>CM074721.1:4665364-5155364 GCA_037306005.1 Rhinophrynus dorsalis
GCCTGCAGTAGGTTTCCGATATATATCAAACCTTACTTCTCCTGTATTAACATCTCCTTCCAATGCCAAATCTAAAAAACTAATTTTGTCCTTGGTCACCTCTGAGGTGAAGACCAAGTTCAAGTCGTTGTCATTGAGATAAGAAACAAAATATACAACCTGGTCATAAGACCCCTGCCAAACAAAAAGCAGGTCATCTATAAATCTGCCAAACCACACAACCTCTCCCCTATAAGGATTCATATCTCCAAAGACGCGGGACTCCTCCCACCATCCCATGAACAGGTTGGCGTACGTGGGGGCAAACTTGGCCCCCATAGAGGTCCCGCGCCTCTGGAGATAATATGAACCATCAAACATAAAGAAGTTGTGCGTGAGCAGATATTCAATGACTAACAACACAAATTCGGTCAACACCTCAGAGAAACAGCTGTATTTGGTAAGGTGGTATTCTACGGCCTTCAAGCCTAATTTATGTGGAATACATGAATAAAGTGACTTAACGTCACAACTTATCCATGTGTAAGAGGCTGACCATCGAACAGTGCCTAATTCTTGCATAACCTGTGTGCTATCTTTCAGGTAACTTCGCAGTCTAGACACTAGGGGCTGTAATAAATGATCTACCCACTCACCAAGTATTTCATTCAGAGATCCAATACCGGAGACTATAGGTCGGCCCTCTGGGCTCTCCAAGGATTTATGTATCTTGGGGAGATGATGAAAGATGGGCGTAACTGGATGTGTATTAATCATAAATTCTGCTTCCTGGGCAGTAAAAACGCCCAATCTCACACCCCGCTCAACAAGAGAGCCCAGAAGACCTAGAAAGTCTCCGGTTGGATCCCTAGGTAATAAAGTGTATGCTTCTTGATCCTCCAATTGCCTTAACGCCTCAGCTTTGTACTGCGTCGAATTTAAGATAACCACTGAGCCCCCCTTATCAGCAGCTTTCACTACTATATTATTATTTTGGGACAAAGACTCTAAGGCTTCAATTTCAAATTTATTCATATTAGGGGTAACTTGCTTCCTTTTTATATAGAGATTAGTGAGATCTTTTTCAACTAAAGTTTGAAATTGGTCCAACACTCGACCCCGTGCTGTAATTGGATAAAACCGAGACACTGAAATGTTGCTCTTAAAAGGTATATGTGTAAGTGTGGTCAATTCCTGACAATTATTACTTTCTTCTTCCAATGATTGTAAATCTGAAAGAGCACATATATCACCAAAATTGAAGGGCTGAGTATTAAAATCCCTACTCAACCCCTCAATATGGCTGGTATCATTTTCAGGTTTCATTGATGCTACAAGATCGCCAGACAATTCCATCTCACTGTTACATATCTCACTCCCAACACTAAAATATTTTTTCAAAACAAGTTTCCGTGTAAATTTATTTAAATCAATCATAGTGTTAAAGAGATTGAAATGAACAGTGGGGGAATAATTGAGACCCTTTGACAGCACAGCTTCTTCAATAGGGGACAAAACATAATCCGAAAGATTGACTATAGTAGTGATCTCCCGCAACTTCATTTCCTGGTCCCTCTTTTTGGATTTCCTTCTACCACTTCTTCTTTTGTGACTTTTTCCATCTTGTGTTTCTTGGGCTTTGCCCGTGAGGAAGACCTTTTCGGTTGTTGAATAATTACTGGATTCTCTTCCAGTTCGTTGGTAAATATTTGATTCACTTTGTCTCCCCGTCCGGGGGACAAAAAAGACGGACGGGGAGACAAAGTTAATCAAATATTTACCAACGAACTGGAAGAGAATCCAGTAATTATTCAACAACCGAAAAGGTCTTCCTCACGGGCAAAGCCCAAGAAACACAAGATGGAAAAAGTCACAAAAGAAGAAGTGGTAGAAGGAAATCCAAAAAGAGGGACCAGGAAATGAAGTTGCGGGAGATCACTACTATAGTCAATCTTTCGGATTATGTTTTGTCCCCTATTGAAGAAGCTGTGCTGTCAAAGGGTCTCAATTATTCCCCCACTGTTCATTTCAATCTCTTTAACACTATGATTGATTTAAATAAATTTACACGGAAACTTGTTTTGAAAAAATATTTTAGTGTTGGGAGTGAGATATGTAACAGTGAGATGGAATTGTCTGGCGATCTTGTAGCATCAATGAAACCTGAAAATGATACCAGCCATATTGAGGGGTTGAGTAGGGATTTTAATACTCAGCCCTTCAATTTTGGTGATATATGTGCTCTTTCAGATTTACAATCATTGGAAGAATAAAGTAATAATTGTCAGGAATTGACCACACTTACACATATACCTTTTAAGAGCAACATTTCAGTGTCTCGGTTTTATCCAATTACAGCACGGGGTCGAGTGTTGGACCAATTTCAAACTTTAGTTGAAAAAGATCTCACTAATCTCTATATAAAAAGGAAGCAAGTTACCCCTAATATGAATAAATTTGAAATTGAAGCCTTAGAGTCTTTGTCCCAAAATAATAATATAGTAGTGAAAGCTGCTGATAAGGGGGGCTCAGTGGTTATCTTAAATTCGACGCAGTACAAAGCTGAGGCGTTAAGGCAATTGGAGGATCAAGAGGCATACACTTTATTACCTAGGGATCCAACCGGAGACTTTCTAGGTCTTCTGGGCTCTCTTGTTGAGCGGGGTGTGAGATTGGGCGTTTTTACTGCCCAGGAAGCAGAATTTATGATTAATACACATCCAGTTACGCCCATCTTTCATCATCTCCCCAAGATACATAAATCCTTGGAGAGCCCAGAGGGCCGACCTATAGTCTCCGGTATTGGATCTCTGAATGAAATACTTGGTGAGTGGGTAGATCATTTATTACAGCCCCTAGTGTCTAGACTGCGAAGTTACCTGAAAGATAGCACACAGGTTATGCAAGAATTAGGCACTGTTCGATGGTCAGCCTCTTACACATGGATAAGTTGTGACGTTAAGTCACTTTATTCATGTATTCCACATAAATTAGGCTTGAAGGCCGTAGAATACCACCTTACCAAATACAGCTGTTTCTCTGAGGTGTTGACCGAATTTGTGTTGTTAGTCATTGAATATCTGCTCACGCACAACTTCTTTATGTTTGATGGTTCATATTATCTCCAGAGGCGCGGGACCTCTATGGGGGCCAAGTTTGCCCCCACGTACGCCAACCTGTTCATGGGATGGTGGGAGGAGTCCCGCGTCTTTGGAGATATGAATCCTTATAGGGGAGAGGTTGTGTGGTTTGGCAGATTTATAGATGACCTGCTTTTTGTTTGGCAGGGGTCTTATGACCAGGTTGTATATTTTGTTTCTTATCTCAATGACAACGACTTGAACTTGGTCTTCACCTCAGAGGTGACCAAGGACAAAATTAGTTTTTTAGATTTGGCATTGGAAGGAGATGTTAATACAGGAGAAGTAAGGTTTGATATATATCGGAAACCTACTGCAGGCAACAGCCTACTTAGAGCAGATAGTTGTCACCCTAGACATACTATATCAGGAATACCAGTGGGACAGTTTCTGCGTTTGCGTCGAATTTGTTCCACTGATGCCACCTTTGAAAAACGAGCTGGGGAGTTATATCATAGATTTAGACAGAGAGGATACCCAGTTTGGATGTTGGATAGGGCCTTGAAACGAGCTAGGAACGAAGATAGAGATAAACTTTTGCAATATAAAATTTCCTCTCAATTATCTGAACCCCATTTGAATGGAAGAGAAATCAAATCCACTAATGATAAAATTGTTTTTTCAACAGCTTATAGTGTTGAGTTTAAGGATATTGTAAGGATCGTTAAGAAACATCTTCCAACACTTTATGGAGATTCTGGATTTCATGATACTCTAGTTAATGGGGTCAGATTTGTTTCTCGAAAGGCCCCCACTATTTCAAATAGGGTCTCCCCTAGTTTATTTGAATCTGGTCATAAAGTACATCATTGGATGCGGACACAGGGAACTTACAAATGTGGGAGATCTAGATGTGGATGTTGCAAACTTATAGATGTCACCAAAAGTTTTGTCTCCACTGTAACTGGTAAGAAGTATGAGATGAGAGGATACACCAACTGTGTCACTAGGGGGGTTGTTTATTTGATTACCTGTACAACATGTCAAATACAATATGTTGGTAAGACTATGAGAACAATGAGGGAGAGAGTGAATGAGCACCTTAGTGACATTAGGAGTGGGGAGTTTCGCTCAGGTGTGTCCTCTCATTTCAAAATTGGTAATTGCAGGAATTCTGGTTTCAAAATCCAAGGTATAGAACATGTATCTCTAGGGGTACGTAAAGGTTGCTTGGATGATAAATTGTCCAGGAGGGAAGTCTTTTGGATTTTTACACTGGGAACCAGATATCCAGGTGGATTAAATAGAGAGTATGATGTAACATGTTATTTTTAAATATGTCATGGTATTGATACATCTCTATTTTGATGTTATGGTATTGATACAACTCTATTTTGATTATTTGGGGAATTTGATTATTCTAATGATTTGACATTTGATTGTCTGATTGTCTGTTTATCCTGGGTTTCAATGGTCAGCTTGCGTTTTTTAGACTTGTATATGATTGACGGTTGCCAATATACTTACATTATCTGGATGAATGGAATCATAATTTTTGATTATATATTATATATTTAATTGGTATTTATACATTCGTCTGGATAGGTGAGTGAAATGGTTTTTTGTTATTAAGGGTTTTTTTATGAAAAAGTGGTATGATCATCTCTATTGCTCCATCGATGGTAACAGTTTACGTCATGTCTCATTATTATTTTTTGAAGAGAGACGTTGTTAATCTGTTCGGTGGTGCTTTAATAAGAAGATATCCCTTTAACGTATTCCATTTCATTATTTTTGGTAACCGTCATTCTTTGAAGTTTGGGACTGCATTTACCCAGTGTGAAACAACAGTGAAAGGGATTATGCAGTCCACAACTATATTCTCTGCAGCTTTAAGATAACATCTTCGGATCGACTTTAAATGCATTCACTTTATATATTTAATTTTGTTTATTTTAATTTTGATATTATAATGCAAACTTGGGTTTTTGTGTTGCTTTTGACCTGGTGTCATCAGTGAGATTTGTTATTTATACATTTGTTATTGATACTAATGTGTTAAATTTATATTCTCATTGGTTCGACTGTAAGAGGTTAAATCCTCTTTTTGTATTTTTGATTGACAACCTTTTTTGATTGGATGACACTAGTTCAAAAGAACCAACAGACTCAGTCAGTACCTTAGATCATGATTAAGCGTATGCTACGCGAAACATGTTGATCGGTACAAGCCGTTCTGAATTAACCTTGCCGGTTTGAATGGGTTTGCTTTAAGTCTCTCTTCCATTTACCCCAAGATGTTCGGAAGTTGTTAAGGTATTTACCTTTTTTATTGCTTGCTACAATAAATATGTTCTGATTTTACTCAACATTTACAGTCTATTTGCTGCAGTGAATTTTTCTTAAAGTCGTACATTTAATGAGTTCTTTGGAGAAACTCTTGAGTTACTGCGTTTTGATTGTATGATGTTCAGATCCGGTTTAGTTCTTTGAAGTCAAATGAATATCACATTGTATTTCAGAAGTTCATTTATACTAGGAGTAAGAGCTGCTAAAAAAGGTTTTGTTTTCGTAATGCATAATGCCCCCCGTGTTTATCTGATTGGTAAAACCCTGGACCAGACCATTGCTGTGTAATGTACAACACCCCTGTGTTTATCTGATTGGTAAAACCCAGGACCAGACCATCGCTATGTAATGCATAATGCCCCCTGTGTTTATCTGATTGGTAAAACCCAGGACCAGACCATCGCTGTGTAATGCATAATGCCCCCCGTGTTTATCTGATTGGTAAAACCCAGGACCAGACCATTGCTGTGTAATGTACAACACCCCTGTGTTTATCTGATTGGTAAAACCCAGGACCAGACCATGGCTATGTAATGCATAATGCCCCCTGTGTTTATCTGATTGGTAAAACCCAGGACCAGACCATTGCTGTGTAATGTACAACACCCCTGTGTTTATCTGATTGGTAAAACCCAGGACCAGACCATCGCTGTGTAATGCATAATGCCCCCTGTGTTTATCTGATTGGTAAAACCCAGGACCAGACCATCGCTGTGTAATGCATAATGCCCCCAGTGTTTATCTGATTGGTAAAACCCAGGACCAGACCATTGCTGTGTAATGCATAATGCCCCCTGTGTTTATCTGATTGGTTAACAGGTAACGGTGTGATAGAGGCTACAGCTGCACTAAAAACGCAGGAGGTGTCCTGAGGAGGAGGCAGGGACCTCCCATATTATTAAGGTTACATTTGCATTGAAATGAATGCAGAGTGGTGACCTGAGGAGGGGTGGGGACCCCCTCCATGTGGTTTGAAGCTACAGCTAATATATTATGGAGAATGTTTGACTTTGGATCTATTCTTTTCCTCCTCTTATTGAGACTATAGCAGCAGTGTAATGAATAGAGAGAGAGGGACCATGGATCCTTCTCTATGTGACTGAGGCTGCAGCATCTGTGAGAAGAAGGTCAGTGGAACATCAGGTGTACCTGGGGATTGTTCTGTGTCCAGGTCAGTAGAATATCAGGTGTACCTGGGGATTGTTCTGTGTCCAGGTCAGTAGAACATCAGGTGTACCTGGGGATAATTCTGTGTCCAGGTCAGTAGAACGTCAGGTGTACCTGGGAATCGTTCTGTGTCCAGGTCAGTAGAACATCAGGTGTACCTGGGGATCGTTCTGTGTCCAGGTCAGTAGAACATCAGGTGTACCTGGGGATTGTTCTGTGTCCAGGTCAGTAGAATATCAGGCGTACCTGGGGATCATTCTGTGTCCAGGTCAGTAGAACATCAGGTGTACCTGGGGATCATTCTGTGTTCAGGTCAGTAGAACATCAGGTGTACCTGGGGATAATTCTGTGTCCAGGTCAGTAGAACGTCAGGTGTACCTGGGAATCGTTCTGTGTCCAGGTCAGTAGAACATCAGGTGTACCTGGGGATCGTTCTGTGTCCAGGTCAGTAGAACATCAGGCATACCTGGGGATCATTCTGTGTCCAGGTCAGTAGAACATCAGGCGTACCTGGGGATCATTCTGTGTCCAGGTCAGTAGAACATCAGGTGTACCTGGGGATCATTCTGTGTCCAGGTCAGTAGAACATCAGGTGTACCTGGGGATCATTCTGTGTCCAGGTCAGTAGAACATCAGGTGTACCTGGGGATCATTCTGTGTCCAGGTCAGTAGAACATCAGGCGTACCTGGGGATCATTCTGTGTCCAGGTCAGTAGAACATCAGGTGTACCTGGGGATCGTTCTGTGTTCAGGTCAGTAGAACATCAGGTGTACCTTGTGTTAGAGCACCTGTGCGGCGGCTGCTCAAGCTGACAGCGGCTTCCTCTGGCGGCTCCAGCCGCATGATGTTGTGGCGGGTCTGTCGCTTCCTAGGCACTGGGTTCTGGCACAGGTCTGTGAAAGTTAATGGGCGCACGTCCAAGGACATGGATGTGAGCTCCATTTAAAGGGACAGTGACACAGATGCCGACTCCTCCTCTTCCTGTATCCTAAGCTCGAATACTGCCTGGACACTATGCTCAGTTGCCCTTTCGTGGTGTCCAGTTCAGTTGGTTTGAGTTTTGTGCATTACCTGGTGCTGGTGCTGACATCTGGTTTGTCTGAGTACCCGCTTTGTGTCTGACATCCCTCCTGGTGTGAACTTGTGGCTCTGGTAGACTACCTCCTCTGTGTATGACCTCTGGCCTGGCTGACTATCTGCTCTGGTGCTGACCTGTGGTTCTGTCCAGCTACCCACTCCGTGTGTGACCCTGGCTAGTCTGATAAACAATCTGGTGCAGACCTGTGGCTCTGGTTGACTATTTGCTCCGTGTATGTCCTGGCTTGTCTGACTACCCAATTTGGTGTTACCTAGGCTCTGTCCACTGCGTACCCAGCATACCAACGCTTCAGTGGATAACCTGTTTGGTACTATCAGTGGATCTTGCAGACTTCTCCTTGCTTCTGTCTGTTTACTGGTGCGTTCAGGTGCGGACCTGTAGCACAGTTAGCCTTACTCAGGAACATGGTTTGTACAGGTGCGGACCTGTCTTAGTCTGTTCAGGTTGGACCTGTTTTAGTCTGTCCAGGTGCGGACCTGTTTGTCTGTCCAGGTGCGGACCTGAGGCGGCTTATCTTCTCCTTACCTTCTGGGATTCAGTTCGGTACCACTACAGCAGCAGTATCGTGACATTGTCTATATTGTTTTGTTTACTTGCTGTTGCCGAATCATTCTCTACGTTGTGTATCTTAATAAAGATTGTGTTACCTACAGTACTGGTCCAGTTCTCGTTCTTAAGATCCGTGACACCTGGGGATCGTTCTGTGTCCAGGTCAGTAAAACATCAGGTTTACCTGGGGATCATTCTGTGTCCAGGTCAGTAGAACATCAGGTGTACCTGGGGATCATTCTGTGTCCAGGTCAGTAGAACGTCAGGTGTACCTGGAGATCATTCTGAGTCCAGGTCAGTAGAACATCAGGCGTACCTGGGGATCATTCCGTGTCCAGGTCAGTAGAATATCAGGCATACCTGGGGATCATTCCGTGTCCAGGTCAGTAGAATATCAGGCGTACCTGGGGATCATTCCGTGTCCAGGTCAGTAGAACATCAGGCGTACCTGGGGATCATTCCGTGTCCAGGTCAGTAGAACATCAGGCGTACCTGGGGATTGTTCTGTGTCCAGGTCAGTAGAACATTGGATATACCTGGGGATTATTCTACTGACACAGAGAACGATCCCCAGGTGTCCCCTGTACACAGGACAGTAGAACATCAGGTGTACCTGGGAGATTTACTCTCCCCACTGCATACATTGTTATTGAGAGAGTTAGAGAACCAGACCAGGTGGGTTCTAGTAGGGTCAGGTAGGTAGTTTTACAATGAGATACTCCACAGAGCAATTACCAAAGCCTTGGGAAGGATCACATATACCTTATTCTCACCCCAAAACACAGCATGTCTTCCACAATACCCAACTCCTATTACATGTACACTGCTCCACTTCATCCCTTTGATTTCTATACATCTCCAGTGTGTTGCAAAGCAATGATTTGGAGACCTTTGTAGCATCCAATGCATTAATCTACAATTTTCAGTCTCCCTGTAGAATTTTTAATCCTTGTGTGTGGAGCTTTGGTCAACTTGTGGACCATGTCTGCTGCCCATGGGGGTTTCTGATCGCCTTTTTATGTATTATAAGGTCATGTTTCCATTTCAAGTGATAATCTACATAAGACGTCTGTGCTGTATGATAAATTAGGAGCGCAATGTTCAGCAGGGTGATGTACAAGATATGAGTGGAGGGAAATGTTCCCTGTTGATGCTTTAGTCGCAACTTGTCAAGTTTATCCTTCCTTTTTATTGATATAAATATGATCTGCTAATAGTCCAGTTGCACGTTTCATCAGGAACCCTTTTTGTTGATGCTGCATTCAGTTATATGAAAGTGCGTCTAGAATTACAAGAAGACAACAAGCATGTTGGATTGCACAACTGCATTGAAAACAGGTTTACATTTCAAGTCCTGTCTTGTGTGATTCATGAATTTGTTTCAAGTCATAAAAATGTAAAGGCACAGTAATGCTTATGTTAAGCATTGTGTTTAATTCCATATTTTGCAATTTGAGTATGACTGATACCAATCACGCTCTTAAAACACTATATTTGGCCAGTTAATTAGACATTAATAACCCCTCCTTCCATTTAGAAGAGGCTGACTGGTTGATCTACTGCCGGGGTTTCCCTGACATCCCTATCAGGCGATCTGCTGATTGTAGTAAATGACTCCTGAGCGCTAGCTACATAGTAGCTGTGTTGTAGCTAGCGCGCACAACTGGTATACAAGACTCAGAAAGAGGGTGGATTGCCTGGGAAGGGTGTCAGTGTAATAACATTTTCAGAGGTCTGTCAACCAGTAACTGACCAAATATAATGTTTTTAATAGTAGGCAAAAATTTAGTAAAGTTGATACCTTTTATTGGCTAACTAAGCAGATTTAGGATGCAAGCTTTCACTACCTCTTAGGTCTCTTCCTCAGGCATGTTATACAGATAAATATGAATACATCACTCTTATATACAAGTACACATTATTGACTAAATATTCAGTATTTGGACTAACATTATTATCTGATTTCCATTATAAACAATGTAATGGGTACTTGTATTTAAGAGAGAACTTTTCATATTTATCTGTATAACATGCCTGAGGAAGAGACCTAAGAAGTCTTGGAATCTTGCATTTTAAATATGTTTAGTTAGCCAATAAAGGTATGAATTTTGCTAAATTTTTGCCTCCTGTATTTCTATGGCTAACACGGTACCAACTCTCATTTAATAGTAGGACTGAGTCACACTCACATGTCAATCTATTTAATTAAACAAGAATCACTACTTTTCAAAACAAAATTAAAAGCAGTCTTTTGTAATCCTTCGTTTTGTATTCTAATAGTTGGACATTTGCTCAAAATTCTGCTTTTGATAATTTTAATATGAAATTCTGTGTTTTGTGTACCTTGGTGTGTGATGACATCACTAATTAGTCTGAAATTGTGTTGCGAGCAGCAGATTTTGGTGGCATCAGTCCCAGAACATCACCGGTTACTGGGTTCTAAGGGGTTACAGGAATATTCAGGAATTGTGCAGGGAGGAAGGATCAACCATGAAACCAAGTGTCAGTCACACTAATACGCACAAAGCAAACCCTCTGAATGCCAGAGAGGTCTAGAGCACATTGCTTTGTGAAATGTATTGGTTTGTCCCAGAATCGTTCCACACTCTTTTCCTGCATGTTGCCCTTAGTGCGTTCCCAGATAGCCAGGGCCTACTGCACTAGGAGCAAGGTTGGAGGAAGGGGCCATGCTGCTTCCCCAGGTGAGGCCCTGGCTATCCGGGCAGCTGCCATTTAAGTGTGGCATCAGAACACCCTGGAACACAACTGGTTTACCCCTTACCTCAAGTCACAAATAAATATATAGTACTGTGTAAAAGTCTTAGACAGGTTTGAAAAAATGCTGTAAAGTAAGAAAGCTTTCAAAAATAGACATGTTAATAGTTTTAATGTTATCAGTTAACAACATGCATAGTGAGTGAACAGAAGGAAAATCTAAATCAAATCAATATTTGCTATGACCACTCCTTGCCTTTAAAACGGCATCATTTCTTCTAGGCACACTTGCACACAGTTTGTAAAGGAACTCGGCAGGTAGGTTGTTCTAAACATCTTGGAGAAGTAACCACAGTTCTTCTGTGTATTTAGGCACCTCAGTTGCTTCTCTCTCTTCATGTAATCCCAGACAGACTGGATGATGTTGAGATCAGGGCTCTGTGGGGCCCATACCATCACTTCCAGGACTCCTTGTTCTTCTTTACACTGAAGATTGTTCTTAATGCCTTTGGCTGTATGTTTGGGGTCATTATCATGCTGCAGAATAAATTTGAGGCCAATCCGATGCCTCCCTGATGATATTGCATGATGGATAAGTATCTGCCTGTACTTCTCAGCATTGGGGAGACCATTAATTCTGACCAAACCCCCAACCCCATTTGCAGAAATGCAGCCCCTAACTTGCAAGGAATCTCCACCATGCTTCACTGTTGCCTGCAGACACTCATTCTTGTACCGTTCTCCAGCCCTTCGGCAAGCAATTTGCCTTCTGGTAACAGCCAGATATTTCAGTGTTTGACTCATCAGTCCAGAGCACCTGCTGCCATTTTTCTGCACTCCAATTCCTGTGTTTTCATGCATAGTTGAGTCGCTTGGCCTTGTTTTTACATCGGAGGTATGACTTTTTGGCTGCAAGTCTTCTATGAAGACCACTTCTGACAAGACTTTTTCAGACAGTAGATGGGTGTACCAGGATCCCACTGTTTTCTGATAAATCAGAGTGGATGGCACTGCTGGACATCTTCTGAATGCAAGGGGAAGTAAGCATGATGTGTCTTTCATATGCTGCGTTGCATGTTTCTTTGTGCTTCTTCAAAAGAGCTTGGACAGCACATCTGGAAACCGCTGTCTGCCTTGAAATTTCTGCCTGGGAGAGACCTTGCTGATGCAGTATAACTACCTTGTGTCTTGTTGCTGTGCTCACTCTTGCCATGGCGTATGACTTTTTACATTAAACTGGCTTCAGCAACCTCACTTTGTTAGCTGAGTTTGGCTGTTCCTCACCCAGTTTTATTCCTCCTACACAGCTGTTTCTTTTTCAGTTAATTATTGTGTTTCAACCCCTATATTAAATTGATGATCATTAGGACCTGTTTGGTATAATTTTTTAATCATACACCTGACAATATGCCTACAAAATCCCTGACTTTGTGCAAGTGTACATAAAACAACTTAATATTGTGAAAATGCATTATGGATTTTGTACTGGTATTTTACGTATCAGAAAGAAAATGCAAATAAGTATCTTCCCCCTTTATGTACCAGAGGAGAGTACAACACATGGCTTTGGTATATACTCTATACCTCTCTCATTATTAAAGGGTCAAAATGATTTATTAAAAATCCCCAAAACTGAGACAAAGCAATCTACTCTATCGTGATTTAATTCTCTGTGTCCTCTAAGCCGTGGTGCACAATAGAAATCTTCTAGAGAGTGTGAGGAGAAGATCACTACAAAATGTCATTTTCTGGAGTGAGGAAAGAGGAGAAATTGTTTGGAAGTCGGTAATGGCCTATCCCTTAATAACTGGAGCGTCCGACTGTGCCTGGAGATCACAGATTGGTTTAATCAGGAACTCTAAGATGAAGGTAATTTTATTGCCAGCAGGTTCAGAGTTACTGGAGGACACACAATCTCAAATGTGGCTGGATGAAAACTAAAATCTTTTGACAAAATGAGAGTCAAAAGAAAGATTAAAGGGGCAGTAAACCCCTTCCTTCCACAGAAGACTTCAGTAAGAGGAGTTTGGAGTCTTAGAGCCCAGCAACAAAGAATTATGTGCAAGTCCATGGGCGTAATCGGAGATTAAAGTGGATTTGTCACCATTATTTTTTTTTTGTCCATATTTGAGAACATCAGTCAAAGATGCCAATGTGTCATATTAACCAAAAGATTCACTTATTTCTGTAAAAGTGAGTCTACTGGTGAACACAGAGCTTAATTGGCATATGAAATGTCACTGAGGCTTCATAGCATATGGAGTGTCACTGAAAACCTTCATTAGCATATGAAATGTCACTGCGAACCTTAATTGGTGTGTAAAATTTCTCTGAAAACCTTTATCGCAATATAATATTTGACTGAAAAATCTTCAATAGCATATGAAATTCATTAGCGTATGAAACCGAATTGTACCGCAATTAGCTTACTTTCGCATTGCTACCAAGTATGAATATTTCCTTAATTGTACACTTGCTGGTCCTTTGGCTAACATGACACCTGAGTAGTTTTATATGTAGTTTTCAAAGATGCGCACTTGAATCAAGGTGACCGGTGCACTATTAACCAGTCCACACAAATCCTTCATAGCGGTCATAAGTATAACTGATTAAAGTAAGTCAGGTTATTAGTGCCATGCAGGGGGTGGCCTTTAGAATCTTCTGCCCAGATTAACCCCTGATGAGGTGCCAGGACCAGTGATGGTCCTAGTATGTCATGGAAATTTGTGTTCTCAGTGCGGCTGCATGTAGTGCTGCGGACACTAATCACTTCTGTAAAAATAATTGAAAAAAAAAAGTGCAGTGGTCCTTTAGATCACCCCACCCCTGGACCACATGGTCCTTATAGCAGCAGGTGGCTTGTCAGTGTTTCTTTAAAGCATGTACCAATGTGGATAGTCTTATTGTTTCTTTAAAGCATGGACCAATATGGTGAGGCTTAGTGTTCCTCTAAAGCATGCACCAATATGGATAGGCTTAGTACTCCATACAATAGAAGAGAACAGTGCATAGGAAGGAGACAATGGCTGTTTTACATCTCAGTACTATAGAAGAGAACAGTGCATACGAAGGAGACCATGACTGTTTTACATCTAAGTACTATAGAAGAGAACAGTGCTTAGGATGGAGACAATGGCGGTGTTAGACCTCAGTACTATAAAAGAGAACAGTGTGTAGGAAGGAGACGATGGCTGTGTTTAGACCTCAGTACTATAGAAGAGAACAGTGTGTAGGAAGGAGACAGTGGCGGTGTTAGACCTCAGTACTATAGAAGAGAACAGTTCATGGGAAGGAGACAATGGCGGTGTTAGACCTCAGTACTATAGAAGGGATCAGTGCGTAGGAAGGAGACGATGGCGGTGTTTAGACCTCAGTACTATAGAAGAGAACAGTGCGTAGGAAGGAGACAATGGCGGTGTTAGACCTCAGTACTATAGAAGAGAACAGTGCGTAGGAAGGAGACAATGGCGGTGTTACACCTCAGTACTATAGAAGAGAACAGTGCTTAGGAAGGAGACAATGGCGGTGTTAGACCTCAGTACTATAGAAGAGAACAGTGCGTAGGAAGGAGACAATGGCGGTGTTAGACCTCAGTACTATAGAAGAGAACAGTGTGTAGGAAGGAGACGATGGCGGTGTTAGACCTCAGTACTATAGAAGAGAACAGTGTGTAGGAAGGAGACGATGGTGGTGTTACACCTCAGTACTATAGAAGAGAAGGTGTGTAGGAAGGAGACAATGGCGGTGTTAGACCTCAGTACTATAGAAGAGAACAGTGCTTAGGAAGGAGACGATGGCGGTGTTACACCTCAGTACTATAGAAGAGAACAGTGCGTAGGAAGGAGACAATGGCGGTGGTAGACCTCAGTACTATAGAAGAGAACAGTGCTTAGGAAGGAGACGATGGCGGTGTTACACCTCAGTACTATAGAAGAGAACAGTGCGTAGGAAGGAGACAATGGCTTTGTTAGACCTCAGTACTATAGAAGAGAACAGTGCTTAGGAAGGAGACGATGGCGGTGTTAGACCTCACTACTATAGAAGGGAACAGTGCGTAGGAAGGAGACAATGGCGGTGTTGGACCTCAGTACTATAGAAGAGAACAGTGCGTAGGAAGGAGACAATGGTGGTGTTAGACCTCAGTACTATAGAAGGGAACAGTGCGTAGGAAGGAGACAATGGCGGTGTTAGACCTCAGTACTATAGAAGGGAAAAGTGCGTAGGAAGGAGACAATGGCGGTGTTAGACCTCAGTACTATAGAAGGGAACAGTGCATAGGAAGGAGACAATGGCGGTGTTAGACCTCAGTACTATAGAAGAGAACAGTGCGTAGGAAGGAGACAATGGCTTTGTTAGACCTCAGTACTATAGAAGAGAACAGTGCTTAGGAAGGAGACGATGGCGGTGTTAGACCTCACTACTATAGAAGGGAAAAGTGCGTAGGAAGGAGACAATGGCGGTGTTAGACCTCAGTACTATAGAAGGGAACAGTGCGTAGGAAGGAGACAATGGCGGTGTTAGACCTCAGTACTATAGAAGAGAACAGTGCGTAGGAAGGAGACAATGGCGGTGTTAGACCTCAGTACTATAGAAGAGAACAGTGCGTAGGAAGGAGACAATGGCGGTGGTAGACCTCAGTACTATAGAAGGGAACAGTGCGTAGGAAGGAGACAATGGCGGTGTTAGACCTCAGTACTATAGAAGAGAACAGTGAGTAGGAAGGAGACAATGGCGGTGTTAGACCTCAGTACTATAGAAGAGAACAGTGCGTAGGAAGGAGACAATGGCGGTGTTAGACCTCAGTACTATAGAAGAGAACAATGCGTAGGAAGGAGACAATGGCGGTGTTAGACCTCAGTACTATAGAAGAGAACAATGCGTAGGAAGGAGACGATGGCGGTGTTAGACCTCAGTACTATAGAAGAGAACAGTGCTTGGGAAGGAGACGATGACGGTGTTAGACCTCAGTACTATAGAAGGGAACAGTGCGTAGGAAGGAGACAATGGCGGTGTTAGACCTCAGTACTGTAGAAGAGAACAGTGTGTAGGAAGGAGACAATGGCGGTGTTAGACCTCAGTACTATAGAAGAGAACAGTGCGTAGGAAGGAGACAATGGCGGTGTTAGACCTCAGTACTATAGAAGGGAACAGTGCGTAGGAAGGAGACAATGGCGGTGTTAGACCTCAGTACTATAGAAGGGAACAGTGCGTAGGAAGGAGACAATGGCGGTGTTAGACCTCAGTACTATAGAAGGGAACAGTGCGTAGGAAGGAGACAATGGCGGTGTTAGACCTCAGTGCTATAGAAGGGAACAGTGCGTAGGAAGGAGACAATGGCGGTGTTAGACCTCAGTACTGTAGAAGGGAACAGTGCGTAGGAAGGAGACGATGGCGGTGTTAGACCTCAGTACTATAGAAGGGAACAGTGCATAGGAAGGAGACAATGGCTGTGTTTAGCCCTCAGTACTATAGAAGGGAACAATGTACAGAAATCGGACTGTTGCTGTCACAGTTATCTGCTATAGATGAAAACCATAACTGTGTTCACAATTGTGGGTTCATTTTTAATAATTTTGGAAAAATTCACCACATAACCGCTAACAGGAACTGGTGGCTTCTCCTCCTGCAGAGAAAGTGTAAGATATGATAAGAAAACGTTAAAGGGATGCAACGTCATTTATCTGTCTCCTTGTGCCTTTATTAGGGTATCATGCATATAAAGTGAGTGAATCAGTGGATGTAATTGCCCTTCATAATCCACTTGTTTCTCACATCAGGTGAGAAGGCCTTCAGCAATTTATGTTCGATTGCCTTGTAAACCAAAGCATGTATGTACATAAATATGAGTCACCTCTGAATGGACAGAATATTACCTAGAACAAAGGACAGATGTATTTATAGCTATGTCTACTTGTAATTTTACTGTACACACCTTTCTGGGTTGTATCTCACTTCAGGGGGTTAATTTCGGAATTGATAGCAGCTGTTTTGGTGCTGCACAGAGCCCCAGGCTTATTTTGTACCAAGTATCTCATTGGAGAGGACTTAGATATACATAACTGCCCTATATGTATTTTTATTTTCATGTTAATTGCACTTTAATGACAGCATTAGAGACAGATAACTGTAGTGAAATGATTAGATGCAATTTCGGGAGGAATTATGGTTTTAGGAAGGAAACAGGGAAGATAACTTCTCCAATGTGAAAAAAGCACTGGTTCTTATAATATTCTATGTGAGAACTTTCGTTATAGACTCCAGGGGGAGATGTACTAAGGTGTGATAAAGAGGAGATAACTTCTCCAGTGAGATAAACTCTCCAGTTCCTATGCTATTCTATGCGAGAGATTTAGTTATAGACTACAGGGGAGATGTACTAAGGTGTGATAAGGAGGCGATAACTTCTCCAGTGAGAGAAACTCTCCAGTTCCTATGTTATTCTATGGGAGATCTTTAGTTATAGACTACAGGGGAGATGTACTAAGGTGTGATAAAGAGGAGATAACTTCTCCAGTGAGATAAACTCTCCAGTTCCTATGCTATTCTATGGGAGAGATTTAGTTATAGACTACAGGGGAGATGTACTAAGGTGTGATAAGGAGGCGATAACTTCTCCAGTGAGAGAAACTCTCCAGTTCCTATGTTATTCTATGGGAGATCTTTAGTTATAGACTACAGGGGAGATGTACTAAGGTGTGTTAAATTGGAGATAACTTCTCCAGTGTGATAAACTCTCCAGTTCCTATGTTATTCTATGGAAGATATTTAGTTATAGACTAAAGGGGAGATGTACTAAGGTGTGATAAAGAGGAGATAACTTCTCCAGTGTGATAAACTCTCCAGTTCCTATGTTATTCTATGGGAGATCTTTAGTTATAGACTAAAGGGGAGATGTACTAAGGTGTGATAAAGAGGAGATAACTTCTCCAGTGTGATAAACTCTCCAGTTCCTATGTTATTCTATGGGAGATCTTTAGTTATAGACTACAGGGGAGATGTACTAAGGTGTGTTAAAGAGGAGATAACTTCTCTTCTGTATCACACCTTAGTACATCCCCCCTGTAGTCTATAACTAAATCTCTCCCATAGAATAACATAGGAACTGTTTAGTTTATCACACTGGAGAAGTTATCTCCTCTTTATCACACCTTAGTACATCTCCCCTGTAGTCTATAACTAAATATCTTCCATAGAATAACATAGGAACTGGAGAGTTTATCACACTGGAGAAGTTATCTCCTCTTTATCACACCTTAGTACATCTCCCCTGTAGTCTATAACTAAATCTCTCCCATAGAATAACATAGGAACTGGAGAGTTTATCTCACTGGAGAAGTTATCTCTTCTTTATCACACCTTAGTACATCTCCCCTGTAGTCTATAACTAAAGATCTCCCATAGAATAACGTAGGAACTGGAGAGTTTATTTCACTAGTGAAGTTCAGAGTTAAAAGCTGTATTTAAATCATGTTTATTTGTCACTGAGGGGTGTTTGGTTTGCCACAGGTTTATGGTGTGTAAATAACTAAAGGTTATTGTAGTGAATTTATTTTTTTCACAATGCAAAAACTTGATAAATGATTTAACCTTTTCCTCTGTGTTGCTCATGTCTCTGACCCTGCTGGGTTAAGGGAAAGAAATACTGTAGGTAAATATAGTCAAGCTGATACCTCTATTGACTAAATATGCAGATTTCGGATATAAGCTTTCAAGACCTCTGTAGTTTGTGGGATGCATTTTAAATCTGATGGGGACACCTACAGGTGATTTGGAGTCACTGCACGTTATAACAGTTTTTTTTTTTTTTTTTTTTTTTTTTTTTTTGTAAAGCTGTTTGATTTAACCTCATGTTTTAGAGACCACTCCAATACATTTCTTTACACTGCGTTGAGGTTTCTAGCGTCTAAGAGGTTACATAACACTACTCTTAATTTCCATGTTCTTTAAATAAGATACTAAACATGGGAATTATTTTTTAACACACAAAACATAACATTTTATGTAGTAAACTTAAAGGGATAGTAATACTTCGTTTTATCTTTATTTTATTTTGTAGGCATTAAAAAAACATGAAGAATGATATAAGTCTTATCTCTCAAACCTTTATGGTTTAAGAGATATTCACAAGCAAAATATCTCCCCCCTGTTCAGCCAGATCAGAAGGGAGGTGCCCAGGTAGACTGCAGAGAGGGACAATCTTCAATTAAGATAAGGGAAAAAGCTAAAAAACTTGTCAAGCGGGGAAGGGCTTTCATTGTTTTTATACAAAGAAGATTGTCCCCTTCTGTTATCTGTCTGGTCTTACAACCAGATTCACATCTGAGAAGAGATGGCTTACACTAGGTAAAAGGGGTGGGAGGGGGAAACTTTGCTTGTGAATATCTCTTAAACCATAAAGGTTTGAGAGATAAGACTTATATCATTCTTAATGTTTTTTTAATGCCTACAAAATAAAATAAAGTTAAAATGAAGTATTACTATCCCTTTAAATACAGTCAATGAGTTCACATATTTGATTTGAGGCCATTTTACACAAATGCTTGACACTTAATAGTGTCACAAAATGAATGCTTGTGCTAAATAAAATAAAAATGATCTGTAATTAAAACTAGTTACACTTGAACAGTGTGGCAGGGTGTTGGGTATACAGGCACATAACACAAGGGACATAGTAGCAGGGTGTTGGGTATACAGGCACATAACACAAGGGACATAGTGGCAGGGTGTTGGGTATACAGGTACATAACACACGGGATATAGTGGCAGGGTGTTGGGTATACAGGTACATAACACACGGGACATAGTGACAGTAGGGTATTGGGTATACAGGCACATAACACAAGGGACATAGTGACAGGGTGTTGGGTATACAGGCACATAACACAAGGGACATAGTGGCAGTAGGGTGTTGGGTATACAGGTACATAACACACAGGACATAGTGGCAGGGTGTTGGGTATACAGATACATAACACAAGGGACATAGCGGCAGGGTGTTGGGTATACAGATACATAACACAAGGGACATAGCGGCAGGGTGTTGGGTATACAGGTACATAACACAAGGGACATAGTGACAGTAGGGTGTTGGGTATACAGGCACATAACACAAGGGACATAGTGACAGGGTGTTGGGTATACAGGCACATAACACAAGGGACATAGTGGCAGTAGGGTGTTGGGTATACAGGTACATAACACACGGGACATAGTGGCATGGTGTTGGGTATACAGATACATAACACAAGGGACATAGTGGCAGGGTGTTGGGTATACAGATACATAACACACGGGACATAGCGGCAGGGTGTTGGGTATACAGGTACATAACACAAGGGACATAGTGGCAGGGTGTTGGGTATACAGGCACATAACACATGGGACATAGCGGCAGGGTGTTGGGTATACAGGCACATAACACAAGGGACATAGTGACAGTAGGGTGTTGGGTATACAGGTACATAACACAAGGGACATAGTGACAGGGTGTTGGGTATACAGGCACATAACACAAGGGACATAGTGACAGTAGGGTGTTGGGTATACAGGCACATAACACAAGGGACATAGTGACAGTAGGGTGTTGGGTATACAGGCACATAACACAAGGGACATAGTGACAGTAGGGTGTTGGGTATACAGGCACATAACACAAGGGACATAGTGACAGTAGGGTGTTGGGTATACAGGCACATAACACAAGGGACATAGTGACAGGGTGTTGGGTATACAGGCACATAACACAAGGGACATAGTGACAGGGTGTTGGGTATACAGGCACATAACACAAGGGACATAGTGACAGGGTGTTGGGTATACAGGCACATAACACAAGGGGCATAGTGGCAGTAGGGTGTTGGGTATACAGGCACATAACACAAGGGACATAGTGGCAGGGTGTTGGGTATACAGGTACATAACACAAGGGACATAGTGGCAGGGTGTTGGTTATACAGGCACATAACACAAGGGACATAGTGGCAGTAGGGTGTTGGGTATACAGGCACATAACACAAGGGACATAGTGGCAGTAGGGTGTTGGGTATACAGGTACATAACACAAGGGACATAGTGGCAGGGTGTTGGTTATACAGGCACATAACACAAGGGACATAGTGGCAGTAGGGTGTTGGGTATACAGGCACATAACACAAGGGACATAGTGGCAGGGTGTTGGGTATACAGGCACATAACACAAGGGACATAGTGGCAGTAGGGTGTTGGGTATACAGGCACATAACACAAGGACATAGTGGCAGGGTGTTGGATATACAGGCACATAACACAAGGACATAGTGGCAGGGTGTTGGGTATACAGGTACATAACACAAGGGACATAGTGGCAGTAGGGTGTTGGGTATACAGGTACATAACACAAGGGACATAGTGACAGTAGGGTGTTGGGTATACAGGCACATAACACAAGGGACATAGTGGCAGGGTGTTGGGTATACAGGCACATAACACAAGGGACATAGTGACAGTAGGGTGTTGGGTATACAGGCACATAACACAAGGGACATAGTGACAGGGTGTTGGGTATACAGGCACATAACACAAGGGACATAGTGACAGGGTGTTGGGTATACAGGCACATAACACAAGGGACATAGTGGCAGTAGGGTGTTGGGTATACAGGCACATAACACAAGGGACATAGTGGCAGGGTGTTGGGTATACAGGTACATAACACAAGGGACATAGTGGCAGGGTGTTGGTTATACAGGCACATAACACAAGGGACATAGTGGCAGTAGGGTGTTGGGTATACAGGCACATAACACAAGGGACATAGTGGCAGTAGGGTGTTGGGTATACAGGCACATAACACAAGGGACATAGTGGCAGTAGGGTGTTGGGTATACAGGTACATAACACAAGGGACATAGTGACAGGGTGTTGGGTATACAGGTACATAACACAAGTGACATAGTGGCAGTAGGGTGTTGGGTATACAGGTACATAACACAAGGGACATAGTGGCAGGGTGTTGTGTATACAGGCACATAACACAAGGGACATAGTGGCAGTAGGGTGTTGGGTATACAGGTACATAACACAAGGGACATAGTGGCAGGGTGTTGGTTATACAGGCACATAACACAAGGGACATAGTGGCAGTAGGGTGTTGGGTATACAGGCACATAACACAAGGGACATAGTGGCAGGGTGTTGGGTATACAGGCACATAACACAAGGGACATAGTGGCAGTAGGGTGTTGGGTATACAGGCACATAACACAAGGGACATAGTGGCAGTAGGGTGTTGGGTATACAGGCACATAACACAAGGACATAGTGGCAGGGTGTTGGATATACAGGCACATTGGGTATACAGGCACATAACACAAGGACATAGCGGCAGGGTGTTGGGTATACAGGTACATAACACAAGGGACATAGTGGCAGGGTGTTGGGTATACAGGCACATAACACAAGGGACATAGTGGCAGTAGGGTGTTGGGTATACAGGTACATAACACAAGGGACATAGTGGCAGGGTGTTGGTTATACAGGCACATAACACAAGGGACATAGTGGCAGTAGGGTGTTGGGTATACAGGTACATAACACAAGGGACATAGTGGCAGGGTGTTGGTTATACAGGCACATAACACAAGGGACATAGTGGCAGTAGGGTGTTGGGTATACAGGCACATAACACAAGGGACATAGTGGCAGTAGGGTGTTGGATATACAGGCACATAACACAAGGGACATAGTGGCAGTAGGGTGTTGGGTATACAGGTACATAACACACGGGATATAGTGGCAGGGTGTTGGGTATACAGGCACATAACACAAGGGACATAGTGGCAGTAGGGTGTTGGGTATACAGGCACATAACACAAGGGACATAGTGGCAGGGTGTTGGGTATACAGGCACATAACACAAGGGACATAGTGGCAGGGTGTTGGGTATACAGGCACATAACACAAGGGACATAGTGGCAGGGTGTTGGGTATACAGGCACATAACACAAGGGACATAGTGACAGTAGGGTGTTGGGTATACAGGCACATAACACAAGGGACATAGTGACAGGGTGTTGGGTATACAGGCACATAACACAAGGGACATAGTGACAGGGTGTTGGGTATACAGGCACATAACACAAGGGACATAGTGGCAGTAGGGTGTTGGGTATACAGGCACATAACACAAGGGACATAGTGGCAGGGTGTTGGGTATACAGGTACATAACACAAGGGACATAGTGGCAGGGTGTTGGTTATACAGGCACATAACACAAGGGACATAGTGGCAGTAGGGTGTTGGGTATACAGGCACATAACACAAGGGACATAGTGACAGGGTGTTGGGTATACAGGTACATAACACAAGTGACATAGTGGCAGTAGGGTGTTGGGTATACAGGTACATAACACAAGGGACATAGTGGCAGGGTGTTGTGTATACAGGCACATAACACAAGGGACATAGTGGCAGTAGGGTGTTGGGTATACAGGCACATAACACAAGGGACATAGTGGCAGTAGGGTGTTGGGTATACAGGTACATAACACAAGGGACATAGTGACAGGGTGTTGGGTATACAGGTACATAACACAAGTGACATAGTGGCAGTAGGGTGTTGGGTATACAGGTACATAACACAAGGGACATAGTGGCAGGGTGTTGTGTATACAGGCACATAACACAAGGGACATAGTGGCAGTAGGGTGTTGGGTATACAGGTACATAACACAAGGGACATAGTGGCAGGGTGTTGGTTATACAGGCACATAACACAAGGGACATAGTGGCAGTAGGGTGTTGGGTATACAGGCACATAACACAAGGGACATAGTGGCAGGGTGTTGGGTATACAGGCACATAACACAAGGGACATAGTGGCAGTAGGGTGTTGGGTATACAGGCACATAACACAAGGGACATAGTGGCAGTAGGGTGTTGGGTATACAGGCACATAACACAAGGACATAGTGGCAGGGTGTTGGATATACAGGCACATTGGGTATACAGGCACATAACACAAGGACATAGCGGCAGGGTGTTGGGTATACAGGTACATAACACAAGGGACATAGTGGCAGGGTGTTGGGTATACAGGCACATAACACAAGGGACATAGTGGCAGGGTGTTGGGTATACAGGTACATAACACAAGGGACATAGTGGCAGGGTGTTGGTTATACAGGCACATAACACAAGGGACATAGTGGCAGTAGGGTGTTGGGTATACAGGTACATAACACAAGGGACATAGTGGCAGGGTGTTGGTTATACAGGCACATAACACAAGGGACATAGTGGCAGTAGGGTGTTGGGTATACAGGCACATAACACAAGGGACATAGTGGCAGTAGGGTGTTGGATATACAGGCACATAACACAAGGGACATAGTGGCAGTAGGGTGTTGGGTATACAGGTACATAACACACGGGATATAGTGGCAGGGTGTTGGGTATACAGGCACATAACACAAGGGACATAGTGGCAGTAGGGTGTTGGGTATACAGGCACATAACACAAGGGACATAGTGGCAGGGTGTTGGGTATACAGGCACATAACACAAGGGACATAGTGGCAGGGTGTTGGGTATACAGGCACATAACACAAGGGACATAGTGGCAGGGTGTTGGGTATACAGGCACATAACACAAGGGACATAGTGGCAGGGTGTTGGGTATACAGGCACATAACACAAGGGACATAGTGGCAGGGTGTTGGGTATACAGGCACATAACACAAGGGACATAGTGGCAGTAGGGTGTTGGGTATACAGGCACATAACACAAGGGACATAGTGACAGGGTGTTGGGTATACAGGTACATAACACAAGGGACATAGTGGCAGGGTGTTGGTTATACAGGCACATAACACAAGGGACATAGTGGCAGGGTGTTGGGTATACAGATACATAACACAAGGGACATAGTGGCAGGGTGTTGGGTATACAGGCACATAACACAAGGGACATAGTGGCAGTAGGGTGTTGGGTATACAGGCACATAACACAAGGGACATAGTGACAGGGTGTTGGGTATACAGGTACATAACACAAGGAACATAGTGGCAGGGTGTTGGTTATACAGGCACATAACACAAGGGACATAGTGGCAGGGTGTTGGGTATACAGGTACATAACACAAGGGACATAGTGGCAGTAGGGTGTTGGGTATACAGGCGCATAACACAAGGGACATAGTGGCAGGGTGTTGGGTATACAGGCACATAACACAAGGGACATAGTGGCAGTAGGGTGTTGGGTATACAGGCACATAACACAAGGGACATAGTGGCAGTAGGGTGTTGGGTATACAGGCACATAACACAAGGACATAGTGGCAGGGTGTTGGATATACAGGCACATTGGGTATACAGGCACATAACACAAGGGACATAGTGGCAGTAGGGTGTTGGGTATACAGGCACATAACACAAGGACATAGTGGCAGGGTGTTGGATATACAGGCACATTGGGTATACAGGCACATAACACAAGGGACATAGTGGCAGGGTGTTGGGTATACAGGCACATAACACAAGGGACATAGTGACAGTAGGGTGTTGGGTATACAGGCACATAACACAAGGGACATAGTGACAGGGTGTTGGGTATACAGGCACATAACACAAGGGACATAGTGACAGGGTGTTGGGTATACAGGCACATAACACAAGGGGCATAGTGGCAGTAGGGTGTTGGGTATACAGGCACATAACACAAGGGACATAGTGGCAGTAGGGTGTTGGGTATACAGGCACATAACACAAGGGACATAGTGACAGTAGGGTGTTGGGTATACAGGTACATAACACAATGGACATAGTGACAGGGTGTTGGGTATACAGGCACATAACACAAGGGACATAGTGGCAGTAGGGTGTTGGGTATACAGGCACATAACACAAGGACATAGTGGCAGTAGGGTGTTGGGTATACAGGCACATAACACAAGGGACATAGTGGCAGTAGGGTGTTGGGTATACAGGCACATAACACAAGGGACATAGTGACAGTAGGGTGTTGGGTATACAGGCACATAACACAAGGGACATAGTGGCAGGGTGTTGGGTATACAGGTACATAACACAAGGGACATAGTGACAGGGTGTTGGGTATACAGGCACATAACACAAGGGACATAGTGGCAGTAGGGTGTTGGGTATACAGGTACATAACACAAGGGACATAGCGGCAGGGTGTTGGGTATACAGGTACATAACACAAGGGACATAGTGGCAGGGTGTTGGGTATACAGGTACATAACACAAGGGACATAGTGGCAGGGTGTTGGGTATACAGGCACATAACACAAGGGACATAGTGGCAGTAGGGTGTTGGGTATACAGGCACATAACACAAGGGACATAGTGGCAGGGTGTTGGGTATACAGGCACATAACACAAGGGACATAGTGGCAGGGTGTTGGGTATACAGGCACATAACACAAGGGACATAGTGGCAGGGTGTTGGGTATACAGGCACATAACACAAGGGACATAGTGGCAGGGTGTTGGGTATACAGGTACATAACACAAGGGACATAGTGGCAGGGTGTTGGGTATACAGGTACATAACACAAGGGACATAGTGGCAGGGTGTTGGGTATACAGGTACATAACACAAGGGACATAGTGGCAGGGTGTTGGTTATACTCTTTACTAATTGGCCTGCCTCTCACCCGACTAACCCCGCTACAGTCCATAATGAACTCTGCTGCAAGACTAATCTACCTCACTCATCGCTTCTCTAACACCACACCCCTCTGTCAGTCCCTACACTGGCTCCCGTTAGCATACAGAGTAAAATTCAAAACTCTGGTGCTAACTTATAGAGCCCTCACTAACACTGCACCCCCCTATATTTCATCTCTCATTTCCAAATATACTCCCACCCGCCATCTTCGCTCTGCACATGACCTTCTGCTCTCCACAGCTCTTATCACATCCTCCCACTCCCGCCTACAGGACTTCTCCCGTGCTGCACCTGAGCTGTGGAATTCCCTCCCCCGCCCCATCAGACTCTCCCCCAGCCTTCAAATCTTCAGACGCTCCCTGAAGACTCACCTCTTCAGGGAGGCCTATCAACTGCCTCCATAAACATCATCACCAAGATTCACCCCTTGCACGGACTACTGCACTCAACAGCACTTCTCACTCCCACCCACTGACTGGCAGTTCATGTGGCAGGAGGCACTTAAACACAATAGCACTTACTCCTTCTGTATCAAACCTACCTTCCTCTAGACTGTAAGCTCTCACCAGCAGGGGGCCCTCTGATCCTCCTGTTCTACACATCTGATTGTACTATTTAATACCTCTGTATGTCTATTCCCCAATTGTACAGCGCTGCGGAATTAGTTGGCGCTATATAAATAAAGAATAATAATAATAATAATAATAATATACAGGCACATAACACAAGGGACATAGTGGCAGTAGGGTGTTGGGTATACAGGCACATAACACAAGGGACATAGTGGCAGTAGGGTGTTGGGTATACAGGCACATAACACAAGGGACATAGTGGCAGTAGGGTGTTGGGTATACAGGCACATAACACAAGGGACATAGTGGCAGGGTGTTGGGTATACAGGCACATAACACAAGGGACATAGTGGCAGGGTGTTGGGTATACAGGCACATAACACAAGGGACATAGTGGCAGGGTGTTGGGTATACAGGCACATAACACAAGGGACATAGTGGCAGGGTGTTGGGTATACAGGTACATAACACAAGGGACATAGTGGCAGTAGGGTGTTGGGTATACAGGCACATAACACAAGGGACATAGTGGCAGGGTGTTGGGTATACAGGCACATAACACAAGGGACATAGTGGCAGTAGGGTGTTGGGTATACAGGCACATAACACAAGGACATAGTGGCAGGGTGTTGGATATACAGGCACATTGGGTATATAGGCACATAACACAAGGGACATAGTGGCAGGGTGTTGGGTATACAGGCACATAACACAAGGGACATAGTGGCAGGGTGTTGGGTATACAGGTACATAACACAAGGGACATAGTGGCAGCAGGGTGTTGGTTATACAGGCACATAACACAAGGGACATAGTGGCAGGGTGTTGGGTATACAGGCACATAACACAAGGGACATAGTGGCAGTAGGGTGTTGGGTATACAGGCACATAACACAAGGGACATAGTGGCAGTAGGGTGTTGGGTATACAGGCACATAACACAAGGGACATAGTGGCAGGGTGTTGGGTATACAGGCACATAACACAAGGGACATAGTGGCAGTAGGGTGTTGGGTATACAGGCACATAACACAAGGGACATAGTGGCAGTAGGGTGTTGGGTATACAGGCACATAACACAAGGGACATAGTGGCAGTAGGGTGTTGGGTATACAGGCACATAACACAAGGACATAGTGGCAGGGTGTTGGATATACAGGCACATAACACAAGGGACATAGTGGCAGGGTGTTGGGTATACAGGCACATATCACTTGTGTTATGTGCCTGTATACCCAACACCCTACTGCCACTATGTCCCTTGTGTTATGTGCCTGTATACCCAACACCCTGCCACTATGTCCCTTGTGTTATGTGCCTGTATACCCAACACCCTGCCACTATGTCCCTTGTGTTATGTGCCTGTATACCCAACACCCTGCCACTATGTCCCTTGTGTTATGTACCTGTATACCCAACACCCTACTGCCACTATGTCCCTTGTGTTATGTGCCTGTATACCCAACACCCTACTGCCACTATGTCCCTTGTGTTATGTGCCTGTATACCCAACACCCTACTGCCACTATGTCCCTTGTGTTATGTGCCTGTATACCCAACACCCTACTGCCACTATGTCCCTTGTGTTATGTGCCTGTATACCCAACACCCTACTGCCACTATGTCCCTTGTGTTATGTGCCTGTATAACCAACACCCTGCCGCTATGTCCCTTGTGTTATGTGCCTGTATACCCAACACCCTACTGTCACTATGTCCCTTGTGTTATGTGCCTGTATACCCAACACCCTGTCACTATGTCCCGTGTGTTATGTGCCTGTATACCCAACACCCTACTGTCACTATGTCCCTTGTGTTATGTGCCTGTATACCCAACACCCTGCCACTATGTCCCTTGTGTTATGTGCCTGTATACCCAACACCCTACTGTCACTATGTCCCTTGTGTTATGTGCCTGTATACCCAACACCCTACTGCCACTATGTCCCTTGTGTTATGTGCCTGTATACCCAACACCCTACTGTCACTATGTCCCTTGTGTTATGTGCCTGTATACCCAACACCCTGCCACTATGTCCCTTGTGTTATGTGCCTGTATACCCAACACCCTGCCACTATGTCCCTCGTGTTATGTGCCTGTATACCCAACACCCTGCCTCTATGTCCCTTACTGGAGAACAGTAACCTCACTGTGTATTATTAGATTGACATGGGACTGTCGTCACACATGGCCATGGAAGAGATATGAATCCCTGTTACAGGACTCAGGGACCCCAGACTCCTCCCATTAGGAATCCTTTGTGGGAGGAGTTTGGTATCCCGCAGTCTGGTCACAGAGAACTCACAGTGATTGAAATGCATCTTTTAACATCTTCAGTGCTAGGGAGGTCTTCAACACATTGCTTTATAGTAATGTTTCTAGTTTTCAAGGAGTTAAAAGCTGCATTTAAATCGCTGGGGATTATTTTAAGGTGTTTGCTGAGTGTGGTGCAGTTGGTTTACTCCACAGTTGCACCATTGTGTCTTTTTTCATGGTGTTTAATCACAGCAGGTTTGTGCGAATCGCTTGCACATGTGACTTGCACCAGCAGGGGGCACCTTCCACTCACTTTACGGTGTTTTGGGAAGATTTATGTACACAGGAGTGTAGGCTGTTTTCATTCAGGGATAATGGGATTTTCCAGTTTAGGGAAGTAATCAAACATCACACACTGACCAGTAGAAGAAGGTATGAGGTGCGATAGCACAGCTCTGCTTTAAGCAACGTTTTGTGCACAATTAAGTAAAAAGATGCTCTGAGTCTTGTGTTGAATGGAAGAAGAGGTGCAAGAGGTAGAGATTGCAAATCACAACTAATTCAGGAGAGGAGTTACCCAATGAGTTTATGACTGGGACAGACAGTTTTAGATACGTCTGCAGAGTGTGTGTGTGTATATGCATATGTATATATATAATATAATATATAATTTTTCTCTGTCGTCCAATATAGCTTACAGGTACCATGGGGAGGCAACGGCTCCACCCAGTAGGCTGGAACAATTCTTCAAGTAGAGCAGGTTGGAGCCTCCCCCTCCTCCATAGCAGGCTACCTAGCTACTCCCCTCTCCAGATAGATTTGTTCCATCATCTTAGTAGGAAGGCTGAGAACAGTTCTGCTTAGTTTTAATTGTTTTCTCTTAGATATGGGGTGTCTCCATTCCCCCATTAGGTGGATTACCATTACTGGCTTCCCCTGGAGGATTGCCCAGTTATCAGGCGCTGTCTGTGGACCCTTGCAGCCCTGGGAGGGAATCTTGCAACCCATGTTTTTCTCTCCAGAAGGAGTCTCTGAGGCTTCTTCCTATTTCAATGGTAAACCTGAAGAGAGAAGACCTGCAAAAAAGGTGAACAACCCTTTCAGTGCCAAAGTCCACTTGTCCCACTGCTCCCTTCCACACAGGGGTCTTTCTGGAGTTCTGCATAACTCCTGCAATCATGTTGGGATATCAATATTCTGTTATTGGGGTCTTCTGGAGCATTTTAGGCTGATATGCTTTTATTAACCTCTTCATTGTCATATCTTGTGGTTTGGGCTCTTATATATCATTTTCCCTTGGATTCATGAGTTATTTACTTATTCTCTGTGTTTTGTAAGACCTTTGGGGACTTTTATTCACTTTTACTATTTTTCACTTTATTTTAGCGCATATGCGCAATGCTCTATTGACTTGTATGGGACAGTCTGCCTTGGTATGTAGCTCTGCAACCGTGCCATGTACTGAGTGGAGAGACAGCTCATTCTTCTTGTCTACCCTTGCCCTACAGTCTGGTTACCATCCACAGTGTCTTGGGGAGATCCCTGGGGGGTTCGAGTTCTGCATTTCATACTCTTACGTGGAAAACTACATTTTCCATAGACTCCCCTTTAGCGGACTGTTTTCTGATTGGCTCTGAATAGGTCAATATTTACTTTCTTTCTTTACATCAGTATCCTACGAAGGGATTGGATTCCTTTTCGCTCCTCCATAGGTTAACTCTTCACTTGCCAAATAAATACTTTTTAGGCTTTCTGGGGTGAACTTTTTAATTTGGGTGACAGTATTTGGGTTCCCTACTACTGTCAGACACTTCTCCTGTTAGGATGTCAGGTTATCACGGTCCCCGTGATTCCCTCTTAATCTCCCTTATTGTTACCTGTGCATTGGAGGAGGCTGATTGGCCCGCCCAGGATGTGCCTTTATATACTGGGGTCACAGCACCTGTCAGATGCCCTTTCGTGGTGTTCCTGATCCTGCGCTTTGTTCCTGTGTACCGACTCGGCTCGTCTGACTATTCTGCTGATCCTGCTTGTGATTGACCCGGTTCTGGCTGACGTTCCTGCTTCGTGATTGACCCGGCTCTGACTGACGACTCTGCTTTGTGATTGACCCGGTTCTGGCTGACGACTCTGCTTTGTGATTGACCTGGTTCTGGCTGACGACCCTGCTCGGTGATTGACCCGGTTCTGGCTGACGACCCTGCTCCGTGATTGACCCGGTTCTGGCTGACGTTCCTGCTTCGTGTATTGATCTGGTTCCAGCTGACGTTCCTGCTCCGTGATTGACCCGGTTCTGGCTGACGACCCTGCTCCGTGATTGACCCGGTTCTGGCTGACGACCCTGCTCCGTGATTGACCCGGTTCTGGCTGACGACCCTGCTCCGTGATTGACCCGGTTCTGGCTGACGACCCTGCTCCATGATTGACCCGGTTCTGGCTGACGACCCTGCTCCGTGATTGACCCGGTTCTGGCTGACGACCCTGCTCTGTGATTGACCCTGCTCTGTGATTGACCCGGCTCTGGCTGACGACCCTGCTTCGTGTATTGATCCGGTTCCAGCTGACGTTCCTGCTCAGTGATCTGATCCTGTGTTCCCGTGTGATTCCGGTCGCCTTCCGGCGACATTCTGAACTGTGTTTGTGTCGCTCTGGCTAATCATCTCTCTATATACCGAGCTGTTGCCTCTTCTTGCACTGAGTCTATCCTCATAGCGCTGCTGAGCTGTAGTCTCTGTTACCGAACCTGCATTAACCCTTGCTGTGCTGGTAGCCTCCATTATTTGAGCCTGTCCTCGTACACTTGCCAAGCCTGTGTGTTCCGTTCAAACCATTAACACTTCTTGAGTGTTACGGTTTTCTGACACTCAGACCAGGGTATGAAGTAAAAACACCGTTTTATTGAACCAGGATAATAGAACAGTGCCCCTAGGGGCCAGTACAGGTATAAACAGTATTGGCAAATACAGACAAGGTAAGAGCAATACAAAGATAGGAATATATATGTGTGTATGTATATATATATATATATATATATATATATATATATATATATATATATATATATATATATAGACTGGGGATAACCACACAGGGTTAACAGGAGCAACTGGAGTAACTCCGTCTTAGATTGGCCAACGCCCAGGATATGATAAGTCTCTGGATAATAGTCTCTTGATGGTGAGAAAAGGAGTAAAGTGTCTACACTGAATTACTCTCAAGGTAGAAAAGGGAAGCACACTTAGTGCCCAGAGCTGAGCCAATACCACCACCATGGGCTTAGGAGGAATGCTACTGCTAGAGCTGAAGTAACCAGAACCTGAATCGCCCTTAACATGAATTGGTAGTAACCCTGCGTGTGCCAACTGGATTGTGCCCAGGCACCCTTAGCGATAGTATGGCTTGGTCTAAAGGCACTGAGAGTAGTGGCTCAAAGGGTAACCAGAGGCTTGGCAAGCAATATATGAGGCACGTAACCGGAGACTACAGGCACTGCACAGGTTAATCTGGTTCTGTACAGGAGAGAACAGCTCAGCAGACAGTGGATGGCAGAGCAACCTCAGGCTACAGCTCAGAAGAGAGAGAGAGGATCAGCGAGATACTAAACAGTTCAGAATGTCGCCGGAGCGACCGGAGCAACACACTGGCCAGGAGCGTCAACCGGAACCGGATTGATACAGCAGCAGGAACATCAGCTGGAGTACGGAGCAATCACGGAGCAGGGTTGTCGGCCAGAACCAGATCAATCACGGAGCAGGGTCGTCAGCCAGAACCGGGTCAATCACGGAGCAGGATCAGAAGAGTAGTCAGACAAGCCAGGTCGGTACACAGGAGACACTGGAGCTCAGCAACGAGGCGCAGGATCAGGAACACCACGAAAGGGCAACTGACAAGTGCCCAAGGACCAGTATAAAAAGGAACATCCTGGGCGGGCCAATCAGCCTCCTCCAATGCACAGGTAACACAGTCACAGATTGACAGGGAATCAAGGGGACCGTGATATTGAGCCTGTGCCTTTAAGACCTAGCCTATCCATTCACACTAGCAGAGCAGTTGTCCGTTCCGATGCTCGGGTAGCACCGTGGTTGCGCCGGTTGGCACTGGTACCTCCAGTTTGCTCTTGCAGTGTGTGTTCAGTACGGCACCGGAAGGGTGTCCCGGCTCTGGTCTCCAAGTGCTCAATGCGTTACGCTATCCTCCGCACTACCAGTGCTCTGGCTCGTTAATTGCTTGTGCAGTGTTGCTCCGTTCTGGCACCCAAGGGGTGTTTAGGGCTCTGGTCCCGTTGGCACATGCGGGGTTACTTCCGTGAGAGTGTTGAGGGCGATTCAGGTTCTGGTCCCATTAGCTCCTGCAGTATCTTTCCTCCTTATAATCCCACTAAGATGGTATTGGCTCAGCTCTGGTCGATCTTGCTGGTCAGTTGGGGCGTTCCATTGCACAGCTATTAGAGAGTGATTCAGTTCAGTCACACAATACACCTTCCTCTGCTCCATCAAGAGACTGATCTTACCTACTGGGCGTTGGCTAATCAATTTTACTGAGACTGTTCAGTTTCTCTACATTAACCCTTGAATGTTGTTTTCCTGATCAGTATAAATTTCATTATACATACTTGGGCCTGTATATTGTCATTACAATTTATACCTGTCCTGGCCCCCAGGGGCGCTGTTCTATAACCATTATTTCAATAAAACTGTGTTTTTACTTTTACCGTGGTCTGAGTGTCCGAAAACCGTAACACAGGTCCAAAGGGACATGGGGTTAGACTTGAGGCTAATTATTCATGGGTGACTGACCCCCATTGCTTATTGTTCATCATGCCAAAGAGAGTATTCGGGACATTTTTGCCCCTCTTGGTCTGTGGCCCCTGCCAGGGCCCTCCAGCCATGAACAAGAGCCACATTAAGTCCTTGACCCAAAGTCCTCTATGGCACAGTTTCCTCTTTCTCCAAGGGGTCCTCCAATCATGGAACCCCCCCCATCCCTTTCAGGGATGTGGCCTCTAAAGTCCCTGGCATTCCGGATTTGTCTGATTCCTCTGATGAGGAGTCATTTGGGGATTCTGAGGATGGTATGTGTTCAGATGGGCTTCTTCCCAGTTTCATGGCGACCAAATCTTAAGCCACAATCTTCCAAGAAGTCACTGGTTTCCTTACCCTTCCTCCGCCAAGCTCAGACAGCAGTGGCAGCCCAAGATAGCGGCTTCAAGGGCTAAGTCTGTCAAGCCAACTTCCCCATGACTCACGGAATCCTGGTCCTCAGGTTCACGTAGGCCGGCATCTTTGCCTTTTTCGTGAAGCATGGGAATCTTCTATCTTGGACCAGTGTCTTTTGCTGGTAATTTCAGATGGGTACAGAATAGGTGTCAACTCCCTTCTTCCTTTTTGTTATAGTTTTTATAAATATAATCCAACATACTGACCGTATTTCATACTCTGTCCACTTAATAGCTATAGTCTAATTTTTCTTCCAGACAAATACTACATTTCCTGGGATTTAGTTCCAAGTGTGCCAGCCCAAAGTGATTGCCATAGTCTGTTACCTGGCATTGTGAGTCTGGAGGAGGCAGTGGATGGAGCCGTAGGGCTGGGGGAGATGAGGGGGATTCTCTACTGTACTGTTCCATCCCAACTGATACTGAGAATGGTTAATAACGGCGAGATAACTAGTGCCTGTGTGGACCAGTTACCTTGATTCAAGTTTGCATATTTGAAAACGTCATTAAAAATCACCTATGCCTAATGTTAGCCATAAGATCAACAAATGTACAGTTAGATATTCATACTTAGTGCATGCTAATGTGTGCTACTTTTCCATGTCCTACCAAAGACTTTTTAGTAACTATTTATATGCTTATTAAGTTCCATGGTGCAACAGGAGACTTTCACTTTCATTTTTCCCAGACACTAGTATGAATATTTTCTAAACTATAGATACTTGCAGGTGTATGGGACAGTTTTTTTTTTTTTAATTATATTAAAAGTCAGACCTCTTGGTGGGGCATCAGGACCCCTCCTGATGACCCCCAGCTACTGATAGTGGCGAGCAAGAGAGCTCCCCTGTTTTGATTGTACCCCTACTACCAATTAGGAGTGGGTGGGATTGGGAACCCTTGCATGTCTATGAGGGATGCTTTAACTGTGCCTCCTGCTGAACCAATCACCATTTTCCAGCCACACCCCAGGACAGCGAACTAGATTCATTTAGACTAATGGAATTCCCATTGAGGTGTCCATATTTACCAGATGTAGGAAAGTGAGTAAATCAGACAAATACATTGTCTCTGTGACAGATCCTCGCACAGGACTTGAGGGTCCACAGGGTCAGTTTGATCTAGAACCACAAAACAAAATTAACAAGTTAAAAAAAACATGATCCCACTGAAGTTTTGGATTATGTATTTAATGTCAGTTCACAGACCTACAAAGACTGGAGTGGCTACAATACACACAGCGCTTGGGTGAGGGGGAACAATGAAACAAAAGGCTGGAGGGACTGCAATATACATTTGCAGCATCCTTGGCCAAACTCAAATGCTTAACCCCCTAGCGACCCTGTCCCCTGAAAGCAGGCTATGATTTTTGGTCCTTTTGGCACAGCTGTCCACCAATATAATGTCCCAAAGTTCTACATAGCTTGTGACACTGGGCTGACAATCCGTACGCCTAGACAGGGGTTGTTTTAGGCATGACAGAAAAGTCCACAGTTCCTTGTGTTCCTTGTTTAACAGTCTCAGGCCAGACAAGGGCTCCAGTAATGGACTATGATCCATTACAGGATCCTCCATGACAAGGCGCAAACAGGGCAGAGATTAGTCTCAGGAAGAGGCCATACCCTGTTCCAGGGCTAGGCCCATAGTCTGTGGGCAGGAGGCTGGTCCTCAGGCCCCTCCAGGGGCCCAGTGGTTCCTGTGACAATCACTAGTACCCTTGTGATGATGATGATTACTAGTAGTGACCCTTGTGTTGGTGGTGATGATTACTAGTAGTGACCCTTATGGTGATGATTACTAGTAGTGACCCTTGTGGTGGTGGTGATTACTAGTAGTGACCCTTGTGATGATGATGATTACTAGTAGTGACCCTTGTGATGATGATGATTACTAGTAGTGACCCTTGTGTTGGTGGTGATGATTACTAGTAGTGACCCTTATGGTGATGATTACTAGTAGTGACCCTTGTGATGATGATGATTACTAGTAGTGACCCTTGTGTTGGTGGTGATGATTACTAGTAGTGACCCTTATGGTGATGATTACTAGTAGTGACCCTTGTGGTGGTGGTGATGATTACTAGTAGTGACCCTTGTGGTGGTGGTGATTACTAGTAGTGACCCTTGTGGTGGTGGTGGTGATTACTAGTAGTGACCCTTGTGGTGGTGGTGGTGATTACTAGTAGTGACCCTTGTGGTGGTGGTGGTGATTACTAGTAGTGACCCTTGTGGTGGTGGTGGTGATTACTAGTAGTGACCCTTGTGGTGGTGGTGGTGATTACTAGTAGTGACCCTTGTGGTGGTGATTACTAGTAGTGACCCTTGTGTTGGTGGTGATGATTACTAGTAATGACCCTTGTTGGACTGTGTACATTGGTATTGAGTGGTATGGACTTCTCCATGTAATGGTCCCATTGAGTGAAGTGGGTCTGTTATCTCCTTTTTCTGTGAATAGCTGTGGATTATCTGGTACAATTCTGCCACATTCCTGATTGTAGCTCTAGAGCCCTTCATTCTCCATAAGGGAATCCATGGCAACAGGGCTCGCTGCTAAGTTTTACACCCCTCTCTCCCTGTGATATTTCCTGCCATAGCCAGAATCTTGTCGCATGTCAGGAGAGCTTAGCTTGTTTAATTGTTTTTTCTAATTAACTAAAAAGTTCATGAAGAAATGCAGTGCGCAACCGTTCCTTGGAAGCGAGTATTGTTTACTGACTTAGATGCCCTCAGTTGTGTTATTATAGTGAAGGCCATGTGGACAGCGGGGTGGGTAACCTGATGCGCTTTGTCTGTTATTGGACTGCAGTTCCCATCATGCTTAACTAGTGGTTGGATCCAGCAGTGTCATTTCTTGAACAAGGTTTTATACTCTCAGTTACATAATGTGTCTTGCCTCTGTGTACAACGCTAATGATTATAAAGACCTTTCTGGTCCTAAGGTAATGTGATATCTCAATTATTAGGCCATCTGAGTTTTTAGACCATCTAAACATTTTAATGAGATATCGTAATTATTAGAGCATCTGTAAAATCTCTACTAACGCGTCACAGAGGGTTTTTTTATTTATTATTTTCAAATGTCTGATTTATGACTTGAGACCTAGGGAAGGGGTGGATATGATTGGTCCTGCTGAAGAATGTTTAATATTGGGGATTCAAGTGGAATGTGTTATTTTTTGCTGAATGTCTATCACATGTGTAGGTAGACTGCCCCTCTCCTGCTGTTGGGGTAGGTGGGATGCCCTTCTCTGGCTGTCGGGCTTGGTGGCCTGCCCCTCTCCGGCTGTCAGGCTAGGCGACCTGCCCCTTTCCGGCTGTCAGGGCTAGACGGCTTGCCCCTCTGCGGCAGGTTTTGGGCTCTCTTCCCTGTCTTATAAGGGAAATCATATGTATATAATGAACAAAGCCTTTGCCTCAATCTAATCCTCTGGTTCAGTTTTACATGTCCTGCATTTTCTTAGAGAGTTCTGTAAAAGGAATTTCACAGTGTTCCTGTAATTACCGCAGCACGGGTGCCGTAAAGCCAACCCTTATTCCTGTTGACCCCTCCATGCCCCCAGACCTGTCAGGTTTTATTCCATTAGAGTCAGCGGCAGGCCAGGTTTACAGGTTAAAGGGATAGTAATACTTAATATGTAAAAAAAATATATATATTGTAATGTTTATCCCCGAGTAAAAAAAAAAGTGTACTCTCACTGCTGAAAGATGTTTTATTGAAATGTTATTACAGCTCAAAGTTGAATTTTTTAAGTGCAATATCACAGTGGCCTGAAATTGTACAGTGGCACTGTTGCTACACCATCCTATGGATAGCTTTGGTCCGTAGACCATAAATCTCCATAGGATGGTGAAGCAACATCACCACTGTACAATTTCAGGCCACTGTGATATTGCACTTAAAAAAAAAATTCAAACTTGAGCTGTAATAACTTTTGAATAAAACACCTTTCAGCAGTGGGAATTCCCTTTTACTCAGGTGGATAAACCCTACAACTATTTTTTTTTTTACATTTTATATATTACTATCCCTTTAATAAACAGTGGCCTCTGGCTGGTCCGTGTGCCCCCCTCACCATAGTGTTTCTGCTGTCCTGGACAAACACAAGAGCTGTGATCAGTTGTAGTGAAATCCCCACTGAGCGGATGGTAGAGAATGGAACAATAGGACAGGAGATTAGGACACAGTATGTGATGTGACTGTGTCAGCCCCCTTACTCCTGCACTAATGGCCAGTTATTATAGATCTGAGTGGTAACCACTGGAGCCCTAGTGCTGGGCTAGGCATCCTACATTCATTCAGCTGTTGGACTACAACTCCCATTATTTTCAGCTGATCTACTACTGTTTTTGGACTACAATTACCATTATCCTTAGCTGGCTGTAGTAGATCTGTCCCTGTTCATACAGCCAGGGATTCCCAAACTGGGGAGGAGGCATCTCTCCTTGGGCATGGGTAGTGATGTTCAGCTGTTTCATGTGGGAAAAAGGTTTTCAGCACCAAACATCCTCATTGCTGTGCAGGGTAACTGCATCCACGTGGCTGTGCAATGAACTGCATCCACGTGGCTGTGCAATGAACTGCATCCGCATTGCTGTGCAGGGTAACTGCATCCACGTGGCTGTGCGATGAACTGCATCCGCATTGCTGTGCAGGGTAACTGCATCCACGTGGCTGTGCGATGAACTGCATCCGCATTGCTGTGCAGGGTAACTGCATCCACGTTGCTGTGCAATGAACTGCATCTGCATTGCTGTGCAGGGTAACTGCATCCACGTGGCTGTGCGATGAACTGCATCCGCATTGCTGTGCAGGGTAACTGCATCCACGTGGCTGTGCAGGTTAACTGCATCCACGTTGCTGTGCAGGGTAACTGCATCAACGTGGCTGTGCAATGAACTGCATCCGCATTGCTGTGCAGGGTAACTGCATCCACGTGGCTGTGCGATGAACTGCATCCGCATTGCTGTGCAGGGTAACTGCATCCACGTGGCTGTGCGATGAACTGCATCCGCATTGCTGTGCAGGGTAACTGCATCCACGTGGCTGTGCGATGAACTGCATCCGCATTGCTGTGCAGGGTAACTGCATCCACGTGGCTGTGCGATGAACTGCATCCGCATTGCTGTGCAGGGTAACTGCATTAACGTGGCTGTGCGATGAACTGCATCCGCATTGCTGTGCAGGTTAACTGCATCCACGTTGCTGTGCAGGGTAACTGCATCCACGTTGCTGTGCAGGGTAACTGCATCCACGTTGCTGTGCAGGGTAACTGCATCCACGTTGCTGTGCAGGGTAACTGCATCCACGTTGCTGTGCAGGGTAACTGAATCCACTTTGCTGTGCATCTACATTGCTGTGCAGGGTAACTGCATCCACGTGGCTGCACAGGGTAACAGCATCCACTTTGCTGTTCAGGCACATTGCTGTGCAGGGTAACTGCATCCACTTTGCTGTTCAGGCACATTGCTGTACAGGGTAACTGCATCCACTTTGCTGTTCAGGCACATTGCTGTGCAGGGTAACTGCATCCACGTTACTGTGCAGGGTAACTGAATCCACTTTGCTGTGCATCTACATTGCTGTGCAGGGTAACTGCATCCACGTGGCTGCACAGGGTAACAGCATCCACTTTGCTGTTCAGGCACATTGCTGTGCAGGGTAACTGCATCCACTTTGCTGTTCAGGCACATTGCTGTGCAGGGTAACTGCATCCACTTTGCTGTTCAGGCACATTGCTGTACAGGGTAACTGCATCCACTTTGCTGTTCAGGCACATTGCTGTGCAGGGTAACTGCATCCTCATTGCTGAAAAGTGATCACAGTTGGAAGTTTGGGAAAGGCTGGTTCCAAGAGCTTACTGGTCAACATAATAACAATAAGATGAGGTTGGAAAAAAGACCTGAGTCCTTCAAGGTCAACCTTTGCCAGATCTGCTTTCTTGATCCAGGGGAAGGAAACAAAAACATTATTGAAGTGTGTAGAAAAATCCTTACTGACTCTAAAGCGCAATGTGATGTCCCCCTGGATCAGACCTGTCTGCACTATATAATAGAGCCCTGCAACTCTAAGCACACTATCTAATTTTCACCTCATCGGTTCATATGTTGTACTATTGGTGAAAAGAGAAATCTGAAACTTAACATTTATTAAAACAATAAAAATGATCCTAATCAGGATGAATTCACACAAAAATATAATAAAATAAATACTACAAATCTAAGATAATGGGAATTCTATATTATAAACTGCAGAAACGTATCTGTGGCTTATTATTATATCACTATTGCTCTGTTATTACCCATTAGGACTATAGTCCACGTACCTGTATAAACAGAACGATATAGACCTGACCGCACTATAACCCAATGTCCTGACTGTTTGTGTTACATGGAAAGAATCTGCACTATATGTCCACCCAGCCCCAACCCAGAATTCCACATCTTTACTGCCTTTACTCTACAAATATCCATTCACAATACGTTTGAAAACTCTGGATTTTAAGGGGTTAAAGCAGACTGGGGCCACAATGTGTGCTTTAATACTAGCACTTAAGTGGCCTTTTCAACCCTTGACCATTAGTTCAGTGAACCTTGCGGTAATTGTTGCTCTTCCCCAATGACGCAGTTGGTTTGCTCCAGGAACGCACCTCTTTCCTTTTGTGGATATGGCCCATTGAGTGGTCTCGTCCACCATTGTGTAAAAGTCCTACGTTTCTGTACATTAGACATTTCATCTTTAAAGGGATAGTAATACTTCGTTTTAACTTTTTTATTTTGTAGGCGTTAAAAAAACATAAAGAATGATATAATTCTTATCTCTCAAACCTTTATGGTTTGAGAGATATTCACAAGCAAAGTTTCCCCTCCCGCCCCTTTAACCTAGTGTAAGCCATCTCTTCTCAGATGTGGAATCCAGTCCATAGACCAGACAGATAACAGAAGGGGACAATCTTCTTCCTATGAGAACAATGAAAGCCCTGCCCCTTTTACCTAGTGTAAGCCATCTCTTCTCAGATGTGGAATGCAGTCCATAGACCAGACAGATAACAGCAGGGGACAATCTTCTTCCTATGAGAACAATGAAAGCCCTGCCGCCCTTGACAAGCTTTTCAGGGTTTTCCCTTATCTTAATTGAAGATTGTCCATCCCTGCAGTCTAGCTGGGCACCTCCCTTCTGATCTGGCTGAGCAGTGTTACATCAGTAAAAGGGGCGGGAGGGGGATACTTTGTCATTGAATTACTCTTGTACTACAACTCTGACAGAATTGAAATAACATTCTCCAAAGTCCAAATACTATGATGATTAATTAGAGCTGCTTTTATTATGAAATATTACTATTCCTTTTAACGTCAGACACCCAAAGAAACAAATACAAATTGCCAAAATTCCTATGACAAGAAATGCACTGGAGACCTCTTTAGGATTCGAGGGGTTAAAAGACACATTTCTGTCAATTGGAATTTTTACTCACTGTAATGCAGGTGGCCTGAAAAAAAATTGCTCCGTTTTTTTGTGAATATGTCCTGGTGTAAGTTAGTGTTAGCAGGTTTATTAAATCCAGCACAGCCGAGGGTTACTGTTCCCCCAATGTGACTGTCACTAGGAGCAGCCGTTGCGTGGAACAGGGGAGGGATCACTAAGGCTTTAGGTAGGTGGAGGATGGAATTATCAGATCTGTTTTTGGAATCTGCAGTTTCTTTCCGTTAATGATTTGAGATTGGATTTGTAGCTCGTTCAGCTTGTTTGGAATTAGGCCATTGCACACCGAGGCCTTGGTACTGAGCATGCTCCCATCCTAGGCCTCTCTGAGGGGGATTGCAGTCACTGTGTGTTCCCTGAGCTGTCATTAGGCCAGGTGGGAAAGGATCACAGCGTGCCCCAGGGCCATCAGATCACACTGCATAGGACTAAGTGGGAGGAATCAGCTGCACAACACGAAGATTAGAGGCCTCTCCGAGTGCAGCTGCTCGCCAGTAAAGCCCCTCTGGTGAGTAATTATCTGCATAGCCACATTTCCTTACAGAACAAACTGGAGAAGCACTCGGTATTCATTAACGCATTCACTTAGCGGCAATATATTTAACCCTTTGATGGTGAGGGTGTGAACAGACCATTGCGATGACTCTCAGATGGTTAATAAGATTGTAGCTAAGTGCAGAAGTGTGGTCAGCGGCTTCATTTGGCGAGATGAGGTGATTATCACATGTGGCACTGGAACTCCAGAGCAGTTCTGAGGCTGATTTACTAAGAACTGGATCAGCAGATCTGGGGCAAATCATCCTCACCACAGGGGACAAACATTCCCCAAGTATTCCGACATATAAATAAGACTTTTATCCACTTGAATGATACATTGTTCTGCAATGTACTGGAGAATGATCTACCATTAAAGGGGTTAAAAGCCCCATTAAATGATCTATAGTTTCTATTTTTCCCTTATGGTGCAGTTGGCTTGCCTCCAAATTATTCAGTTGCTATTAGTACATCACAACAGTGAATATTTTGTGTATAGTGTAAAAGAGTTGGTGATATATATATATATATATATATATATATATATATATATATATATATATATATATATATATAGACACTCACTCACTCACTATAAAAGAGAAGACTGTCATGTGACGGAGAATTCTCTGGCCTTGCCTGCCACAACCTGGGGCTGCAGATACGCTAATATCATCCTTACTGCCTGTGTCCAGCATACAAGCAGGTGTGATTTTGACAGGAGTGGGCAGGGGGCCGAAGGAAGTTTCGCCTCCTTTGCAAGAACTTTCACCTCCCAAGGAGTTTCATGTCTGTTTCCCATTCACAAGCTCCTATGTACATGCCCACCCTCCCATTTACCACCTTCCTCTCAATGTGATGTCCCTCCCTTTATGCACTCACTCCATTCATCGCCACTTTCTACTGTGTTTCCCCTGCCTCACATGTTGTCCTCCCCTTTGCCTCATCAATTCCTCTCCCCTACTTCTGTGTTCACTCCTTTCCTCCCATACACCACCTTCTCTTCTCTTCCCTTCCCTTGTCTTCTCCTCTCTTCTCTTCCCTTTTCTTACCCTATCCAACCTTTTCTGTCCTTTTTGTGTCCCCCTCCCATCCATTTCCAGCTTTGCCTCCCCCTCCCATCAGTTTGATGCTTTGATTCCCTCTCCCATCCACTCAACACTTCAATGCCCCCTTCCATCCATTCGATGCTTCAACTTCCTCTCCCATCCATTTGCCATTTCTCCTACCCCTCCCGTCCATGCAACACTTCGCTTTGCCTACCCATGCCAGTAGCTCTCTGCCTTCCATTCTTTACTCTGTACAACACAGTGGAAGAGGCAAAATGACAACATTGGAAAGGAACAAGTTAATGGAGCAGCAATTCCTATATGTGACTGCTTGGGTGATGAATTCACCATATATCTGTGTTTGGGTCTCTGTGTGTAATATATAGTGGGGGGGTGTATATATGTGTGTGTTATATAAATACACACACACTGTATAATTATCTGTACATTAACAAATACATCTGTCGTTTACACTTAACCATTTAAACATCAATAGAGTAGTTTATTAAAATACAATTGAATTAGTTTTAATACATTTTTATTGCTTTTTGGTGCATAATATTCTCTCAGAAATCAACAAATGCATAATACATTTCATATAAGATGAATATTGCAGACGTTTCTATCTAGGACATTCCTGATGCTTTGGACTTTACCCGCAGCCGATTCTGTGCTTGTCCCAGAGGCTTCCCTGTAGGTGAATAAGAACTAAAGGAATCCGCTCTACCCCCAGGGACCAGCACTCCGTTTCCATTTACTACGTGATTGGTTTAACCTATTTCTCACACTGGTCCCCCCCTCCCATCGCTTTCTCTCTCACATAACACTTAAACTATGTGACATCTCATGCGCTGTTTTTCATCAGATTGGGGGATGCCATTTTGTTTTACACTTTATTTACTGGTCAGGAGGCTGCTGTGTACAGTGTAAGGCACATCAGGTCATGTGAGAAGAACGGATACAAAACAACATCAGTAATATAGTAACATAGTAAATTTTAAATTAGGCTGAATAGAGACACAAGTCCATCAAGTTCAACCTTCTCCTCATACCTCAGTAACTGAGAATTTATAGCTTTCCTGCTACCAATTAAATTAGTCTTTATCTGACCTTCCTGATCAGCCTACTGATAAACAGTATAACTCTGTATGTTCCCTTTTGAAAGAAATGTATCTAATCTTCTCTTAATATAATATATCTTCAATTCTGTTAAAGAATATGTTTTTATCACTTGTTTAATATTAAAACCTCTCCCATTTGCATTCCGATATCTTTACTCCCATTTGTTTGTCTCAGTTAAAACCTTGTACTTATTAGGTGTTTGTTACTTTGAATGCATTGGGGTTCGCTTGTCAGACACAGCTCCATAAGAAAAACATTTGTTAGGGTGTATTCACCCAATACATATTTTAATAAATGGTGACTTGGGGGTATGTGGTATATATCTTTATTTGCATTTTTTTTTTACTTTGAAACAGTAAAAACTTACAAATAAAATTGTTTATATGATTGAGTCAAAATGTTTCAAGGTCACCACATGCTTGTAGAGTGTATACAGTACTATAGAGACCTCTATGCCGTATATAGGTGGACCCTTTGACCAGATAGTGATGCACCCATTGACCAGATAGTGATGCACCCATGGACCAGATAGTGATGCACCCATGGACCAGATAGTGATGGCGCTATTGACCAGATAGTGATGGCGCTATTGACCAGATAGTGATGGCGCTATTGACCAGATAGTGATGGCGCTATTGACCAGATAGTGATGGACCCAGTGACAGGTGTGTGTGCTCACTCAAACTGTATCAGTGATTCAAGGGGAGGAGACACATGGCCCCTTCCTCCTGCGTTGTCCTTAGTGCAATATAGAGGTATTTACTCTTGGTATAAATTGTACTTTTAACCCATTGAACCCCAGAAGTCTCACAGCATTGTAAAATAATGTGCTGGAGAACTCTAGCCTCCGGGGGGTTAAAAGCCCCATTTAACCCCTTATCGCCCGAGGACGTACATGTACGTCCTGGAAGTCATTCAGTAAAATGAAGAGAAAAAAAAACTTGTGGTGGGCATTAAGTGTTGGCCGTGTGCGTGCGGCCGGTCACTAAGGGGTTAAATCAGTGGGAATTTTTGTTCCCCACCCTCCCCTTTGATGCTGTTGGTTTGCTCCATAATCGCTCCACTTTCCCGTTGCACTTTTCTTGGTTCTGTTCGTTTCCCTCCCTCTACTGTGAATGTAGACTTCAGTGTTGCCCAGAAAAGAGACGTTAATTATTCCGAGCCGCTGGTACAATGTAAAGAGGCACACATGTCCCCTCTCACCTGTGGAGTCACCCAAATCCTTCCAGCTGGTGTTTATCCGTTTCATTCCCTGTCATGGACTCTTTCTGCCTCCACTCCTGGAACAGCGGGATGGAGGCTGCTCTGCATGTTTCATGGAGGGGGACATCCCCACTGCTCCCGGCGTCTTGTTGTCATCTACTGCCCCCCTCATCGCTGGTAAACAAAAGGCTTAAATTGTGTATATTAGACAAACGCTGCTCAAGTTTACTAGTTATACTGTTTAATAATGTCCTGTCTGGAATTCAGAACAGTATATCTGTGTTTCTTAATATTGTTAGTTCATACCAGGTTTCCATTTATCACTTTAACATCCCCGTCCCGTTCATTATTATAGAGTATTATAGCATTTTCTTAAAAATCTACAAGTGTCATGACCCCACCCATGTCTTGCTTGTGAGGACCTGACAGACCAGCCTCTCTCTCCCCCTTCCTTCTCTCTTGCGCACGAGCCCAGCCTCTCTTGTGAGCACACATGAGCCCAGCCTCCCTCGCACGTGCTCGCTCCCAGCCTCTCCCTGTGGCGCGTGCGCCCAGCCTCTCCCTGTGGCGCGTGCGCCCAGCCTCTCCCTGTGGATCGTGCGCCCAGCCTCTCCCTGTGGCGCGTGCGCCCAGCCTCTCCCTGTGGCGCGTGCGCCCAGCCTCTCCCTGTAGCGCGTGCGCCCAGCCTCTCCCTGTGGCGCGCGCCCAGCCTCTCCCTTTCATACACTAGCCCAATTATTGACCATCAATTGTCACTGTCCTGTTTAATCTGTATCTCTGTCAGTATACAGCTTCACGAGTTAATGTGAAACGTGAATACCACATTATGATGAGATCTTGTACTCTGCAAGTAAATTAAATCAGTGAGGTTATTTACAATGTTGGGGCCAGTAAAATGGAAGACCCCCCCCCCCCCCCCGTATAGTTATGTGTGTTCGGCAGAACCTCGCGCACCTCCCAGTAGACTTTATTAACATTATCTAGTGACTGATCCTGCGCAGTGGAGACAGATTGTCCTGAGGGGTGGACACTAATCTGAAAATAACTGCCCCCGCACACATACATCCTCCTCCCAGTGGAAATTACAGTGCTGCCGTTATAAAGTAATTAAAACCGTTTATCTTTCTGAGTTCGTATCTGTATTGTTGGTGGATTGTAGCAGTAGGTCTGGTAAATGTTAGCAGTTCTCTTTAGTCTTGCAGGCTGAGAATGATGAAAATTGTAGTCCAACAACATCTGGAGAGCCACAGTTTACTTCATAATAAAACCTCTCCATTGTTTAGTTACAGCAGATATTTATGTTCATATGTACAGAGACAGAAGTGGAGCAATTCTAGCAAAGTAACTAGCTGTACAGGGAAAAATAAAACGCGTCTATGGGTTTAAGTGCGGTTGCTAAAGCGGTCTCTGTTGATTGAAGTGGAACTTTCACCCTTAAACAAGTCAGTCTTAATATGTAGGTTATATAGTGAATATGTGTTTATAGTGTCTTCATTTTATTATAAAAATCATTATTTGGCTGAAATCTAAAGAATAAATACCGCCCTGCGCCTACTTCAGTACCGACTGTGGTTTCCTGCTCTGTACTGCAGTCTGTCACTCTTCCTTTTATCTCCTCCCTCTACCCAGCCTCCTCCAATCACAGAGGATTTGTCTGTACACTGGAGCGATCTCTGGCCAGTGAGACCACTACAGCTTACAGGCAGAAATCCTCTGTGATTGGAGGAGGCTGGGTAGAGGGAGGGGATAAGAGGAAGACTGACAGACTGCGCTACAGAGCAGGTAACTACAGTCGGTACTGAACTAGGCGCAGGGCAGTATTTATTTTATTCTTTAGATTCCGGCCAAATAACGATGTAAAAAATAAAATGAAGACACTATAAACACATATTCATAGAAACATGGAAACATAGAATTCGACGGCAGATAAGAACCATTCGGCCCATCTAGTCTGCCCAATTTCCTACTGAAAAAAAAACACAACCTCAAACCTTTTTTGGTTCTTGGTCTTTTCTTATGTTAAGGACCACCTTATGCCTATCCCATGCATGCTTACATTCTGTCACTGTATTGACATCTACCACTTCTGCTGGTAGGCTATTCCACTTGTCTACTACCCTCAGTAGACCCTCTTTTTTCGTTATTACAGAGGTCTCTGTGTATAAGGCGCAGTGTAACGCTGTTATTACAGAGGTCTCTGTGTATAAGGCGCAGTGTAACGCTGTTATTACAGAGGTCTCTGTATAAGGTGCAGTGTAATGTGGTTATTACAGAGGTCTCTATGTATAAGGCGCAGTGCAAATGCTGTTATTACAGAGGTCTGTATAAGGCGCAGTGTAACGCTGTTATTACAGAGGTCTCTGTGTATAAGGTGCAGTGTAATGTGGTTATTACAGAGGTCTCTATGTATAAGGTGCAGTGTAATGTGGTTATTACAGAGGTCTCTGTGTATAAGGCGCAGTGTAACGCTGTTATTACAGAGGTCTGTATAAGGCGCAGTGTAACTCTGTTATTACAGAGGTCTCTGTGTATAAGGTGCAGTGTAATGTGGTTATTACAGAGGTCTCTGTGTATAAGGCGCAGTGTAACTCTGTTATTACAGAGGTCTCTGTGTATAAGGCGCAGTGTAATGTGGTTATTACAGAGGTCTCTGTGTATAAGACGCAGTGTAAGAGGTTATTACAGAGGTCTGTATAAGGCGCAGTGTAACGCTGTTATTACAGAGGTCTCTGTGTATAAGGCGCAGTGTAACGCTGTTATTACAGAGGTCTCTGTGTATAAGGCGCAGTGTAACGCTGTTATTACAGAGGTCTCTGTGTATAAGGTGCAGTGTAATGTGGTTATTACAGAGGTCTCTGTGTATAAGGCGCAGTGTAACACTGTTATTACAGAGGTCTCTGTGTATAAGGCGCAGTGCAACGCTGTTATTACAGAGGTCTGTATAAGGCGCAGTGTAACACTGTTATTACAGAGGTCTCTGTGTATAAGGCGCAGTGCAAATGCTGTTCTTACAGAGGTCTGTATAAGGCGCAGTGTAACGCTGTTATTACAGAGGTCTCTGTGTATAAGGCGCAGTGCAAATGCTGTTATTACAGAGGTCTGTATAAGGCGCAGTGTAACACTGTTATTACAGAGGTCTCTGTGTATAAGGCGCAGTGCAAATGCTGTTATTACAGAGGTCTGTATAAGGCGCAGTGTAACGCTGTTATTACAGAGGTCTCTGTGTATAAGGCACAGTGAAATGCTGTTATTAGAGGTCTCTGTGTATAAGACGCAGTGTAACACTGTTATTACAGAGGTCTCTGTGTATAAGGCACAGTGAAATGCTGTTATTAGAGGTCTCTGTGTATAAGACGCAGTGTAAGAGGTTATTACAGAGGTGTCTGTGTATAAGGCGCAGTGTAACACTGTTATTACAGAGGTCTCTGTGTATAAGGCGCAGTGAAACACTTATTAGAGGTCTCTGTGTATAAGGTGCAGTGTAAGAGGTTATTACAGAGGTCTCTGTGTATAAGGCGCAGTGCAACGCTGTTATTACAGAGCTCTCTGTGTATAAGGCGCAATGTAACGCGGTTATTATAGAGGTCTGTGTATAAGGTGCAGTGTAACGCAGTTATTAGAGGTCTCTGTGTATAAGGCGCAGTGTAACGCTGTTATTACAGAGCTCTGTGTGTATAAGGCTCAATGTAACACGGTTATTACAGAGGTCTGTGTATAAGGCCCAGTGTATTGCAGTTATTACAGAGGTCTGTGTATAAGGTGCAGTGTTACGTGGTTATTACAGAGCTCTCTGTGTATAAGGTGCAGTGTAATGTCGGCTTGTTTATATGAAGAGAACAGCAGTAGAAGGTTGTGGGGTGGGTGCAATGACCTATGTAGAGGGGATTTATTTTATTGGTAAAGTTTGTACTGTGTATAGAGAAGGGTCTAGTTATTGGCAACATGTGCCTCTTCAGCTGTCTTGAATCATTGCAGACGTCTGGTGAACCCAAGAGGTTAGTTGGTACTTCTGTTCCCTGGCTGGAGATGAGTTGTAGTTCAAAACAGCCGCAGAGCCACATGTTTCCCAGGCATGCCGCAGACTGCTTGTTCCTTATAGAAATAGAACAGAAATCATTTCCTCTAAATGACACACATAAGGGCCATATGCAGGAAGAAAAGGATGAGCAATTCCAGAGTAAACCATCCTCCCCTTAGTCTCAAGATTCACATTGATTTTTTTAACCCCTAGATTTCTAGAGGTTTCCACAAATTGTACTTAAGAGGTTAAACAGTCTAATTTAAATAATTTGGAGTATTTTGTTCTCTATGGTGCGGTTTCCCAGAATGACTCCACTTTGTCTTCATAATTCTGTTTTTCGCTGGAGGCAGCTGCTGGAGAGGACAGTAGTGAGGCCTCTTATCGGGTGCACAAGCGGCACATTGTGTGCATTTCTTTAGGTAAAGGTCAGTGTGAGTAGAGGGCGGTCTGTCCAGGCCTCAGCTGCCCCATCCATGTGTATCCAGAGGTCAGGGCGCTAGTAATGAGCGGCTGTTGATGTGGTATAGATGTGTCCAGGCCTCGGCTGCCCCATCCATGTGTATCCAGAGGTCAGGGCGCTAGTAATGAGCGGCTGTTGATGTGGTATAGATGTGCCCAGGCCTCGGCTGCCCCATCCATGTGTATCCAGAGGTCAGGGCGCTAGTAATGAGTGGCTGTTGATTTGGTATAGATGTGCCCAGGCCTCGGCTGCCCCATCCATATGTATCCAGAGGTCAGGGCGCTAGTAATGAGCGGCTGTTGATGTGGTATAGATGTGTCCAGGCCTCGGCTGCCCCATCCATGTGTATCCAGAGGTCAGGGCGCTAGTAATGAGCGGCTGTTGATGTGGTATAGATGTGCCCAGGCCTCGGCTGCCCCATCCATGTGTATCCAGAGGTCAGGGCGCTAGTAATGAGTGGCTGTTGATGTGGTATAGATGTGCCCAGGCCTCGGCTGCCCCATCCATGTGTATCCAGAGGTCAGGGCGCTAGTAATGAGCGGCTGTTGATGTGGTATAGATGTGCCCAGGCCTCGGCTGCCCCATCCACGTGTATCCAGAGGTCAGGGCGCTAGTAATGAGCGGCTGTTGATGTGGTATAGATGTGCCCAGGCCTCGGCTGCCCCATCCATGTGTATCCAGAGGTCAGGGCGCTAATAATGAGCGGCTGTTGATGTGGTATAGATGTGCCCAGGCCTCGGCTGCCCCATCCATGTGTATCCAGAGGTCAGGGCACTAGTAATGAGTGGCTGTTGATGTGGTATAGATGTGCCCAGGCCTCGGCTGCCCCATCCATGTGTATCCAGAGGTCAGGGCGCTAGTAATGAGCGGCTGTTGATGTGGTATAGATGTGCCCAGGCCTCGGCTGCCCCATCCATGTGTATCCAGAGGTCAGGGCGCTAGTAATGAGTGGCTGTTGATGTGGTATAGATGTGTCCAGGCCTCGGCTGCCCCCATCCACATGTATCCAGAGGTCAGGGCGCTAGTAATGAGCGGCTGTTGATGTGGTATAGATGTGCCCAGACCTCGGCTGCCCCATCCATGTGTATCCAGAGGTCAGGGAACTAGTAATGAGCGGCTGTTGATGTGGTATAGATGTGCCCAGGCCTCGGCTGCCCCATCCATGTGTATCCAGAGGTCAGGGCGCTAGTAATGAGCGGCTGTTGATGTGGTATAGATGTGCCCAGGCCTCGGCTGCCCCATCCATGTGTATCCAGAGGTCAGGGCGCTAGTAATGAGCGGCTGTTGATGTGGTATAGATGTGTCCAGGCCTCGGCTGCCCCATCCATATGTATCCAGAGGTCAGGGCGCTAGTAATGAGCGGCTGTTGATGTGGTATAGATGTGTCCAGGCCTCGGCTGCCCCATCCATGTGTATCCAGAGGTCAGGGCACTAGTAATGAGCGGCTGTTGATGTGGTATAGATGTGCCCAGGCCTCGGCTGCCCCATCCATGTGTATCCAGAGGTCAGGGCTCTAGTAATGAGTGGCTGTTGATGTGGTATATAGATGTGTCCAGGCCTCGGCTGCCCCATCCATGTGTATCCAGAGGTCAGGGCGCTAGTAATGAGCGGCTGTTGATGTGGTATAGATGTGTCCAGGCCTCGGCTGCCCCATCCATATGTATCCAGAGGTCAGGGCGCTAGTAATGAGCGGCTGTTGATTTGGTATAGATGTGCCCAGGCCTCGGCTGCCCCATCCATGTGTATCCAGAGGTCAGGGCGCTAGTAATGAGCGGCTGTTGATGTGGTATAGATGTGCCCAGGCCTCGGCTGCCCCATCCATGTGTATCCAGAGGTCAGGGCGCTAGTAATGAGCGGCTGTTGATGTGGTATAGATGTGCCCAGGCCTCGGCTGCCCCATCCATATGTATCCAGAGGTCAGGGCGCTAGTAATGAGCGGCTGTTGATTTGGTATAGATGTGTCCAGGCCTCGGCTGCCCCATCCATATGTATCCAGAGGTCAGGGCGCTAGTAATGAGCGGCTGTTGATGTGGTATAGATGTGTCCAGGCCTCGGCTGCCCCATCCATATGTATCCAGAGGTCAGGGCGCTAGTAATGAGCGGCTGTTGATTTGGTATAGATGTGTCCAGGCCTCGGCTGCCCCATCCATGTGTATCCAGAGGTCAGGGCGCTAGTAATGAGTGGCTGTTGATGTGGTATAGATGTGCCCAGGCCTCGGCTGCCCCATCCATGTGTATCCAGAGGTCAGGGCGCTAGTAATGAGCGGCTGTTGATGTGGTATAGATGTGTCCAGGCCTCGGCTGCCCCATCCATGTGTATCCAGAGGTCAGGGCGCTAGTAATGAGCGGCTGTTGATTTGGTATAGATGTGTCCAGGCCTCGGCTGCCCCATCCATGTGTATCCAGAGGTCAGGGCGCTAGTAATGAGTGGCTGTTGATGTGGTATAGATGTGCCCAGGCCTCGGCTGCCCCCATCCATGTGTATCCAGAGGTCAGGGCGCTAGTAATGAGCGGCTGTTGATGTGGTATAGATGTGCCCAGGCCTCGGCTGCCCCATCCATGTGTATCCAGAGGTCAGGGCGCTAGTAATGAGCGGCTGTTGATGTGGTATAGATGTGTCCAGGCCTCGGCTGCCCCATCCACATGTATCCAGAGGTCAGGGCGCTAGTAATGAGCGGCTGTTGATGTGGTATAGATGTGCCCAGGCCTCGGCTGCCCCATCCATATGTATCCAGAGGTCAGGGCGCTAGTAATGAGCGGCTGTTGATTTGGTATAGATGTGCCCAGGCCTCGGCTGCCCCATCCATGTGTATCCAGAGGTCAGGGCGCTAGTAATGAGCGGCTGTTGATGTGGTATAGATGTGCCCAGGCCTCGGCTGCCCCATCCATGTGTATCCAGAGGTCAGGGCGCTAGTAATGAGCGGCTGTTGATGTGGTATAGATGTGTCCAGGCCTCGGCTGCCCCATCCACATGTATCCAGAGGTCAGGGCGCTAGTAATGAGCGGCTGTTGATGTGGTATAGATGTGCCCAGGCCTCGGCTGCCCCCATCCATGTGTATCCAGAGGTCAGGGCGCTAGTAATGAGCGGCTGTTGATGTGGTATAGATGTGCCCAGACCTCGGCTGCCCCATCCATGTGTATCCAGAGGTCAGGGCGCTAGTAATGAGTGGCTGTTGATGTGGTATAGATGTGCCCAGGCCTCGGCTGCCCCATCCACATGTATCCAGAGGTCAGGGCGCTAGTAATGAGCGGCTGTTGATGTGGTATATAGATGTGTCCAGACCTCGGCTGCCCCATCCATGTGTATCCAGAGGTCAGGGCGCTAGTAATGAGCGGCTGTTGATGTGGTATAGATGTGTCCAGGCCTCGGCTGCCCCATCCATATGTATCCAGAGGTCAGGGCGCTAGTAATGAGCGGCTGTTGATGTGGTATAGATGTGCCCAGGCCTCGGCTGCCCCATCCATGTCTATCCAGAGGTCAGGGCGCTAGTAATGAGCGGCTGTTGATGTGGTATAGATGTGTCCAGGCCTCGGCTGCCCCATCCATGTGTATCCAGAGGTCAGGGCGCTAGTAATGAGTGGCTGTTGATTTGGTATAGATGTGTCCAGGCCTCGGCTGCCCCATCCATGTGTATCCAGAGGTCAGGGCGCTAGTAATGAGCGGCTGTTGATGTGGTATAGATGTGTCCAGGCCTCGGCTGCCCCCATCCATGTGTATCCAGAGGTCAGGGCGCTAGTAATGAGCGGCTGTTGATGTGGTATAGATGTGCCCAGGCCTCGGCTGCCCCATCCATATGTATCCAGAGGTCAGGGCGCTAGTAATGAGCGGCTGTTGATGTGGTATAGATGTGTCCAGGCCTCGGCTGCCCCATCCACATGTATCCAGAGGTCAGGGCGCTAGTAATGAGCGGCTGTTGATTTGGTATAGATGTGCCCAGGCCTCGGCTGCCCCCATCCATGTGTATCCAGAGGTCAGGGCGCTAGTAATGAGCGGCTGTTGATGTGGTATAGATGTGCCCAGGCCTCGGCTGCCCCATCCATGTGTATCCAGAGGTCAGGGCGCTAGTAATGAGTGGCTGTTGATGTGGTATAGATGTGCCCAGGCCTCGGCTGCCCCATCCACATGTATCCAGAGGTCAGGGCGCTAGTAATGAGCGGCTGTTGATGTGGTATATAGATGTGTCCAGACCTCGGCTGCCCCATCCATGTGTATCCAGAGGTCAGGGCGCTAGTAATGAGCGGCTGTTGATGTGGTATAGATGTGTCCAGGCCTCGGCTGCCCCATCCATATGTATCCAGAGGTCAGGTCGCTAGTAATGAGCGGCTGTTGATGTGGTATAGATGTGCCCAGGCCTCGGCTGCCCCATCCACATGTATCCAGAGGTCAGGGCGCTAGTAATGAGCGGCTGTTGATGTGGTATAGATGTGTCCAGACCTCGGCTGCCCCATCCATGTGTATCCAGAGGTCAGGGCACTAGTAATGAGCGGCTGTTGATGTGGTATAGATGTGCCCAGGCCTCGGCTGCCCCATCCATGTGTATCCAGAGGTCAGGGCGCTAGTAATGAGCGGCTGTTGATGTGGTATAGATGTGTCCAGGCCTCGGCTGCCCCATCCACATGTATCCAGAGGTCAGGGCGCTAGTAATGAGCGGCTGTTGATGTGGTATAGATGTGCCCAGGCCTCGGCTGCCCCATCCACATGTATCCAGAGGTCAGGGCACTAGTAATGAGCGGCTGTTGATGTGGTATAGATGTGTCCAGGCCTCGGCTGCCCCATCCATGTGTATCCAGAGGTCAGGGCGCTAGTAATGAGTGGCTGTTGATTTGGTATAGATGTGTCCAGGCCTCGGCTGCCCCCATCCATGTGTATCCAGAGGTCAGGGCGCTAGTAATGAGTGGCTGTTGATGTGGTATAGATGTGTCCAGACCTCGGCTGCCCCCATCATGTGTATCCAGAGGTCAGGGCGCTAGTAATGAGCGGCTGTTGATGTGGTATAGAGATGTGCCCAGGCCTCGGCTGCCCCCATCCATGTGTATCCAGAGGTCAGGGCGCTAGTAATGAGCGGCTGTTGATGTGGTATATAGATGTGCCCAGGCCTCGGCTGCCCCATCCATATGTATCCAGAGGTCAGGGCGCTAGTAATGAGCGGCTGTTGATTTGGTATAGATGTGCCCAGGCCTCGGCTGCCCCCATCCATATGTATCCAGAGGTCAGGGCGCTAGTAATGAGCGGCTGTTGATTTGGTATAGATGTGCCCAGGCCTCGGCTGCCCCCATCCATGTGTATCCAGAGGTCAGGGCGCTAGTAATGAGTGGCTGTTGATTTGGTATAGATGTGCCCAGGCCTCGGCTGCCCCCATCCATGTGTATCCAGAGGTCAGGGCGCTAGTAATGAGCGGCTGTTGATTTGGTATAGATGTGTCCAGGCCTCGGCTGCCCCCATCCATGTGTATCCAGAGGTCAGGGCGCTAGTAATGAGCGGCTGTTGATGTGGTATAGATGTGCCCAGACCTCGGCTGCCCCCATCCATGTGTATCCAGAGGTCAGGGCGCTAGTAATGAGCGGCTGTTGATGTGGTATAGATGTGTCCAGACCTCGGCTGCCCCATCCATGTGTATCCAGAGGTCAGGGCGCTAGTAATGAGCGGCTGTTGATGTGGTATAGATGTGCCCAGGCCTCGGCTGCCCCATCCATATGTATCCAGAGGTCAGGGCACTAGTAATGAGCGGCTGTTGATGTGGTATAGATGTGTCCAGACCTCAGCTGCCCCATCCATGTGTATCCAGAGGTCAGGGCACTAGTAATGAGCGGCTTTTGATGTGGTATAGATGTGCCCAGGCCTCGGCTGCCCCATCCATGTGTATCCAGAGGTCAGGGCGCTAGTAATGAGCGGCTGTTGATGTGGTATAGATGTGCCCAGACCTCGGCTGCCCCATCCATGTGTATCCATAGGTCAGGGCGCTAGTAATGAGCGGCTTTTGATGTGGTATAGATGTGCCCAGACCTCGGCTGCCCCATCCATGTGTATCCAGAGGTCAGGGTGCTAGTAATGAGCGGCTGTTGATGTGGTATATAGATGTGCCCAGGCCTCGGCTGCCCCATCCATATGTATCCAGAGGTCAGGGCGCTAGTAATGAGCGGCTGTTGATTTGGTATAGATGTGCCCAGGCCTCGGCTGCCCCATCCATATGTATCCAGAGGTCAGGGCGCTAGTAATGAGCGGCTGTTGATTTGGTATAGATGTGTACAGGCCTCGGCTGCCCCATCCATGTGTATCCAGAGGTCAGGGCGCTAGTAATGAGCGGCTGTTGATGTGGTATAGATGTGCCCAGACCTCAGCTGCCCCCATCCATGTGTATCCAGAGGTCAGGGCGCTAGTAATGAGCGGCTGTTGATTTGGTATAGATGTGTCCAGGCCTCGGCTGCCCCATCCATGTGTATCCAGAGGTCAGGGCGCTAGTAATGAGCGGCTGTTGATGTGGTATAGATGTGTCCAGGCCTCGGCTGCCCCATCCATATGTATCCAGAGGTCAGGGCGCTAGTAATGAGCGGCTGTTGATGTGGTATAGATGTGCCCAGGCCTCGGCTGCCCCCATCATGTGTATCCAGAGGTCAGGGCGCTAGTAATGAGCGGCTGTTGATGTGGTATAGATGTGCCCAGACCTCGGCTGCCCCCATCATGTGTATCCAGAGGTCAGGGCGCTAGTAATGAGCGGCTGTTGATGTGGTATAGATGTGTCCAGACCTCGGCTGCCCCCATCATGTGTATCCAGAGGTCAGGGCGCTAGTAATGAGCGGCTGTTGATGTGGTATATAGATGTGTCCAGACCTCGGCTGCCCCCATCATGTGTATCCAGAGGTCAGGGCGCTAGTAATGAGCGGCTGTTGATGTGGTATATAGATGTGTCCAGGCCTCGGCTGCCCCCATCCATATGTATCCAGAGGTCAGGGTGCTAGTAATGAGCGGCTGTTGATGTGGTATAGATGTGCCCAGGCCTCGGCTGCCCCATCCATATGTATCCAGAGGTCAGGGCGCTAGTAATGAGCGGCTGTTGATGTGGTATAGATGTGTCCAGACCTCGGCTGCCCCATCCATGTGTATCCAGAGGTCAGGGCGCTAGTAATGAGCGGCTGTTGATGTGGTATAGATGTGCCCAGGCCTCGGCTGCCCCATCCATATGTATCCAGAGGTCAGGGCGCTAGTAATGAGCGGCTGTTGATGTGGTATAGATGTGTCCAGACCTCGGCTGCCCCATCCATGTGTATCCAGAGGTCAGGGCGCTAGTAATGAGCGGCTGTTGATGTGGTATAGATGTGCCCAGGCCTCGGCTGCCCCATCCATGTGTATCCAGAGGTCAGGGAGCTAGTAATGAGCGGCTGTTGATGTGGTATAGATGTGTCCAGGCCTCGGCTGCCCCCATCCATGTGTATCCAGAGGTCAGGGCGCTAGTAATGAGCGGCTGTTGATGTGGTATAGATGTGTCCAGACCTCGGCTGCCCCATCCATATGTATCCAGAGGTCAGGGCACTAGTAATGAGTGGCTGTTGATGTGGTATAGATGTGTCCAGGCCTCGGCTGCCCCATCCATGTGTATCCAGAGGTCAGGGCGCTAGTAATGAGCGGCTGTTGATTTGGTATAGATGTGTCCAGGCCTCGGCTGCCCCCATCCATGTGTATCCAGAGGTCAGGGCGCTAGTAATGAGAGGCTGTTGATTTGGTATAGATGTGCCCAGGCCTCGGCTGCCCCATCCATGTGTATCCAGAGGTCAGGGCGCTAGTAATGAGCGGCTGTTGATGTGGTATAGATGTGCCCAGGCCTCGGCTGCCCCCATCCATGTGTATCCAGAGGTCAGGGCGCTAGTAATGAGCGGCTGTTGATGTGGTATAGATGTGCCCATGCCTCGGCTGCCCCATCCATATGTATCCAGAGGTCAGGGCGCTAGTAATGAGCGGCTGTTGATGTGGTATAGATGTGTCCAGGCCTCGGCTGCCCCATCCATGTGTATCCAGAGGTCAGGGCGCTAGTAATGAGCGGCTGTTGATGTGGTATAGATGTGCCCAGGCCTCGGCTGCCCCATCCATATGTATCCAGAGGTCAGGGCGCTAGTAATGAGAGGCTGTTGATTTGGTATAGATGTGCCCAGGCCTCGGCTGCCCCATCCATGTGTATCCAGAGGTCAGGGCGCTAGTAATGAGCGGCTGTTGATTTGGTATAGATGTGTCCAGACCTCGGCTGCCCCATCCACATGTATCCAGAGGTCAGGGCGCTAGTAATGAGCAGCTGTTGATGTGGTATAGATGTGCCCAGGCCTCGGCTGCCCCATCCATGTGTATCCAGAGGTCAGGGCGCTAGTAATGAGCGGCTGTTGATTTGGTATAGATGTGTCCAGGCCTCGGCTGCCCCATCCATATGTATCCAGAGGTCAGGGTGCTAGTAATGAGCGGCTGTTGATGTGGTATAGATGTGTCCAGACCTCGGCTGCCCCATCCATGTGTATCCAGAGGTCAGGGCACTAGTAATGAGCGGCTGTTGATGTGGTATATAGATGTGTCCAGACCTCGGCTGCCCCATCCATATGTATCCAGAGGTCAGGGCGCTAGTAATGAGCGGCTGTTGATTTGGTATAGATGTGTCCAGGCCTCGGCTGCCCCCATCCATGTGTATCCAGAGGTCAGGGCGCTAGTAATGAGTGGCTGTTGATGTGGTATAGATGTGTCCAGACCTCGGCTGCCCCCATCATGTGTATCCAGAGGTCAGGGCGCTAGTAATGAGCGGCTGTTGATGTGGTATATAGATGTGTCCAGGCCTCGGCTGCCCCCATCCATGTGTATCCAGAGGTCAGGGCGCTAGTAATGAGCGGCTGTTGATGTGGTATAGATGTGCCCAGGCCTCGGCTGCCCCATCCATATGTATCCAGAGGTCAGGGCGCTAGTAATGAGCGGCTGTTGATTTGGTATAGATGTGCCCAGGCCTCGGCTGCCCCCATCCATGTGTATCCAGAGGTCAGGGCACTAGTAATGAGCGGCTGTTGATGTGGTATATAGATGTGCCCAGGCCTCGGCTGCCCCATCCATGTGTATCCAGAGGTCAGGGCGCTAGTAATGAGCGGCTGTTGATGTGGTATATAGATGTGCCCAGACCTCAGCTGCCCCATCCATGTGTATCCAGAGGTCAGGGCGCTAGTAATGAGCGGCTGTTGATGTGGTATATAGATGTGCCCAGGCCTCGGCTGCCCCATCCATGTGTATCCAGAGGTCAGGGCGCTAGTAATGAGCGGCTGTTGATGTGGTATAGATGTGCCCAGGCCTCGGCTGCCCCATCCATATGTATCCAGAGGTCAGGGCGCTAGTAATGAGCGGCTGTTGATTTGGTATAGATGTGCCCAGGCCTCGGCTGCCCCCATCCATGTGTATCCAGAGGTCAGGGCGCTAGTAATGAGCGGCTGTTGATGTGGTATAGATGTGCCCAGGCCTCGGCTGCCCCATCCATATGTATCCAGTGGTCAGGGCACTAGTAATGAGCGGCTGTTGATGTGGTATAGATGTGTCCAGACCTCAGCTGCCCCATCCATGTGTATCCAGAGGTCTGGGCACTAGTAATGAGCGGCTTTTGATGTGGTATAGATGTGCCCAGGCCTCGGCTGCCCCATCCATGTGTATCCAGAGGTCAGGGCGCTAGTAATGAGCGGCTGTTGATGTGGTATAGATGTGCCCAGACCTCGGCTGCCCCATCCATGTGTATCCAGAGGTCAGGGCGCTAGTAATGAGCGGCTTTTGATGTGGTATAGATGTGCCCAGACCTCGGCTGCCCCATCCATGTGTATCCAGAGGTCAGGGCGCTAGTAATGAGCGGCTTTTGATGTGGTATAGATGTGCCCAGACCTCAGCTGCCCCCATCATGTGTATCCAGAGGTCAGGGCACTAGTAATGAGCGGCTTTTGATGTGGTATATAGATGTGTCCAGACCTCGGCTGCCCCATCCATGTGTATCCAGAGGTCAGGGCGCTAGTAATGAGCGGCTTTTGATGTGGTATAGATGTGTCCAGACCTCGGCTGCCCCATCCATGTGTATCCAGAGGTCAGGGCGCTAGTAATGAGCGGCTTTTGATGTGGTATAGATGTGCCCAGGCCTCGGCTGCCCCATCCACATGTATCCATAGGTCAGGGCGCTAATAATGAGCGGCTGTTGATGTGGTATAGATGTGTCCAGGCCTCGGCTGCCCCATCCATGTGTATCCAGAGGTCAGGGCGCTAGTAATGAGCAGCTGTTGATGTGGTATAGATGTGCCCAGGCCTCGGCTGCCCCATCCATATGTATCCAGAGGTCAGGGCACTAGTAATGAGCGGCTGTTGATGTGGTATAGATGTGCCCAGGCCTCGGCTGCCCCATCCATATGTGTCCAGAGGTCAGGGCACTAGTAATGAGCGGCTGTTGATGTGGTATAGATGTGCCCAGGCCTCGGCTGCCCCATCCACATGTATCCAGAGGTCAGGGCGCTAGTAATGAGCGGCTGTTGATGTGGTATATAGATGTGCCCAGGCCTCGGCTGCCCCATCCATATGTATCCAGAGGTCAGGGCACTAGTAATGAGTGGCTGTTGATGTGGTATAGATGTGCCCAGGCCTCGGCTGCCCCATCCATGTGTATCCAGAGGTCAGGGCGCTAGTAATGAGTGGCTGTTGATGTGGTATAGATGTGCCCAGACCTCGGCTGCCCCATCCATGTGTATCCAGAGGTCAGGGCGCTAGTAATGAGCGGCTGTTGATTTGGTATAGATGTGTCCAGGCCTCGGCTGCCCCATCTATGTGTATCCAGAGGTCAGGGCGCTAGTAATGAGTGGCTGTTGATTTGGTATAGATGTGCCCAGACCTCGGCTGCCCCCATCCATGTGTATCCAGAGGTCAGGGCGCTAGTAATGAGTGGCTGTTGATGTGGTATAGATGTGCCCAGACCTCGGCTGCCCCATCCATGTGTATCCAGAGGTCAGGGCGCTAGTAATGAGCGGCTGTTGATGTGGTATAGATGTGCCCAGGCCTCGGCTGCCCCATCCACATGTATCCAGAGGTCAGGGCACTAGTAATGAGCGGCTGTTGATGTGGTATAGATGTGCCCAGGCCTCAGCTGCCCCCATCATGTGTATCCAGAGGTCAGGGCGCTAGTAATGAGCGGCTGTTGATGTGGTATAGATGTGCCCAGGCCTCGGCTGCCCCATCCACATGTATCCAGAGGTCAGGGCGCTAGTAATGAGCGGCTGTTGATTTGGTATAGATGTGCCCAGGCCTCGGCTGCCCCCATCCATGTGTATCCAGAGGTCAGGGCGCTAGTAATGAGTGGCTGTTGATGTGGTATAGATGTGCCCAGACCTCGGCTGCCCCATCCATGTGTATCCAGAGGTCAGGGCGCTAGTAATGAGCGGCTGTTGATGTGGTATAGATGTGCCCAGGCCTCGGCTGCCCCATCCACATGTATCCAGAGGTCAGGGCACTATTAATGAGCGGCTGTTGATGTGGTATAGATGTGCCCAGGCCTCAGCTGCCCCCATCATGTGTATCCAGAGGTCAGGGCGCTAATAGCGGCTTTTGATGGGGTATAGATGTGCCCAGGCCTTGGCTGCTCCTTCTATGTGTATCCAGAGGTCAGGGCGCTAGTAATGGCCTCTGTTGATGGGGTATAGACATGTCCATTGGCTGAGTCCAGTACACAGAGGAATTCATTAATATTACTTTGTGTTGCTGTAATTTTCTTCCCCTGTTTTACTGTCTTCTGCTTATCTCATCCTTGTTCCTTTATCTGCAAAACTCCAGAACTAAGACATTGTCAGGCGTGAAATCCATTTGTTGCACGAAGTGGAAATAACTGAATTATTTTTGTGCTTTTATAATCTCTTTTCCAATTGTATACATTATTTCCTTCTCAGTCAAGATGTAAGATTCCCTGTGCTGTAACCATCACTCTTTAACCCTTTGAGTGCCAAGTGGGTACATTGTACGAGTTTGGACAGCTGTACCCGCTGTGCCAAGCTCGTACAATGTACCCACTAAAATGCGGTCACTGCATGAGCCGGTATAACCGGCATGCAGTGGCCGCATTTTAAAAAAAAAAAAGGTGGGCAATCGTGGGGGGACATGAGGATCACTCCTCATGTCTCCCCTGTTATTGATCTCCCAGCCGATCGCGCTGGGAGATCAATAAAGGAAGAGGAGAAGCGCAGCAGAAGCGCAGCTTCTCCTCTTCCGTCTCTCCTACCCGAACTTCCGGGTAGGAGTGGGCGGGACCGGGGGAAGCCTCCCAACGTCATCAGTGACATGTCACTGATGACGTTGGGGAAGTTTCCCCGGTCCCATTCACTCCTACCGGTGGTTGGAGTGAAGGGCAGGAGAGCTTCTGCTCTCCTGCAGTCGCCAAATTGGTCTCCCAGCCTATCGGCTGGGAGATCAATTACTTGGGGGACACCAGGAGGGGTCCTGATGTCCCCCACGAGGTCTGAATATATAAAAAATAAAATTTTAAAAAAAAAAAAAACAAAACTAACCCTGTGAGTGCCGCAGTGGTCCCCAGCACATTGCTTTGCAATGTGCTGGAGACCCTTGTAGCACTCAAAGGGTCTTTTCTTTGGGGTTTTTTTTTTTTTTTTTTTTTTAAAGACCTCATTGGGGGGATCAGGGGGGATCCTGATGCCCCTCAATGAGGTCTATTATTAAAAAAAAAAAATAAAATTTTTTTTAACCCTGTGTGTGCCACAGGGGGGGTCAAATGCACCCCCCCCTCCTGTGGCACACACAGGGCTTCTATCATTACTTTGTTACTAGAGATTGTTGGGGGGCCATCAGGATTGGTCCTGATGGCCCCCCAACAAGCTCTGATTACAAAGTAATAATAAAAAAAAAAAATTAACCCTCTGAGTGCCAGAAGGGTCCAATGCATTGCTTTGCAATGCGCTGGAAACCCCTTTGGCACTCACAGGGACATTTATTTTGATTCCTTTTTTTTTTTTTTTTTTTTAAGACCTCGTTGGGGGGAATCAGAGGGGTCCTGATACCCACCAATGAGATCCATAATAAAAAAAAAGTAAAGAAAAAAAAATTAACCCTGTGTGTGCCACAAGGGGGGCCAATGCAGCCCCCCTTCTGTGGCGCACACACAGGGCATTTATCATTACTTCGTTATCAGAGATTGTTGGGGGGCCTTCATGATTGGTCCTGATGGCCCCCCAACAAGCTCTGATTACCAAGTAATGATTAAAAAAAAAATTAACCCTCTGAGTGCCAGAAGGGTCCAATGCATTGCTTTGCAATGCGCTGGAGAGCCCTTTGGCACTCACAGGGACATTTATTTTGATTCCTTTTTTTTTTTTTTTAAGACCTCATTGGGGGGAATCAAAGGGGTCCTGATACCCACCAATGAGGTCCATAATAAAAAAAGTAAAGAAAAAAAATTAACCCTGTGTGTGCCTCAAGGGGGGCCAATGCAGCCCCCCTTCTGCGGCGCACACACAGGGCATTTCTCATTACTTCGTTATCAGAGATTGTTGGGGGGCCATCATGATTGGTCCTGATGGCCCCCCAACAAGCTCTGATTACCAAGTAATGATTAAAAAAAAAATTAACCCTCTGAGTGCCACAAGGATCCAATGCATTGCTTTGCAATGCGCTGGAGACCCCTGTGGCACTCTCCGGGTCCCCTGTTTGTGGACATATATATATATTTTTTTACTAAGACCTCATTGGGGAGGGATCAGGGGGTCCTTATGCCCCTCAATGAGGTATATAATAAAAAAAATATTAAAACACAAATTAACCCTGTGTGTGCCACTAGGAGGGGAGTTCAATGCCGACCCCCTTCCTGTGGCACACACAGGACTTTTTATCAACACTGGTAGTCACAGATCTCCCATACACACTATCAAACACTGCCCCACCATCCTTGCTCCTCTGCTCATACCCACACACACTGCCTAATCCCTCACCCTCCCACATACTTTGTTACACTTGTAGTCACAGGTCCGCACGTACACCGGCTGACGCCCTAGCTTCTTTCATCTGTTAGCCATAAAATCACACACACACTGTTTGCTTTACCATTCCTGTTTCACTGGTAGCTACGCTCCTGTAGCGTAAATTGGTATGTCAACCCACAGCAGTGGGGTACCATTTTTCTTAGGCTGGCAAGAAGTCCTCCTAGGAAATCCCACGCCATTGAACCATTTTAGTATCTTTGAAGTGACTGATGTGTAAAACAAAATTTTATTTTTTCCTGTAGCACCACATTCTGGAAATAGTTGTGCCAACTAACTTAGGGGTAAAAAGGCAAGTGACCCCTCATTAGATGCGGCAGGTTGTCTTCTTTCCAAAATGGTATGGTTTATCTACCTTTTCTTCAATTCTGAAGGTTTTATAGTCATTTTCGTACAGGCAAGTCAGGTTTGAGAAAATGTTAGAAACATCAGAGGTTGTAGTAGGTGTAGTTTTCTACTTCTAGCACCCCCTAAGGTAGTTCAACTCATACCAATGGGGTGTCATTTGACTCCTAAGAGCACTAGCAAACAAATTCAGTTGAAAATTCCATGGTTTTCACAGCGCTCCATACATTTGAAGGGGCAGAAATGTAAAAAAATTCAATTTTTTTCCTATATCGCCTCCTTCTGGAAACATTTATGCACACCAGTATTGGGGTAAGAAGGCAAGTGACCCCTCATTAGATGCGGCAGGTTGTTTTCTTTCCAAAATGGTATGGCTTATCTACCTTTTCTTCAATTCTGAAGGTGTTATAGTCATTTTCGTACAGGCAAGTCAGGTTTGAGAAAATGTTAGAAACATCAGAGGTTGTAGTAGGTGTAGTTTTCTACTTCTAGCACCCCCTAAGGTAGGTCAACTCATATCAATGGGGTGTCGTTTGACTCCTAAGAGCACTAGCTAATGAATGCAGTTGAAAATTCCATGGTTTTTACAAAGTTCCATACATTTGAAGGGGCAGAAATGTAAGAAAATGCCTTTTTTTTTCACTAGCGCCACCTCCTGGAAGCATTTGTGCATACCAGCCTTTGGGTAAGAAGGCACGTGACCCCTCATTAGATGCGGAAGGATGTTTTCTTTCCAAAATGGCATTGTTTCTCTACCTTTTCTGCATATCTATTATGGTTATAACCATTTTAGTGCAAGCAGATAATTTCAAAAACAAAAGTGTCAGGTTTACGTACGTGTTCCTAGCACCCACATATTCTATGTTAACCCACACAAATAGGCTACCATTTTTCTCATGTTGGTAGCAGGTACTGAATACAGCAGGAAATGTTATGGTTTTCAAAGATTTTAGTATCTTTGAAGTGGTGGAAATGTAAAAAAACATGTATTTATTCCCATAGCGCCACCTTTTGGAAATATTTGTGCACTTCAGCCCAGGGGGTAGAAAGGCAAGTGACCCCTCAATTGATGCGGGAGAATGTCTACTTTCCAAAATGGTATACCTTTTATACCTTTCCTTCATGTCTCTAACAGTTATGGACATTTTAGTACAAGCCGCCATTTTCGAAGAAGCAAACAGGTAGGTGTAGTGATGTGCTTCTGGCACCCCTAAGGTAGGTCGACTCATTCCAGTGGGGTGTCATTTTTCTCCTAAGAGCACTAGCTAATGAATACAGTTGGAAATGCCATGGTTTGCACAAATTTCAGTACATTTGAAGGGGCAGAAATGTAAGAAAATGCCTTTTTTTTTCATTAGCGCCACCTTCTGGAGGCATTTGTGCTCTCCAGGCTTGGGGTAACAAAGCAAGTCACCCATCAATAGATGCGGCAGGGTGTCTTCTTTTCAAAATGGTATGGTTTGTGTACCCTTTCTTCACTTCTGTAGTTGTTATAACCATTTGGGTACAGACAAGTAATGTTTGAGAAAATGTTAGAAACATTTCAGGTTGTAGTAGGTGTCGTTTTGCACTTCTAGCGCCCCCTGAGGTAGTTGAACTCATACCAATGGGGTGTCATTTTTCTCCTAAGAGCGCTAGCTAATGAATACAGTTGGAAATGCCATTGTTTGCACAAATTTCAGTACATTTGAAGGGGCAGAAATGTAAGAAAATGCCTTTTTTTTTTCATTAGCGCCACCTTCTGGAGGCATTTGTGCACTCCAGGCTTGGGGTAACAAAGCAAGTCACCCATCAATAGATGCATCAGGGTGTCTTCTTTTCAAAATGGTATGGTTTGTGTACCCTTTCTTTACTTCTGTAGTTATTATAACCATTTGTGTACAGACAAGTAATATTTGAGAAAATGTTAGACAAATTTGAGGTTGTAGTAGGTGTCGTTTTGCACTTCTAGCGCCCCCTGAGGTAGTTAAACTCATACCTATGGGGTGTCATTTTTCTCCTAAGAGCACTAGCTAATGAATACAGTTGGGAATGCCATGGTTTGCACAAATTTCAGTACATTTGAAGGGGCAGAAATGTAAGAAAATGCCTTTTTTTTTCATTAGCGCCACCTTCTGGAGGCATTTGTGCTCTCCAGGCTTGGGGTAACAAAGCAAGTCACCCATCAATAGATGCGGCAGGGTGTCTTCTTTTCAAAATGGTATGGTTTGTGTACCCTTTCTTCACTTCTGTAGTTGTTATAACCATTTGGGTACAGACAAGTAATGTTTGAGAAAATGTTAGAAACATTTCAGGTTGTAGTAGGTGTCATTTTGCACTTCTAGCGCCCCCTGAGGTAGTTAAACTCATACCAATGGGGTGTCATTTTTCTCCTAAGAGCACTAGCTAATGAATACAGTTGGAAATACCATGGTTTGCACATATTTCAGTACATTTGAAGGGGCAGAAATGTAAGAAAATGCCTTTTTTTTTCATTAGTGCCACCTTCTGGAGGAATTTGTGCACTCCAGGCTTGGGGTAACAAGGCAAGTCACCCATCATTAGATGCGGCAGGGTGTCTTCTTTTCAAAATGGTATGGTTTGTGTACCCTTTCTTCACTTCTGTAGTTGTTATAACCATTTGTGTACAGACAAGTAATGTTTGAGAAAATGTTCGAAAAATTTGAGGTTGCAGTAGGTGTCATTTTGCACTTCTAACGCCCCCTGAGGTAGTTAAACTCATACCAATGGGGTGTCATTTTTCTCCTAAGAGCACTAGCTAATGAATACAGTTGGAAATGCCATGGTGTTCACAAATTTCAGTACATTTGAAGGGGCAGAAATGTAAGAAAATGCCTTTTTTTTCATTAGCGCCATCTTCTGGAGGCATTTGTGCACACCAGGCTTGGGGTAAGAAGGCAAGTTACCCCTCATTAGATGCGGCAGGTTGTCTACTTTTCCGAAATATATAGTTTTATATAGTTATTCCACTGTTTTAGGGTAGTTTTCCCACAAAAACCCTAGAATGCGCATATTAGTTTATAAAGTTGAAAATGTCATTTTGCGCTGCTGGTGATTAGGGCTCTACGCTAGCCATGGACGTAGGTAAAACTATACAAATTTGGTATTTTTTTACTCAGGGGACTCGAGGCTTTTTCAAATAATTGAAACTTTTTCAATCAAGGTAAATATTTTTGATACATAGTATGTAATTTTCACTGTCGTCCAATACAGGTCACTGGTACCATGGGATGTGTAGTCCCCTTTAATAGGCAGGAACAATTATGCAAATAATTTGCAAGGGGCGGAGCCTCCCCTCTTACTTAAGCCACCTTCTGGCCAGAGCCACCCATATTGATTTGTTCCTGGTGTGCTTGCACACCAGGCAGAGAACAGCTATGCTTCTTAGAGTTTTATTATTTTTTATTCAAATATGGAATACCACCATTAGGAGGGTGACCATGGCTGTGAATTGCCCTCTTCAAAGTGGCTGGTGCAGCTTCCAGGGATTTCTGTGGACCTATACCTGAAGAGGGGACAGCTTGTGTTAAGCAGCTCCCCTGTTGGGGAAATTACCTCTGGTTCTTTCCCTCCCTATCATGGTCACCTGAAGACAGAAGTCTGCGAGAAAGGTGAGTCACCCATTGAGTGCTGAAGGTCCACTTGTCCCCACAGTGTCCCTTTGATGGGCTTGTATTTGGGAGTTTTAATACACTCCAGCACTCATAGGGTGTTTTTATTGCATTACAACTATTTATGCAATTTCTGTGTTATTCTCTGAGATTTGGAGCATTGGGTATTCATTTATTTATGTTTCTCATGTATTTCATGCTTGTTTGGGCACTTTTTAATGTTTTACTAAACTTTATTAAAAATGGTGTTCCGCGCCTTTAAGCGCGGCTTTTTCCCGCTCAGCAGCAGAGCTCCTTTACTCTCTATGGGAATTCACAGTTTGGGACGTATCTCTGAAACCGCTTGTCACAGCACCTTCAGAGTGGGCTCATTTTAATGCTAGGCTCCTGCTCTATCATCCGGTTGGTGTTTTATTAATATTGGGGGCTCAGGGGGGCTTCGGGCACTGTTTGGGGTACTTGCAAGGGAAAACTACATTTCCCATGAGCGCCTAGCTCGCGCTCGTTTCTGATTGGCTGTCATGACGGCCGCCATTTTGTGGTACTTTCCCAAGGCGAGTACACTACGCAGGGACCGAGCCTTCTCTCTCCTCACCAGATTAACCCTTCGCTGGCCAGATAAGTCCGTTTTTAGACCTTTTCTGGGGTGAAACTTTAATCTTTAACACTTTTCTGGGTGATAGTGTTTTTTGTGGGGTATATTGACGCTGTGAGCATGTCTACTTCACTGGAGCTAGGGGCTAGACCCAAGACTAAGGAGGCTGGGGGGTCTTCTACCCCCATGGCGTTTTGCTCCTCTTGCCACATTGGGCTAGATTGCGATAATGTGGGGGATCTATGCCCTAATTGTACTGATAAAGATAGCAACCCTGGGCTTCCCAGCCACGCTATTGAGCCATCTTGGGTGAGGGAGTTTAAAGCTGCCACTAGGGATCTCAGATCCACACTTCAACTCTTTCCCTCTCAGGTACAGGGGGCTCTCCAGGTCTGGCAGACCCCCTCTACTATCAGGACCTCCCTGCCTAAGCCACAGGGAGCTCCTGATATCACTGATTCTTCCGAAGAAGAACTTTTACAGGATTCTGATGCTGAGGAACGTACTGTCATTGAATCTAACAGGTCCATTGGGGACCCCTATGAGTGTGACCCTGAAGTTTCGGCTGAGGGTCTGATCAGAGCGGTTCTGAATACGCTCAACCTTCCTCTGACTCAGGAATCCACTTATGATCCTACTGATGTTTTTCAGAAAAAGCCATCTAAACCTGTTGTTTGTTTTCCAACTAACCCTACTCTTGCCCGTCTGGTTTCTGAGGCATGGAAGAATCCTGATAGGTCTTCCTCTGTCTCCAAAAAGTTTGCCAAACTTTACCCTTTTCCCGAAGCGGAGCTGGCAAAATGGGTTCATCCTCCCAAGGTGGATGCTCCTGTGTCTAGACTATCCAAATCTACTGCTTTGGCTGTCTCAGATGCCTCTGCCTTGCAGGACTGGACGGATAAGAAATTAGAGCTCTCTCTTAAATCTATTTTTGCCTCTATTGGCACTGCCATGCGCCCCACCTTTGCTGTGGCATGGGTTAATAGGGCTATTGCAGCCTGGACTGAACGACTGACTGAAGCGGTTCGCCAGGATGCGCCTGTATCTGAACAGTTGCAGCTTCTTGCTAATATCACTGAAGCTCAGAACTATGTTGCTGATGCTGCTTTTGATGCTGTGCGCATGATGGCGAGGGCCTCCACTTCTTCTGTGGTGGCTAGACGCGCTCTTTGGCTGAAAATTTGGTCTGCTGATACAGCCTCTAAGAAAGCCTTGCTTTCCTTGCCCTTTCAGGGGAATTTGCTCTTTGGCTCCGAGCTCAAAGAAATGATCAGTGAGGCTACTGGCGGTAAAAGTACTCTTCTACCCTCAGTCTTTAAGAAAAAGTTTCCAGCCAAACGCAATCGGTCCTTTCGTTCCTTTCAGACTGAGACACGCTCCTCGGCCCAAACGGGTCCTCCCACTACGCGCTCCTCCTCCAAGCCCAAACAGTCCTGGAGGCCCAAAGTTGCCTCCAAGGCCAAGACCTCCAAGACTGCTTCGGCATGACTCGCCGAACCCGGGTCCGCATCCGGCTGTAGGCGGTCGTCTCCGCATCTTTCGCCGGACTTGGGAGGAGTCAGTGGCGGACCCATGGGTTCTTCAGGTGGTGTCAGAGGGATACAGGATCCCTTTCTCTTCCCTTCCTCCTTTTCGGTTCCATTTTACTCGTCCTTCTCAGGAACCCTCAAAAAGGCGTCTGTTCGACGACGCTATTCAGGATCTCTTGGACAAAGAGGTCCTGGAGGCGGTTCCGCAGGGGGACACAGGTTCAGGATTTTATTCCAACCTGTTTGTGGTAGCCAAAAAGGACGGAGGAGCCCGTCCCATCTTGGATCTCAAAGATCTCAATGCCTATGTGGTGACTTCCCACTTCCGCCAGGAGTCTCTGCGCTCTGTGATTGCAGCAATGTCTCCAGGGGAGTTTCTTGCCTCCCTGGATCTTCAGGATGCTTATCTTCACATCCCTATTCATCCAGAGAGCAGGAAGTATCTCAGGATTGCCTGCCACAGGGGACACTTTCAATTCACAGCGCTCCCCTTTGGACTGACTACAGCTCCTCAAGTCTTCCAGCGGGTGCTGGGCTCCTTGATAGCGGTGCTCCATCAGGATGGGATCAGAGTGACACCCTACATGGACGATCTCCTACTGAAGGCCTCCTCAGCGGAGCTTCTACACCAGCAGTTGCAGAGGTGCATGCACACCCTGAACCGTCATGGATGGATCCTGAATCTGGACAAGTCGGACTTGATTCCTTCTCAGAGGCTTCTGTTCCTGGGTCTCCTGTTCGACACTCGCCAATGCATGGTGTTTCTTCCAGAGGACGTGGCTCACCAGATAGCCGTCAGAGTGGCTGGGATTCTGGACTTGGACGAAATTCCAGTTCCGAAGTTGTCGTCCTTAGTGGGGAAGTTCATTTCCACGATCGAAGCAGTACCATTTGCCATGGCCCACTCCAGGGATCTTCAGAGATTTGTGATCCAGACGTGCAGGAATCATCCAGATCATCAACATCTGTCTGTTTCTCTTCCTCCTCATGTCGAGTCGAGTCTGCACTGGTGGTTAGATCTCTCTCATCTCCTGAAAGGGAAATCCTTTCTAGTTCCTCATTGGACCACAGTCACAACGGATGTCTGCCTTCGGGGCTGGGGTGCAGTCTGGGGTCGCTTCGGTGCTCAGGGGAAATGGGGTCTGGAGGAATCCATGCTCTCCATCAATGTTCTGGAACTTCGAGCTGTCCGGCTGGCCCTGAGGCACTGGGAGTCTCAATTGACCGGTCTTCCAGTCAGAGTAGAGTCCGACAACGCCACGGCGGTGGCTTACATCAACAGACAAGGCGGCACAAGAAGCGGTTCCGCCTGGTGGGAAGTCAAGGATATTTTGTCTTGGGCAGAAGATCACGTGCCTGTCATCTCTGCAGTTCATATTCCAGGCGTGGACAACGTCATGGCAGACTTCCTCAGTCGTCACACCGTCGACAGCGGAGAATGGGCTCTTCACCCAGAGGTGTTTCACATGCTCACTCAACGGTGGGGGATGCCAGTGGTGGACCTGATGGCTACCAGACACAACAGGAAGGTTCCGGTGTTTTGCTCCCGTCTGAGGGACTCCCTTGCTCTAGCGGTGGATGCCTTGTCGATCCCTTGGGACTTCTCCCTGGCTTACATCTTCCCCCCTCTTCCCCTATTGATCAGAGTTATTCAGAAGTTGAAGAGAGACCGTTGTCCTGTCATCCTGATTGCTCCGAACTGGCCTCGCCAGTCCTGGTTTCCGGAATTGATGGCCATGTCAGTGAGGGATCAAATCCCGCTTCCAGCCCGTCCGGACCTGCTTCTTCAGGGGTATCTGTGGAAAGAGGATGTTCTCTCTCTCCGTTTGATGGCATGGCGGTTGAATCCTCGATTCTAGCTAAGAAAGGCTTTTCTCCTTCTGTGGTGTCGACGATGCTCAGTGCTCGTAAACCTGTGTCTTCCAAGATCTATCATCGCATTTGGTCAACTTTTGTGACATGGTGCTCTGTCAAGCAGTTGTCTCTTGACTTCCATCTTCCCACTGTCCTGGCCTTCTTGCAGGACGGTGTGGATAAGGGGCTCAGTCTGAGTTCCCTCAAAGTTCAGACATCTGCCTTGTCTGTGTGTTTCCAGGAACGGATTGCCATCCTTCCTGATGTGAAAGTCTTCTTCCAAGGTGTGACTCATGTTCGACCGGCCTTCAAGAGTCCTGCTCCTCAGTGGGATCTCAATTTGGTGCTGGGAGTTCTTCAGCGACCACCGTTTGAATCCTTGGCTTCCATTCCATTACGTCTTGTGACTTGGAAGATGGCCTTCCTTTTGGCTATTGTGTCAGTACGCCGGGTGGCAGAGTTACAGGCATTGTCTTGTAAACCTCCTTACCTGGTGTTCCACAAGGATAAGGCTGTGCTTCGCACTACCAAGGAATTCTTACCCAAGGTTGTGTCTGAGTTTCACATCAATCAGGAGATTGTGGTTCCCTCTTTCTGCCCTAATCCTTCATCTGACAAGGAAAGAGATCTCCATTTGTTGGATGTGGTGCGTTGCCTCAAGTTTTATGTTCACCGCACCGAATCTATCAGGAAGTCTGACGCTCTATTCGTCATTCCTGAGGGGCCTAGGGCAGGAAGACCGGCTTCCAAAGTTACCATTGCCTCTTGGATTAAGGCTACCATCCGTGAAGCCTATAAGTTGAGGAATAAGCATGTTCCCTTCAGGGTGACTGCCCATTCCACCAGATCTATTGGGGCCTCCTGGGCCTACAAGAATCAAGCTTCTGCTGATCAACTGTGCAGAGCGGCCACTTGGTCCTCTGTGCACACCTTTTCAAAGCACTACCGCGTTGATGTACTGGCATCGGCTGATGCCAGCTTTGGAAGGAAGGTCCTGGAGGCAGTCTTGCCTGTGTAGGTCTTCCGCTCTGTGATCCTTAGTGCTTCCTTACTGTTGAGCCCGGTTGGCTCGTATTACGTGTGCTGTGTTAAGTTCAGGGATTGTTCCCTTGGTTGGTGTCCGTTGACACTTACAGTTTGGGCTATGTTATCAACTGGTTATCAGTTCTGGTGACTTGGGCCTTGCGCCTGGTCCTTGCCTTACTTCCCGCCTCTGGATCAGCTCAATGTTTGTACATCCCATGGTACCAGTGACCTGTATTGGACGACAGTGAAAATAGGATTTTAGTCTTACCTGTTAAATCCTTTTCACTTAGTCCATACAGGTCACTGGTCTCCCACCCTGTCAAGGGACCAGTCTTGGCTCTCCTGTGGCATTCAGTGGGGGACCGTTCGGGCATACTCACAGGAGTCTTTCTTTTTGCTTACCTGGGGTCAGTTTAGGGTCTCAAATCAATATGGGTGGCTCTGGCCAGAAGGTGGCTTAAGTAAGAGGGGAGGCTCCGCCCCTTGCAAATTATTTGCATAATTGTTCCTGCCTATTAAAGGGGACTACACATCCCATGGTACCAGTGACCTGTATGGACTAAGTGAAAAGGATTTAACAGGTAAGACTAAAATCCTATTTTAGCAAAATGAGTAAATTTTCACTTTTTTTTGTCATTATGACATCATAGCTTTTTGCACGATGTAAAATTCTCTTCATGTAAGGTATCACAAGAAAGCTCAATTAGTTCTGAAAAAAACAATATATAGTTTTCCATATGTAACTAAAAATCCCCAGAGGAAATCAAGCCTAAACGGAAGGATAGCAAAAATGTTGAAAAAGTATCTGGCCTGCAGGGTTCAGGAAATGGCCCGAGCCTCTGGCACTGAAGGGGTTAACCATCTTAACGACCCATGACATACATGTACATCAAGAGGTTGAGGTCCCTAAAGGACCAAGGACGTACATATACGTCATGGAATTCCAGGCTCCCTGTGTGGCTGCACGCCGTTCGGGGAGTATGGAATCGGCGGAGCTTAAAAATTCTCAGTGGTCCTTAAGTGACTGCCGCATGCGTGGGCGGCCGGTCCTTAAGGGGTTAACCCCTTGTGTGTAAAGCACAGACAGGTCTTATCCCTGTGTGTAATTAAACTGATGGGTCTTCCCTGACCCATTTATTAGGGACTTGTTGGAAATGGTGCTGGAATTCCCCCTGGATTAGGTGACATGAGCACAGGCAGCGACTCGATCCAGGCCTGTGGGGAGAAAATTTCTGTGTAATGCAGAAAGTAAACGCCTCTGAGAATAACTATATGGTTTTTATAAGGATTAAAGGGAAAATATCAAAATACGGAAAATCTATACTTTAGCGATTTTCCTGCTGAGGAAAATAAGGGTGATCCCCTTTTCTCTGTCGTCCAGTAGAGGTTACTGGTAACTTTGGGTAGGTGATCCGCCCCTTTAAATAGACAGGAACAGTTCTAGATTTGAATGTAGGGGGTGGAGCCTACCTTCCCTCCTTGGCTGCAGCTAGCCAATCAGCTCCAGTAACATTTGTTCATTGGATGAAGATACAGGCAAGAGAACAGTTCTGCTATAGTTTTAGCAGATTTTTTTTAAATTTTTCTGTTAGATATGGAATACCACCATTAGGCAGATTACCATGACTGACAATGCCTTTAGATGTGGTTAGCTCAGTGACCAGGTGCTTTCTGTGGACCTTAAGCCCTGGGGGGGGAATCCTGGGTTCAAGTTCTTTCCTTAGGAGTTGCCCAATGAAGTTTATTCTTAATACATGGTGATCTGAAGACAGAAGATCTGCAGGAAAGGTGAGCAACGCTTTGAGTGCTGCAGGTCCACATGTCCCACAGTGCCCCTCCTCACAGGGGTTTTCCTTTTGGAGTTCCTATTGCACACTCCTGCACTCATTGGGTCTATCTATATGTCTGTTGGGTGTTTTGGAGCAAGTTTGTGTGTTAGCTTAACCCTTTAGCTGCTGGTTTTGCATCTTTTGGGGGGTTGTTGGCACTTTCCCTACTGGGTTTAGTGTTTATTGGGTTTAGTGACATGTTCTAGTAATGTCTAGTGCACATTTACTTCTCAATTGTAACTTTGGAAAATTAGTGTTCAGGCACACTTTTACCGCATATACGCCATTGCTCCATTCACTTCTATGGGACTGTACAGTTTGGGACATATCTCTGCAACCGCTCAACCTAGCGACTTCAGAGATGGCTTATTTTGTTTGTTGGCCCTTGCTCTATTATCCAGATAACATTTTGTGTGTGTTGGGGGGCTCAGGGGGCTTCGGGCACTTTGGGAAAACTACATTTCCCATGAGTGCCTGCTTTGCGCACTGGTTTCTGATTGGCTTCCACCGCTCCAGCCATTTTGTGCTTTTTCCTGAACGAGTATCCTATGAAGGGCTTCAGCTCTCCTTCTCTCCTCTCCAGATTAACCCTTCGCCTGGCAGATAAGTGCATTTTAGCGACTTCTGGGGTGAACCCTTAATCTTACACACTGTATTTGGGTGATTCCTTATACTTTAAATGTTTTGACACTGTGAGAATGTCTAATCCATTAGAGGTTGGGGCCAGACCTAAGACTAAGGACGCTGGGGTCTTTGTGTCCCCTGTTGAACATTTCTCCTCATGTCATTCAGGGTTACCTAGAAAATTCTCAGGTCATTAATGCCCAGCATGTTCTGCTGTCCCTGAGTCTCCTCCAGGGACCTCCAGCCATGCATTAGAGCCAGGTTGGGTGCAAGAGTTCAAGGCTGCTACCAGAGACCTCCAGTCTAAATTGCATCTCTTTACATCGCAGTTACAGGGGATTCCTGGCAGACCCCTGCTTCTGTCAGATCTTCCCTGTCAAAACAGCAGGGAGTATCTGACATATTAGATTCCTCTGAGAGGAACTGTTGGTGGATTCAGATGTTGAGGAATGTTCTGCTGTGGGCTCCTCTCAGTTTTTTGGGGGACCCCTTTGAGGCTGATGCTGATCCCTCAGCTGAGAGCCTGATCAGGGCTGTCTTAAACACCCTAAGCATTCCCTTAGTTCAAGAGGTTTCTTCAGATCCCTCTGATGTATTTCAGGACCCTAAGAGGCCCCATACTTGTTTTCCACCTAACCCCACTCTTGACCTCCTTGTGTCTGATGAGTGGAAGTCTCCGGACAGGAAACCTTCTGTTTCCAAGAAGTTTGCCAAGATTTACCCCTTCTCTGAGGCGGTGCTTGCTCAGTGGGTTCATCCTCCCATAGTGGATGCACCTGTCTCCATGCTATCTAAGTCCACTGCCTTGCTAGTTGCTGATGCATCTGCTCTGAAAGACTGGATTGACAAGAAACTTGAGCTCTCCCTCAAGTCCATTTTTGCCACTGCTGGTACTGCCATGCGTCTAGCATTTGCTGCGGCATGGGTGAACCGGGCCATTGATGTCTGGACTGAACAGCTCACCCTGGCTGTCCGTCAGGGTGTTCCTACTTCGGATATGTTGTGCCTCCTTGCCAACATTTCTGAGGCACAGCACTATGTTTCTGCTGCCTTATTTGATGCTATCTGTCTGGTGACAAGGGTTTCCACCATGTGTGTGGTTGCCAGGCAAGCTCTTTGACTCAAGATCTGGTCTGCTGACACTGCTTCCAAGAAAGCTTTTCTCTCATTGCCTTTTCAAGGTACTTCTTTGTTTGGGCCAGATCTTAAGGATCTGATTAGTGAGGCCACAGGAGGCAAGAGTACCCTTCTGCCTATGCTCCCCAGGAAGAAGATGCCCATCAAGCATAATCGGCTTTTTTGTTCCTTCCAGACTGAGACACGTCTGGCGAACCAGGCGATTCCCTCAGCTCCCCTTTCCTCCTCCAAGCTCAAACAATGGAAGCCCAAGGTCTCCTCCAAGACTAAGCCTTCCAAGCCTTCTTCGACATGACTCACCAAACCCAGGTCCCCACTCTGCTTTGGGTGGCCGTCTATGTCACTACCACAGCATCTGGAAGGATTCAGTGGCGGACCCGTGGGTTTTGCAGGTGGTGGCGGAAGGGTACAGGATCCCTTTCACCTCTCTTCCTCCCTTTAGGTTTTTTCCCTCTCATATGCCCCAGGGCGTAGAGAAATGCCATCTGTTCAATGGCGCCATCCAGGCTTTGCTGGACAAGGATGTTCTGGAACCTGTTCCAGTTCAGGACAGAAGTATGTGTTTTTACTCAAACCTCTTTGTGGTCTCCAAGTAGGACAGAGACTGTTGTCCCATTTTGAATGTGAAGGATCTCAATTCCTTTGTGATCAAGACTCCTTATCATCAGGAGTCCTTAAGGATGGTGATTGCTGCTATGTCCCAGGGGGAATTCCTTACCTCTCTGGATCTTCAGGACTTGTATCTGCACATCACCATTAATTCAGAGAGTCATCAGTATCTCAGATTTGCCTGCGACCAAGGGAACTTTCAGTTTTCAGCTCTTCCCTTTTGGTCTGACTACAGCTCCTCAAGTCTTAAACTGTGTCTTGGGAGCCTTAGTTTCCGTCCTCCATCGGGACGGCATCAGAGTTACTCCATACATGGACGACCTGCTTCTGAAAGCCCTTTCTGCAGAACTTCATCAGCCGGTTCAAGACTGCATTCATGGTCTCACCCATCACGGGTGGATCATCAACATGGACAAGTCAGATCCTGTCCCATCCCGACAACAAGAAACAACCAGAAGGTTCCGAGGTTCTGCTCTCGCTGGTGGGATCCTCTAACTCTAGCGGTGGATGCCATGTCCATTCCTTGGTTATTTCTTCTGGCTTACATCTTTCCTCCCCTCCCCATGTTGCACAGGGTGTTACGGAAATTGAGACTGGAGCATTGTCCAGTCATTCAGATTGCTCCCTACTGGCCTCGACTGGTTTGGTTTCCGAACCTTCTGGATCTGTCAGTGGCGGAGCCATTCTGGCTCCCTTGCCATCTGAATCTTCTACAGGGTTACCTGTGGAAGGAGGATGTTCATAGTCTAGCTTTGACAGCTTGGAAATTGAATCCTCAGTACTGAGGAAGGAAGGATTTTCTTCTGGTGTGGTGGCTACTATGCTTAATGCCCGCAAACCTGTTTCTTCTAGGGCTTCCATTGTGTCTGGTCGACCTTTCTATCTTTGTGTGCTGATAGAGACCTTTCTCAGGATTTTGGTCTGCCTACGGTTCTGTCCTTCTTGCAGGATGGTGTGGATAAGGGCCTCACTTTAAGATCCCTCAAGGTTCAGACTTCTGCTCTTTCTGATTTCTTTCAGAGGCGCATTGCTATTCTTCCTGATGTCAAGGTTTTCTTCCAGGGCGTTGCTCATACTCGTCCTGGTTTTAAGACTTCCACTCCTCAGTGGGATCTTAACTTGGTTTTGGGCGTCCTTCAGCGCCCTCTCTTTGAGTCCCTCTACACCTGTGAACGTGGAAAATGGCCTTTCTCCTGGTGATTGAGTCTGTTCACCGTGTCGCGGAGTTGCATGCTCTGTCTTGTAGACCACCCTATTTGGTGTTTCACAAGGAGAAGGCAGTGCTTTGCACTTCTCAGGAGTTTCTCCGGAAGGTGGTCTCTGAGTTCCACATTAATCAGGAGCTTGTGGTGCCTTCTTTCTGCCCTGACTCTACCTCTGACAAGGAGAAGGATCTCCACTTGTTAGATGTGGTGCGTTGTCTCAAGTTTTATATACATTGCATTGAGTCTATTAGACAATCTGACTTGCTGTTCGTCATTCCTGAGGGCCCCAGGGCAGGAAGACATGCATCCAAAGTGACTATTGCTTCTTGGATCAAGTCCACTATTCGTAAGGCTTACGAGCTAAGGAAGAAGCCTATTCCCTTTCGGGTCACGGCTCATTCTATTAGATCTATTGGGGCTTCTTGGGCTTACAAGAATCAGGCCTCAGCTGATCAGTTTTGCAAGGCTGCCACTTGGTAGCCTGTGCACTACCGTGTTGATGTGCTGACATTGCTGATGCCAGCTTTGAGAGGAAGATTCCGGAGGCAGTCTTGCATTTTTAGGATCTTCTTTGGTGCTTCCTTCACTTTTGAGCCCTGTTGGCTCTAGTTCAGTGTGCTGTGTGACAGTTCCTGGGGTGTTGTTACCCCTGTTCAGTGTCCGTTGACACTTCATTTGTGTTTTGTTGGGCTGTCTCTGATCTGATGGTTCATATCTGCTCTTGTGACTTTAGGGGCCCTGCACCTGGTCCTTGCCTTACTTCCCACCTCAAACTCAATGGTTCGACATCCCAAAGTTACTAGTAACCTGTATTGGACGACAGAGAAAATAGGATTTTAGTCTTAACTGTTAAATCCTTTTCTCTTAGTCCACACAGGTTACTTGTCTCCCACCCAATCAAGGGACCATGCTTGGCTCTCCTGAGGCAGACTGTGGGGGTCCTTCGGGGTCATGCTCATAGGAGTCTTCTTTCTCTTCTACTATCTAGGACAGTGTTTCTCAACTCCTGCACTCAGGACCCACTAACAAGCCAGGACATAGGGATTTCTCTGCTAGAGCACAGGTGTGGTGATCAGAGGCTCATTCACATTGATTAACTCACCTGTGTTCTAACAAGGGAATCATCAAATTCTGGCCTGTTAGTGGGTCCAGGAGTTGAGAAACACTGATCTAGTCAATAGTTAGTGTCTCAAATCTTACTGGAGCTGGTTGGATAGCTGCAGCCAAGGAGGGAAGGTAGGCTCCACCACCTGCATACAATTCTAGAATTGTTCCTGCCTACTTAAAGGGGCAGATTGCCTACCCAAAGTTACCAATAACCTGTATGGACTAAGAGAAAAGGATTTAACAGGTAAGACTAAAATCCTCTTTTACTTATGTATGTACGTCTGTCCTCCCATGTTGGGGTGGAGCTACTATGTTCTGTCATTTGTGCTCCTGTAGGGAGAGAGAGGAAAATAAAGTATAAAAAAAAACTTTATGGCACTAACCGAGAGGTGCAGTAATGACTGTCCACTTGTTCTCTGGTGTGTTGTGTGCCCTCACCCTTATTCTTCATGTGGAATATATGCGAGTTTCATCATTTTAGGGTGAAGGCTTCCTCAGTGCGCCGCCATTACCCACCGTGTTTTCAGTCTGGAGATAAATGGGATGTGTGTGGGTCAGTCAAACCCTGTCGCTTGTTTTGTTTGTTTTACCCCATGTGACTGTACTCTGAGCCTTTAACCTCATGAGCACCAGAGGGCTGTGCAATGTGCTTCACAATGCAGTACACAGTCCTCAAGGGGTTAACATGCTGTAGTTCAGTCTCCCGTGCAGTCAACCGGATACCACTGAGGATCCCTAATCAGATACTCTGCTTGCTCTGTGAGTCAGTGACTCTCCAGTCCTGTTTACACACCAGCATTAAGGTTTTAATGATATGATTAATTCAGCACAGATAAATCCATCCGAAGGACTGAGCCACATATTACCCACTTTTCACCAACCTGGATTAGCCTGAACACATGATATATTGTTGTGTCCTGGGCACTGACGCTGACAATGGGTGCTCCAACTGGTCCCCTAGGACTCTCATTGCGGACACTGCTTCCTCAGCCAGTCTGATCCCAGAACAAAACTGAAGTGCGGAGTGGGCTCTGTGCACATGAACAGTGTCCCTTAACCTCCTGGCAAGACACATCCTGATGCCTTGGTTTGATTTTCTGTATAGAGAGATAGTGCTTGTGTTCCATCTCTGCCCTGAGGTTACACATTAGTTGTGACTTTGGTACCAGCAGTATAACAGACCCACATTGGGGATGTTGGTAATACAGGGATCGATGCTCCTGTACATGAATTTTCCAGCAGATGTCACAGTCTCTGGGAGGTGTCGTTGATCTGATTGAGCAGCTCACAGGGTATTAGTAGTGCAGCTTTTACACTGTGTGCATTTAGATCTCTGATCATGTCGTTATTCACTTACCTGTAATCCATTAAGGTCACTCGTTATCTGCCATATGATTAACCACTAATCCCTTTAATGTGTTTTCTGGCCCTGGGCACCATGTGGTCCAGATAAGAACTCAGAGGGAATCTGTACCCTGAATGAAAGATCAGTACCATCCATTAACCCCTTGAGGACTAGAGAGGTGTGGCAAACAATGATTTCATACTCCCTGGTCTTCAAGTGGTTAAACTGGAATAATCCATATCATAAATGTGTAATCTATGCTCTCTGTACCTTTATTGGTGTTAAATAATTAATGTAACCCCAACAATGCCAGCTATAGGAAACTGAAATTAATTCACTAAGCACTCAAATCCAAATAAAAGGGGAGTTATGGTCCTGTTTCAAGCTAGATTGGTCTCCAACTCAATGAACTGATCCAGCATCCAAGGGTTTGCTCTGATTATATACAAGGTCTACTACATGCGACTGCTAATGAACATTATACAATGCAGATGTGAAAGTTCATTAACCCCTGTGTGGAAGAGTTCCAGACTGGCTGGAAATAGAGCAGTCTTGTGGTTCTCTCATTTAGTTTAGAATTCAGTTTGCACGTTCAAGCGGATCTACCACCCATCTTACAGTTTGTGGCACAAAATTACCCATCTGGCGACTAGCTGCGCAGTAGCGTTAGTCGCCAGAAAAATTACCTGGTTAATGAGAATTATACCCTGCTCCGGGGCTGACAGGCAGTAAAGAGCGCAGACATCTTTTCATAGTGACGTCTGCGCGCCTGAGCTGTAAGTCCCTTTTGGAACCCAACCCTTTCTAGAGCCGGCTGGGACTGACAGCACAGGCGTGCAGACGTCACTATGGAAAGATGTCTGCACTCCGTCCTGCCTGTCAGCCCCGGAACAGTGTGTAATACTCACTAACCAGGTAATTATTCTGGTGACTACCACTGCTGAGCTGCTACTCACCAGATGGGTAATTATTTCCCGCAAAGTTTAAGATGGGTGGTAGTTCCGCTTTAATTCTGTTCTCCAATGTGAATGTTATTTCCTACTGGATGATTTCATAATAATTGGAATAACATTTTAATTGGTACAAACTGGAAAGAATTGTCTGATCGAGGTGTAGTAGGGATGTTACATCCTGATGTGCATAGCTGGGAACTTTTGAATCAGGGCTACCCGGAGGGTAACCCTGTCAGTGCCGACCGGGCAGGAAAATGATGCGATTCGCGTCATAAAAGGGGCTGGCCTTAGTCGCGGGGGTGGGACAAACAAAACCGCCCCTGTAAAATGGAGATAAGAGGGCGGGGAGTGGGAGGAACCGGGCGGGATGGAGCACAAGTGGGCAGAGTTTCTTCTTAAACTCTGCCCACCCGGTGATTCACACATTGCCCGGAGACCCGGTAATTCAGTTTGAAATCTGGAGTCTCTGGGGCAAAACCGGAGAGTTCCCAGGTATGCCGATGTGCCCCCAACCACCCAATACAAACGGCACAAGTCTGGGGGGAGCGAATGCACCCGAAGAAGGGAGGTTTATAATAACCAAGATAATGACTCCTAGGTAGGAGTCCGTCACACAGCAGTCACGTGTATCGATATAATTACTGTGTGTAACAGAAGGACTTACCTAGGTAGGAGTCCATCACACAGCAGTCAGGTGTATCTATATAATTACTGTGTGTAACAGAAGCACTTACCTAGGTAGGAGTCCACCATACAGCAGTCAGGTGTATCTATATAATTACTGTGTGTAACAGAAGCACTTACCTAGGTAGGAGTCCATCACACAGCAGTCAAGTGTATCTATATAATTACTGTGTGTAACAGAAGTACTTACCTAGGTAGGAGTCCATCACACAGCAGTCAGGTGTATCTATATAATTACTGTGTGTAACAGAAGTACTTACCTAGGTAGGAATTCATCATACAGCGGTCAGGTGTATCTATATAATTACTGTATGTAACAGAAGCACTTACCTAGGTAGGAGTCCATCATACAGCAGTCAGGTGTATCTGTATAATTACTGTGTGTAACAGAAGTACTTACCTAGGTAGGAGTCCATCATACAGCAGTCAGGCGTATCTATATAATTACTGTGTGTAACAGAAGCACTTACCTAGGTAGGAGTCCATCATACAGCAGTCAGGCGTATCTATATAATTACTGTGTGTAACAGAAGCACTTACCTAGGTAGGAGTCCATCACACAGCAGTCAGGCGTATCTATATAATTACTGTGAGTGTAACAGAAGCACTTACCTAGGTAGGAGTCCATCATACAGCAGTCAGGTGTATATCTGTATAATTACTGTGTGTAACAGAAGCACTTACCTAGGTAGGAGTCCATCACACAGCAGTCAGGCGTATCTATATAATTACTGTGTGTGTAACAGAAGTACTTACCTAGGTAGGAGTCCATCACACAGCAGTCAGGTGTATCTATATAATGATTGTGTGTAACAGAAGGACTTACCTAGGTAGGAGTCCATCACACAGCAGTCAGGCATATCTATATAATTACTATGTGTGTAACAGAAGTACTTACCTAGGTAGGAGTCCATCACACAGCAGTCAGGTGTATGTATATAATTACTGTGTGTAACAGAAGTACTTACCTAGTTAGGAGTCCATTACACAACAGTCAGGTGTATCTGTATAATTACTGTGTGCAACAGAAGCACTTACCTAGGTAGGAGTCCATCATACAGCAGTCAGGTGTATATCTGTATAATTACTGTGTGTAACAGAAGCACTTACCTAGGTAGGAGTCCATCACACAGCAGTCAGGCGTATCTATATAATTACTGTGTGTGTAACAGAAGTACTTACCTAGGTAGGAGTCCATTACACAGCAGTCAGGTGTATCTATATAATTACTGTGTGTAACAGAAGCACTTACCTAGGTAGGAGTCCATCACATAGCAGTCAGGTGTATCTATATAATTACTGTGTGTAACAGAAGCACTTACCTAGGTAGGAGTCCATCACACAGCAGTCAGGTGTATGTATATAATTACTGTGTGTAACAGAAGCACTTACCTAGGTAGGAGTCCATCACACAGCAGTCAGGTGTATGTATATAATTACTGTGTGTAACAGAAGCACTTACCTAGGTAGGAGTCCATCACACAGTAGTCAGGCGTATCTATATAATTACTGTGTGTAACAGAAGCACTTACCTAGGTAGGAATCCATCACACAGCAGTCAGGTGTATCTATATAATTACTGTGTGTAACAGAAGTACTTACCTAGGTAGGAGTCCATCATACAGCAGTCAGGTGTATCTGTATAATTACTGTGTGTAACAGAATCACTTACCTAGGTAGGAGTCCATCACACAGCAGTCAGGTGTATATATATTATTACTGTGTGTAACAGAAGCACTTACCTAGGTAGGAGTCCATCGTACAGCAGTCAGGTGTATATATATAATTACTGTGTGTAACAGAAGCACTTACCTAGGTAGGAGTCCATCGTACAGCAGTCAGGTGTATCTATATAATTACTGTGTGTAACAGAAGCACTTACCTAGGTAGGAGTCCATCGTACAGCAGTCAGGTGTATCTATATAATTACTGTGTGTAACAGAAGGACTTACCTAGGTAGGAGTCCATCACACAGCAGTCAGGTGTATCTATATAATTACTGTGTGTAACAGAAGTACTTACCTAGGTAGGAGTCCATCATACAGCAGTCAGGTGTATATCTATATAATTACTGTGTGTAACAGAAGCACTTACCTAGGTAGGAGTCCATCACACAGCAGTCAGGTGTATATCTATATAATTACTGTGTGTAACAGAAGCGCTTACCTAGGTAGGAGTCCATCACACAGCAGTCAGGTGTATCTGTATAATTACTGTGTGTAACAGAAGTACTTACCTAGGTAGGAGTCCATCACACAGCAGTCAGGTGTATCTATATAATTACTGTGTGTAACAGAAGCACTTACCTAGGTAGGAGTCCATCACACAGCAGTCAGGTGTATCTGTATTATTACTGTGTGTAACAGAAGTACTTACCTAGGTAGGAGTCCATCACACAGCAGTCAGGCGTATCTGTATAATTACTGTGTGTAACAGAAGCACTTACCTAGGTAGGAGTCCATCACACAGCAGTCAGGTGTATCTATATAATTACTGTATGTAACAGAAGCACTTACCTAGGTAGGAGTCCATCACACAGCGGTCAGGTGTATCTGTATTATTACTGTGTGTAACAGAAGTACTTACCTAGGTAGGAGTCCATCACACAGCAGTCAGGCGTATCTATATAATTACTGTGTGTAACAGAAGCACTTACCTAGGTAGGAGTCCATCACACAGCGGTCAGGTGTATCTGTATTATTACTGTGTGTAACAGAAGTACTTACCTAGGTAGGAATCCATCGTACAGCAGTCAGGTGTATCTATATAATTACTGTGTGTAACAGAAGTACTTACCTAGGTAGGAGTCCATCACACAGCAGTCAGGTGTATCTGTATAATTACTGTGTGTAACAAAAGCACTTACCTAGGTAGGAGTCCATCACACAGCAGTCATGTGTATCTATATAATTACTGTGTGTAACAGAAGTACTTACCTAGGTAGGAGTCCATTACACAGCAGTCAGGCGTATCTATATTATTACTGTGTGTAACAGAAGCACTTACCTAGGTAGGAGTACATCATACAGCAGTCAGGTATATATATTTATATAATTACTGTGTGTAACAGAAGTACTTACCTAGGTAGGAGTCCATCACACAGCAGTCAGGTGTATCTATATAATTACTGTGTGTGACAGATACACTTACCTAGGTAGGAGTCCATCACACAGCAGTCAGGCGTATCTATATAATTACTCTGTGTAACAGAAGTACTTACCTAGGTAGGAGTCCATCATACAGCAGTCAGGTGTATCTATATAATTACTGTGTGTAACAGAAGCACTTACCTAGGTAGGAGTCCATCATACAGCAGTCATGTGCATCTATATCATTACTGTGTGTAACAGAAGTACTTACCTAGGTAGGAGTCCATCATACAGCAGTCAGGTGTATCTATATAATTACTGTGTGTAACAGAAGCACTTACCTAGGTAGGAGTCCATCACACAGCAGTCAGGTGTATGTGTATAATTACTGTGTGTAACAGAAGCATTTACCTAGGTAGGAGTCCATCATACAGCAGTCAGGTGTATATATATAATTACTGTGTGTAACAGAAGCACTTACCTAGGTAGGAGTCCATCATACAGCAGTCAGGTGTATATATAATTACTGTGTGTAACAGAAGCACTTACCTAGGTAGGAGTCCATCACACAGCAGTCAGGCGTATCTATATAATTACTGTGTGTAACAGAAGCACTTACCTAGGTAGGAGTCCATCACACAGCAGTCAGGCGTATCTATATAATTACTGTGTGACAGAAGCACTTACCTAGGTAGGAGTCCATCACACAGCGGTCAGGTGTATCTATATAATTACTGTGTGTAACAGAAGCACTTACCTAGGTAGGAGTCCATCACACAGCAGTCAGGCGTATCTATATAATTACTGTGTGACAGAAGCGCTTACCTAGGTAGGAGTCCATCACACAGCAGTCAGGTGTATCTGTATAATTACTGTGTGCAACAGAAGCACTTACCTAGGTAGGAGTCCATCACACAGCAGTCAGGTGTATCTGTATAATTACTGTGTGCAACAGAAGTACTTACCTAGGTAGGAGTCCATCACACAGCAGTCAGGTGTATCTGTATAATTACTGTGTGTAACAGAAGCGCTTACCTAGGTAGGAGTCCATCACACAGCAGTCAGGTGTATCTGTATAATTACTGTGTGCAACAGAAGCACTTACCTAGGTAGGAGTCCATCACACAGCAGTCAGGTGTATCTGTATAATTACTGTGTGCAACAGAAGCACTTACCTAGGTAGGAGTCCATCACACAGCAGTCAGGTGTATCTGTATAATTACTGTGTGTAACAGAAGCACTTACCTAGTTAGGAGTCCATCACACAGCAGTCAGGTGTATCTGTATAATTACTGTGTGCAACAGAAGCACTTACCTAGGTAGGAGTCCATCACACAGCAGTCAGGTGTATCTATATAATTACTGTGTGTAACAGAAGCACTTACCTAGGTAGGAGTCCATCACACAGCAGTCAGGTGTATCTGTATAATTACTGTGTGTAACAGAAGCGCTTACCTAGGTAGGAGTCCATCACACAGCAGTCAGGTATAGCTATATAATTACTGTGTGTAACAGAAGCGCTTACATAGGTAGGAGTCCATCACACAGCAGTCAGGTGTATCTATATAATTACTGTGTGTAACAGAAGCACTTACCTAGGTAGGAGTCCATCATACAGCAGTCAGGTGTATCTATATAATTACTGTGTGTAACAGAAGCACTTACCTAGGTAGGAGTCCATCAGACAGCAGTCAGGTGTATCTATATAATTACTGTGTGTAACAGAAGCACTTACCTAGGTAGGAGTCCATCACACAGCAGTCAGGTGTATCTGTATAATTACGGTGTGCAACAGAAGCACTTACCTAGGTAGGAGTCCATCACACAGCAGTCAGGTGTATCTGTATAATTACTGTGTGTAACAGAAGCACTTACCTAGGTAGGAGTCCATCACACAGCAGTCAGGTGTATCTGTATAATTACGGTGTGTAACAGAAGCACTTACCTATGTAGGAGTCCATCACACAGCAGTCAGGTGTATCTGTATAATTACGGTGTGTAACAGAAGCACTTACCTAGGTAGGAGTCCATCATACAGCAGTCAGGTGTATGTATATAATTACTGTGTGTAACAGAAGCACTTACCTAGGTAGGAGTCCATCATACAGCAGTCAGGCGTATCTATATAATTACTGTGTGTAACAGAAGCACTTACCTAGGTAGGAGTCCATCATACAGCAGTCAGGTGTATCTATATAATTACTGTGTGTAACAGAAGCACTTACCTAGGTAGGAGTCCATCACACAGCAGTCAGGCGTATCTATATAATTACTGTGTGTAACAGAAGCACTTACCTAGGTAGGAGTCCATCACACAGCAGTCAGGCGTATCTATATAATTACTGTGTGTAACAGAAGCGCTTACCTAGGTAGGAGTCCATCATACAGTAGTCAGGTGTATCTATATAATTACTGTGTGACAGAAGCACTTACCTAGGTAGGAGTCCATCACACAGCAGTCAGGTGTATCTATATAATTACTGTGTGTAACAGAAGTACTTACCTAGGTAGGAGTCCATCACACAGCAGTCAGGTGTATCTACATAATTACTGTGTGTAACAGAAGCACTTACCTAGGTAGGAGTCCATCATACAGCAGTCAGGTGTATCTGTATAATTACTGTGTGTTTAACAGAAGCACTTACCTAGGTAGGAGTCCATCATACAGCAGTCAGGTGTATCTATATAATTACTGTGTGTAACAGAAGCACTTACGTAGGTAGGAGTCCATCATACAGCAGTCAGGTGTATCTATATAATTACTGTGTGTAACAGAAGCACTTACCTAGGTAGGAGTCCATCATACAGCAGTCAGGTGTATCTATATTATTACTGTGTGTAACAGAAGCACTTACCTAGGTAGGAGTCCATCACACAGCAGTCAGGTGTATCTGTATAATTACTGTGTGTAACAGAAGCACTTACCTAGGTAGGAGTCCATCATACAGCAGTCAGGTGTATCTATATAATTACTGTGTGTAACAGAAGCACTTACCTAGGTAGGAGTCCATCATACAGCAGTCAGGTGTATCTATATAATTACTGTGTGTAACAGAAGTACTTACCTAGGTAGCAGTCCATCACACAGCAGTCAGATGTATCTATATATTTACTGTGTGTAACAGAATCACTTACCTAGGTAGGAGTCCATCACACAGCGGTCAGGTGTATATCTATATAATTACTGTGTGTAACAGAAGTGCTTACCTAGGTAGGAGTCCATCACACAGCAGTCAGGTGTATCTATATAATTACTGTGTGTAACAGAAGCACTTACCTAGGTAGGAGTCCATCATACAGCAGTCAGGTGTATCTATATAATTATTGTGTGTAACAGAAGCACTTACCTAGGTAGGAGTCCATCATACAGCAGTCAGGTGTATGTATATAATTACTGCGTGTAACAGAAGCGCTTACCTAGGTAGGAGTCCATCACACAGCAGTCAGATGTATCTATATAATTACTGTGTGTAACAGAAGCACTTACCTAGGTAGGAGTCCATCACACAGCAGTCAGATGTATCTATATAATTACTGTGTGTAACAGAAGCACTTACCTAGGTAGGAGTCCATCACACAGCAGTCAGATGTATCTATATAATTACTGTGTGTAACAGAAGCACTTACCTAGGTAGGAGTCCATCACACAGCAGTCAGATGTATCTATATAATTACTGTGTGTAACAGAAGCACTTACCTAGGTAGGAGTCCATCATACAGCAGTCAGGTGTATCTATATAATTACTGTGTGTAACAGAAGCACTTACGTAGGTAGGAGTCCATCATACAGCAGTCAGGTGTATCTATATAATTACTGTGTGTAACAGAAGCACTTACCTAGGTAGGAGTCCATCATACAGCAGTCAGGTGTATCTATATAATTACTGTGTGTAACAGAAGTACTTACCTAGGTAGGAGTCCATCATGCAGCAGTCAGGTGTATCTATATAGTTACTGTGTGTAACAGAAGCACTTACCTAGGTAGGAGTCCATCACACAGCAGTCAGGTGTATCTATATAATTACTGTGTGTAACAGAAGCACTTACCTAGGTAGGAGTCCATCACACAGCAGTCAGATGTATCTATATAATTACTGTGTGTAACAGAAGCACTTACCTAGGTAGGAGTCATCACACAGCAGTCAGGTGTATCTATATAATTACTGTGTGTAACAGAAGTACTTACCTAGGTAGGAGTCATCACACAGCAGTCAGGTGTATCTATATAATTACTGTGTGTAACAGAAGCACTTACCTAGGTAGGAGTCCATCATACAGCAGTCAGGTGTATATCTATATAATTACTGTGTGTAACAGAAGCACTTACCTAGGTAGGAGTCATCACACAGCAGTCAGGTGTATCTATATAATTACTGTGTGTAACAGAAGTACTTACCTAGGTAGGAGTCATCACACAGCAGTCAGGTGTATCTATATAATTACTGTGTGTAACAGAAGCACTTACCTAGGTAGGAGTCCATCACACAGCAGTCAGGTGTATATCTATATAATTACTGTGTGTAACAGAAGTACTTACCTAGGTAGGAGTTCATCACACAGCAGTCAGGTGTATCTATATAATTACTGTGTGTAACAGAAGTACTTACCTAGGTAGGAGTCCATCACACAGCAGTCAGGCGTATCCATCTGAGTGTGTGAAATGGGCTCTGCAGGTCTCTGGTGGGCTCTAGATGTCTCTGGCTGTCTCTAGGAATCAGTGAGTGTCAGGGTAGCTCCAGTCCTAGTGACGTCAGTGTGGAGTTAGGCTGTGCCTCTCTCTCAGCTCTGTGTTAGTGCAGCTCCAAGGAGCGGAGATCACAGCTCTGGCTGTTGGGGGAGATTATCCCACACGACTACTATTCCTGGCTCCTGTGTGCAAGGAACATTAACCTCATCCTGGATGTGAGTAACATTAACCTTTTTGTGGATGTCAATATGGTTAACCAGTTCCTGGATGTCAATAATATTAACCTGTTCCTGGATGTGATTACTATTAACCTGTTCCTGGATGTGATTACTATTATCCTGTTCCTGGATGTGATTACTATTAACATGTTCCTGGATGTGAGTAGTATTAACCAGTTCCTGGATGTGAGTAGCATTAACCTGTTCCTGGACATGATTACTATTAACCAGTTCCTGGACATGATTACTATTAACCAGTTCCTGGACATGATTACTATTAACCAGTTCCTGGATGTGAGTAGTATTAAGCAGTTCCTGGATGTGAGTAGTATTAACCTGTTCCTGGATGTGAGTAGTATTAACCAGTTCCTGGATGTGAGTAGTATTAAGCAGTTCCTAGCAGTGTAGCGGTGTCACTCTTTGCTGACATATCTGTATGTTACATAATGAGATTTGCTCTTCTCGCTTCTCCTAGATATGTTTTGTGGATTTTATTTAAGATCTCTGTGTTTTGTGGTGGGCAGAGGACGCTGATCATGATGGGAGCAGTAGTTCCGTTATAACTGGAGGGCTTTAGGTGACCAACCCTTGAGAGCTCAAAGTGAGGCTAAAATGTTATTATGAGTACAGAGGGGTGTGATGTAGTTATTAGGAGTATAGAGGTGTGTGTGATGTAGTTATTAGGAGTACAGAGGGGTGTGTGGTGTAGTTATTAGGAGTACAGAGGTGTGTGATGTAGTTATTAGGAGTACAGAGGTGTGTGATGTAGTTATTAGGAGTACAGAGGTGTGTGATGTAGTTATTAGGAGTACAGAGGGGTGTGTGGTGTAGTTATTAGGAGTACAGAGGTATGTGTGATGTAGTTATTAGGAGTACAGAGGTGTGTGATGTAGTTATTAGGAGTACAGGGGAGTGTGATGTAGTTATTAGGAGTACAGAGGTATGTGTGATGTAGTTATTAGGAGTACAGAGGGGTGTGATGTAGTTATTAGGAGTACAGAGGTGTGTGGTGTAGTTATTAGGCGTACAGAGGTGTGTGTGGTGTAGTTATTAGGAGTACAGAGGTGTGTGGTGTAGTTATTAGGAGTACAGAGGGGTGTATGATGTAGTTATTAGGAGTACAGAGGGGTGTGTGGTGTAGTTATTAGGAGTACAGAGGGGTGTGTGGTGTAGTTATTAGGAGTACAGAGGTATGTGTGATGTAGTTATTAGGAGTACAGAGGTATGTGTGGTGTAGTTATTAGGAGTACAGAGGTGTGTGGTGTAGTTATTAGGAGTACAGAGGTGTGTGGTGTAGTTATTAGGAGTACAGAGGGGTGTATGATGTAGTTATTAGGAGTACAGAGGGGTGTGGTTTAGTTATTAGGAGTACAGAGGGGTGTGATGTAGTTATTAGGAGTACAGAGGGGTGTATGATGTAGTTATTAGGAGTACAGAAGTGTGTGTGGTGTAGTTATTAGGAGTACAGAGGTGTGTGTGATGTAGTTATTAGGAGTACAGAGGTGTGTATGATATAGTTATTAGGAGTACAGAGGGGTGTATGATGTAGTTATTAGGAGTACAGAGGTGTGTGTGGTGTAGTTATTAGGAGTATAGAGGTATGTGTGATGTAGTTATTAGGAGTACAGAGGTGTATGATGTAGTTATTAGGAGTACAGAGGTATGTGTGATGTAGTTATTAGGAGTACAGAGGTGTGTATGATATAGTTATTAGGAGTACAGAGGGGTGTATGATGTAGTTATTAGGAGTACAGAGGTGTGTGTGGTGTAGTTATTAGGAGTACAGAGGGGTGTGTGATGTAGTTATTAGGAGTACAGAGGTGTGTATGATGTAGTTATTAGGAGTACAGAGGGGTGTGTGATGTAGTTATTAGGAGTACAGAGGGGTGTGTGATGTAGTTATTAGGAGTACAGAGGGGTGTATGATGTAGTTATTAGGAGTACAGAGGGGTGTATGATGTAGTTATTAGGAGTACAGAGGTGTGTGATGTAGTTATTAGGAGTACAGAGGGGTGTATGATATAGTTATTAGGAGTACAGAGGTGTGTATGATGTAGTTATTAGGAGTACAGAGGTGTGTGTGGTGTAGTTATTAGGAGTACAGAGGGGTGTGTGATGTAGTTATTAGGAGTACAGAGGTGTGTATGATATAGTTATTAGGAGTACAGAGGTATGTGTGATGTAGTTACTAGGAGTACAGAGGGGTGTGATGTAGTTACTAGGAGTACAGAGGGGTGTGATGTAGTTATTAGGAGTACAGAGGTGTGTATGATGTAGTTATTAGGAGTACAGGGGTGTGTGATGTAGTTATTAGGAGTACAGAGATATGTGTGATGTAGTTATTAGGAGTACAGAGGTATGTGTGATGTAGTTATTAGGAGTACAGAGGGGTGTGTGATGTAGTTATTAGGAGTACAGAGGGGTGTGATGTAGTTATTAGGAGTACAGAGGTGTGTATGATGTAGTTATTAGTAGTACAGAGGTATGTGTGATGTAGTTACTAGGAGTACAGAGGTGTGTGATGTAGTTATTAGGAGTACAGAGGTATGTATGATGTAGTTATTAGGAGTACAGACGGGTGTGTGATGTAGTTATTAGGAGTACAGAGGTATGTGTGATGTAGTTATTAGGAGTACAGAGGGGTGTGATGTAGTTATTAGGAGTACAGAGGTGTGTGTGATGTAGTTATTAGAAGTATAGAGGTATGTGTGGTGTAGTTATTAGGAGTACAGAGGTATGTGTGGTGTAGTTACTAGGAGTATAGAGGTATGTGTGATGTAGTTATTAGGAGTACAGGGGTGTGTGATGTAGTTACTAGGAGTACAGGGGAGTGTGATGTAGTTATTATGAGTACAGAGGTGTGTGGTGTAGTTATTAGGAGTACAGAGGGGTGTGATGTAGTTATTAGGAGTACATAGGGGTGTGATGTAGTTATTAGGAGTACAGAGGTATGTGTGATGTAGTTATTAGGAGTACAGAGGTGTGTGATGTAGTTATTAGGAGTACAGAGGGGTGTGTGATGTAGTTACTAGGAGTACAGAGGGGTGTGTGATGTAGTTATTAGGAGTACAGAGGGGTGTGTGATGTAGTTATTAGGAGTACAGGGGTGTGTGATGTAGTTATTAGGAGTACAGAGGGGTGTGATGTAGTTACTAGGAGTATAGAGGTATGTGTGATGTAGTTATTAGGAGTACAGAGGTGTGTGTGATGTAGTTATTAGGAGTACAGAGGTGTGTGTGATGTAGTTATTAGGGGTACAGAGGTGTGTGTGATGTAGTTATTAGGGGTACAGAGGGGTGTGTGATGTAGTTATTAGGAGTACAGAGGTATGTGTGATGTAGTTACTAGGAGTACAGAGGGGTGTGTGATGTAGTTATTAGGAGTACAGGGGTGTGTGATGTAGTTATTAGGGGTACAGAGGGGTGTGTGATGTAGTTATTAGGAGTACAGAGGGATGTGTGATGTAGTTACTAGGAGTACAGAGGGGTGTGTGATGTAGTTATTAGGAGTACAGAGGGGTGTGGTGTAGTTACTAGGAGTACAGAGGTGTGTGTGGTGTAATTATTAGGAGTACAGGGGTGTGTGATGTAGTTATTAGGAGTACAGAGATATGTGTGATGTAGTTATTAGGAGTACAGAGGTATGTGTGGTGTAGTTATTAGGAGTACAGAGGGGTGTGTGGTGTAGTTATTAGGAGTACAGAGGGGTGTGTGATGTAGTTATTAGGAGTACAGAGGTGTGTGATGTAGTTATTAGGAGTACAGAGGTGTGTGATGTAGTTATTAGGAGTACAGAGGGGTGTGATGTAGTTATTAGGAGTATAGAGGTGTGTGATGTAGTTATTAGGAGTACAGAGGGGTGTATGATATAGTTATTAGGAGTACAGAGGTATGTGTGATGTAGTTACTAGGAGTACAGAGGGGTGTGATGTAGTTATTAGGAGTACAGAGGGGTGTGATGTAGTTATTAGGAGTACAGAGGTGTGTATGATGTAGTTATTAGGAGTACAGAGGTGTGTATGATGTAGTTATTAGGAGTACAGAGGTATGTGTGATGTAGTTATTAGGAGTACAGAGGGGTGTGTGGTGTAGTTATTAGGAGTACAGAGGGGTGTATGATATAGTTATTAGGAGTACAGAGGGGTGTGGTGTAGTTAATAGGAGTACAGAGGTGTGTGTGGTGTAATTATTAGGAGTACAGGGGTGTGTGATGTAGTTATTAGGAGTACAGAGATATGTGTGATGTAGTTATTAGGAGTACAGAGGGGTGTGATGTAGTTATTAGGAGTACAGAGGGGTGTGTGGTGTAGTTATTCGGAGTACAGAGGGGTGTGTGGTGTAGTTATTCGGAGTACAGAGGGGTGTGTGGTGTAGTTATTAGGAGTACAGAGGTGTGTGATGTAGTTATTAGGAGTATAGAGGTGTGTGTGGTGTAGTTATTAGGAGTACAGAGGTGTGTGATGTAGTTATTCGGAGTACAGAGGGGTGTGTGGTGTAGTTATTCGGAGTACAGAGGGGTGTGTGGTGTAGTTATTAGGAGTACAGAGGTGTGTGATGTAGTTATTAGGAGTATAGAGGTGTGTGTGATGTAGTTATTAGGAGTATAGAGGTATGTGTGATGTAGTTATTAGGAGTACAGAGATATGTGTGATGTAGTTATTAGGAGTACAGAGGGGTGTGTGATGTAGTTATTAGGAGTATAGAGGTATGTGTGATGTAGTTATTAGGAGTACAGAGGTGTGTGATGTAGTTATTAGGAGTACAGAGGGGTGTGTGATGTAGTTATTAGGAGTATAGAGGTGTGTGGTGTAGTTATTAGGAGTATAGAGGTGTATGATGTAGTTATTAGGAGTACAGAGATATGTGTGATGTAGTTATTAGGAGTACAGAGGGGTGTGTGATGTAGTTATTAGGAGTATAGAGGTATGTGTGATGTAGTTATTAGGAGTATAGAGGTGTGTGATGTAGTTATTAGGAGTACAGAGATATGTATGATGTAGTTATTAGGAGTACAGAGGTGTGTGATGTAGTTATTAGGAGTATAGAGGTGTGTGTGGTGTAGTTATTAGGAGTACAGAGGTGTGTGATGTAGTTATTAGGAGTACAGAGGTGTGTGTGGTGTAGTTATTAGGAGTACAGAGGTGTGTGATGTTATTAGGAGTATAGAGGTTTGTGTGATGTAGTTATTAGGAGTACAGAGGTGTGTGATGTAGTTATTAGGAGTACAGAGGTGTGTGGTGTAGTTATTAGGAGTATAGAGGTGTGTGTGATGTAGTTATTAGGAGTATAGAGGTGTATGATGTAGTTATTAGGAGTACAGAGATATGTATGATGTAGTTATTAGGAGTACAGAGGTGTGTGATGTAGTTATTAGGAGTACAGAGGTGTGTGGTGTAGTTATTCGGAGTACAGAGGTATGTGTGATGTAGTTACTAGGAGTACAGAGGGGTGTGTGATGTAGTTATTAGGAGTACAGGGGTGTGTGATGTAGTTATTAGGAGTACAGAGGTATGTGTGGTGTAGTTATTAGGAGTACAGAGGTATGTGTGGTGTAGTTATTAGGAGTACAGAGGTGTGTGATGTAGTTATTAGGAGTACAGAGGGGTGTGTGATGTAGTTATTAGGGGTACAGAGGGGTGTGTGATGTAGTTATTAGGAGTACAGAGGTATGTGTGATGTAGTTATTAGGAGTACAGAGGTATGTGTGATGTATTTACTAGGAGTACAGAGGGGTGTGTGATGTAGTTATTCGGAGTACAGGGGTGTGTGATATAGTTATTAGGGGTACAGAGGGGTGTGTGATGTAGTTATTAGGAGTACAGAGGTATGTGTGATGTAGTTACTAGGAGTACAGAGGGATGTGTGATGTAGTTACTAGGAGTACAGAGGGGTGTGTGATGTAGTTATTAGGAGTACAGAGGGGTGTGGTGTAGTTACTAGGAGTACAGAGGTGTGTGTGGTGTAATTATTAGGAGTACAGGGGTGTGTGATGTAGTTATTAGGAGTACAGAGATATGTGTGATGTAGTTATTAGGAGTACAGAGGGGTGTGTGGTGTAGTTATTCGGAGTACAGAGGGGTGTGTGGTGTAGTTATTAGGAGTACAGAGGGGTGTGTGGTGTAGTTATTAGGAGTATAGAGGTGTGTGTGTGGTGTAGTTATTAGGAGTACAGAGGTGTGTGTGGTGTAGTTATTAGGAATATAGAGGTATGTGTGATGTAGTTATTAGGAGTACAGAGGTGTGTGATGTAGTTATTAGGAGTACAGAGGGGTGTGTGGTGTAGTTATTCGGAGTACAGAGGGGTGTGTGGTGTAGTTATTAGGAGTACAGAGGTGTGTGATGTAGTTATTAGGAGTACAGAGGTGTGTGATGTAGTTATTAGGAGTACAGAGATATGTGTGATGTAGTTATTAGGAGTACAGAGGGGTGTGTGATGTAGTTATTAGGAATATAGAGGTATGTGTGATGTAGTTATTAGGAGTACAGAGGTGTGTGATGTAGTTATTAGGAGTACAGAGGGGTGTGTGGTGTAGTTATTAGGAGTATAGAGGTGTGTGTGATGTAGTTATTAGGAGTACAGAGGTGTATGATGTAGTTATTAGGAGTACAGAGATATGTGTGATGTAGTTATTAGGAGTACAGAGGTGTGTGATGTAGTTATTAGGAGTATAGAGGTGTGTGATGTAGTTATTAGGAGTACAGAGATATGTATGATGTAGTTATTAGGAGTACAGAGGTGTGTGATTAGGAGTATAGAGGTGTGTGTGGTGTAGTTATTAGGAGTACAGAGGTGTGATATAGTTATTAGGAGTACAGAGGTGTGTGTGGTGTAGTTATTAGGAGTACAGAGGTGTGTGATGTAGTTATTAGTAGTACAGAGGTGTGTGATGTAGTTATTAGGAGTATAGAGGTTTGTTTAATGTAGTTATTAGGAGTACAGAGGTGTGTGATGTAGTTATTAGGAGTACAGAGGTGTGTGGTGTAGTTATTAGTAGTACAGAGGTGTGTGATGTAGTTATTAGGAGTATAGAGGTTTGTTTAATGTAGTTATTAGGAGTACAGAGGTGTGTGATGTAGTTATTAGGAGTACAGAGGTGTGTGGTGTAGTTATTAGGAGTATAGAGGTTTGTGTGATGTAGTTATTAGGAGTACAGAGGTGTGTGATGTAGTTATTAGGAGTACAGAGGTGTGTGGTGTAGTTATTAGGAGTATAGAGGTGTGTGTGATGTAGTTATTAGGAGTATAGAGGTGTATGATGTAGTTATTAGGAGTATAGAGGTGTATGATGTAGTTATTAGGAGTACAGAGATATGTGTGATGTAGTTATTAGGAGTACAGAGGTGTGTGATGTAGTTATTAGGAGTACAGAGGTGTGTGGTGTAGTTATTAGGAGTATAGAGGTTTGTGTGATGTAGTTATTAGGAGTACAGAGGTGTGTGATGTAGTTATTAGGAGTACAGAGGTGTGTGGTGTAGTTATTAGGAGTATAGAGGTGTGTGTGATGTAGTTATTAGGAGTATAGAGGTGTATGATGTAGTTATTAGGAGTATAGAGGTGTATGATGTAGTTATTAGGAGTACAGAGATATGTGTGATGTAGTTATTAGGAGTACAGAGGTGTGTGATGTAGTTATTAGGAGTACAGAGGTGTGTGATGTAGTTATTAGGAGTACAGAGGTGTGTGATGTAGTTATTAGGAGTACAGAGGTGTGTGATGTAGTTATTAGGAGTACAGAGGTGTGTGATGTAGTTATTAGGAGTACAGAGGGGTGTGTGGTGTAGTTATTAGGAGTACAGAGATATGTGTGATGTAGTTATTAGGAGTACAGAGGTGTGTGGTGTAGTTATTAGGGGTACAGAGGGGTGTGTGTGATGTAGTTATTAGGGGTACAGAGGGGTGTGGTGTAGTTATTCGGAGTACAGAGGGGTGTGTGGTGTAGTTATTAGGAGTATAGAGGTATGTGTGATGTAGTTATTAGGAGTACAGAGGGGTGTGTGGTGTAGTTATTCGGAGTACAGAGGGGTGTGTGGTGTAGTTATTCGGAGTACAGAGGTGTGTGAATTGTAGGTTCAGGAAGTATAACAGTCCTGGTCTTTCTATGAACTAGTTGTAATGTTGCTTCGGATAATTACTCTATTTTCTGATGATAAAGCTTGATATATATATATATATATTTTTGTCTTGAGAAATGTGTTCTAATTGTTTATAGTCAAATCCAGTCAATTGTTTTTACTCCTAATGAACAAATGTATATATTTTTTGATTTTCACCATTGGATTTTGAGTTCTGGCTGTTCGCATCCAGATACATGATTTTACCTTGAAATATGTCCTTAATTTAATCATGCAGATTTGTGAGTGTGAAACTGCTTCTTATGCTGTAACCTCTTTACAGAAAATGTAGATTGTTTTTTAATCTTAATTAGAAGTATATAGCTTTATGCAAATTGCTGAACACTTTTAATATGTTATTCATTCTGAAATTAGTAAAAATGTGTATTTTACACTATACTGTTGTTCCCTGTAGTGTAGTCTAAATCCAGTCTTTGCTTGCCTTTACCTACTAAACATGACCCTAAATCCCAGTCTGTTTCTATAATCTACAGTTAGGTTATTAACTTACTAAATTGTTCTGTGATTAACCTCTGATTAACCCTTTGATGCAAAGTAATGCATTGCGTACCTATCTGGCACTAACAGGGTTAACAAGAGAGGCACCTGAGGTGAAAGTTTGTGCACATTGTCCTACAGATATGTCTCAGAAGCAAGTCATTTTAGCTGCTTATTAACCATTTTTAATGGAGCATTAAAGTGCGTGTGTATATTTTTATTTATATAGAGACAACAGGTGTACCTAGTAACTTTCCAGTTTACATTTAGTTTGGAGGTGATGCAATAAGTGTAATAGTAAGTACTTATTAAGACAGACAGTATAAGGCTATACTAAGGTGTGTGGAGGATAGGAATTTGTGGGGTGTTGGCAGTATGAAGTGTGTAGTAGTGGGGTGTTGGCAATATAAAGGGGTGTGTTGATATACATTTGTGAGGTGTGTAGTAATGATGTATTGGCGAGATGACGGGGTGTGTGAATATAAATTTATTGGGTGTGTAGTAATGGGGTGTTGGCAATTTGAATTTGGGGCGGAGCTATGAAGGGGTGTGTGGATATAAATGTGTATATTGGTGATATGAAGGGGTGTGTGGATATAAATGTGTATATTGGTGATATGAAGGGGTGTGTGTGGATATTAATGTGTATATTGGTGATATGAAGGGGTGTGTGTGGATAAAAATGTGTATATTAGCGATATGAAGGGGTGTGTGTGGATATTAATGTGTATATTGGCGATATGAAGGGGTGTGTGTGGATATTAATGTGTATATTGGCGATATGAAGGGGTGTGTGTGGATAAAAATGTGTATATTAGCGATATGAAGGGGTGTGTGTGGATATTAATGTGTATATTGGCGATATGAAGGGGTGTGTGTGGATAAAAATGTGTATATTGGCGATATGAAGGGGTGTGTGTGGATATTAATGTGTATATTGGCGATATGAAGGGGTGTGTGTGGATATTAATGTGTATATTGGCGATATGAAGGGGTGTGTGTGGATATTAATGTGTATATTGGCGATATGAAGGGGTGTGTGTGGATATTAATGTGTATATTGGCGATATGAAGGGGTGTGTGTGGATAAAAATGTGTATATTGGCGATATGAAGGGGTGTGTGTGGATATTAATGTGTATATTGGTGATATGAAGGGGTGTGTGTGGATAAAAATGTGTATATTAGCGATATGAAGGGGTGTGTGTGGATATTAATGTGTATATTGGCGATATGAAGGGGTGTGTGTGGATAAAAATGTGTATATTGGCGATATGAAGGGGTGTGTGTGGATATTAATGTGTATATTGGCGATATGAAGGGGTGTGTGTGGATAAAAATGTGTATATTGGTGATATGAAGGGGTGTGTGTGGATATTAATGTGTATATTGGCGATATGAAGGGGTGAGTGTGGATATTAATGTGTATATTGGCGATATGAAGGGGTGTGTGTGGATATTAATGTGTATATTGGCGATATGAAGGGGTGTGTGTGTATATTAATGTGTATATTGGCGATATGAAGGGGTGTGTGTGGATATTAATGTGTATATTGGCGATATGAAGGGGTGTGTGTGGATATTAATGTGTATATTGGCGATATGAAGGGGTGTGTGTGTATATTAATGTGTATATTGGTGATATGAAGGGGTGAGTGTGGATATAAATTTGTGATCTTTATAATGTGTGTGTTCTCAATCTTTTGTCTTCATGTGGAAGTTATCGGATGGTTACAGAGCCGTTATGTGGGGTCTGAGGAGCACAGAATAATGTGACAGTTGGGTCTCTGTGCTTTCTACTGTAGGGGATAGTGAGGAAGGCAGGAGTCTGCACCATCTCTTCAGATGGACCAGGTAAAAGGTAATTTGGGGAATTAAAAATAAGTCAGGCAACATGTGGCTCTCTAGCAGGTCTTGTATTACAGCATTTTATACAAACCTTGTACTGTAGGGTTTTCCCCCAGCTTCATCCACATGGCGCATGACTAGTCATTACCAAGCAGTGATGATGCTGTTGCTTTCTATAGAGAACTATAATCTATGTCCAGAAATTGTCCAAATTTTGCAAAAAGACCAGTTTTACCTGTAATTACTGAGACGCATCTGCCAGCACTGACAACGCCTTTGTTTTACCCCGCAGGAAAATCCCTATTAAGTAAGTGTAAAGAGGTTACTGTTCCTTTAAATGTTGGGATCAGAGAGAGCAGCTTTTATATATTTTCTCTCCAATATAATATTATATACAATAATACAATATTCTTTCTCATTTATCCACTTTAACAGTAACATAATAACATAGCTTATGATGGACCATTGCCTTATTTCCACATCAAGTTCATTTCACACTCTACTCCATTCAGTGGAAGGGGGAAAACAGACATACAGTCCTTTGATTTCCAGTTATGCCCCAACTGAGAAAAAAATACCCCCCGACCACACAAGGCAGTCAGATATTTCCCTGATCCATGTCCTGTATGTGATTAAATCCTTTATCTTAATTCTCCATATTGAATTCTTCATATTGTTCTGAGCTAAAGATGTACATAGCTCTTTTTGGAAATGATGTGCAGTATCCACCAGCACTGTGTAAAGCTAACTCCTGGCCCTGTAGTGGTGCCGGGACGTGTGTTTGGTTTTTCATCTCTGCTTGTTCCTGTATCAGATAAAATGGGATTATTTTTTGTTATTTCTCAGAATCTCCACACAGCCTCCTCCTATCGGCCTGTCTCATCAGTAACTGTAATCTGACTTTTACTTCTCCCCTCACAATGGGAAGGTCAAGTGGCTAATATGTGATTTCACTCACTAGGAATCTGCAGAGGATTTGGTTAATAATGACCCCATTATTGTGTCCGATGGAGCCTGGGTGTAAGAGCCTGTTATTTGACTGTGGAACTTAGAGCCAGAATTGGGAATCAGGACAGAAACTCTGAAACTAATCATCTGCATCGTATGGACAAGTAAATGTCCCAATGAGTTCCATGGCACTTCTAGCACCTCGATTGCTATAGGGGAATCCAGTAAATTCAGGGGGTAAAAATAGTCTGACTCTGAAATAGAGAAGTGGCAAGCCCCAGCACCTTCCTGTGTAGCTCAGAGTTGGGCAAACAATGCCCAATGAAGAGAGAAGTGTCCACAATAAAGATATCAGAATCTCTTTTGTACAAGTATAAAAAAATAGCAATCTATAGTCTAGAAAACAGCACCCACTGATCTTGATAAAGGTGCCAGTGAGCACAGAAATGTTGACTGCACAATAAACACCGCATTTGTGCTATTTTTTTCCACATTCAAAAGTCCAGTGAGAGCGGTTTTACAATTGTATATATCCGTTTTGCTACACAGAAAAGTATCACGTCTGAGTTTGTCTGCAAAAGGAGGGTGATACAATTTATCACTAAGCGTGGCACTTATACATTGTATTATCACTAAGCGTGGCACTGATATTGTGTAACTAAACACTGTACCGATACAACATGCAACTAAACAAAGCACAGTTACAATATATCACTAGACACAGCACAGGAAAGTGTGACTAAACACACAATACAAAATATCACTGATACAATCTATCATGCAGCACAAGACTGAGCAGTGACCGAGAATTAATGCATTCACATCAATATAGTTTAACCCTTTGAGTGCCAGAGGGGAACGGAATGCATTGCAAAGCAATGCATTCTGTACCCCTCTGGTACTCAAAGGGTCAAATTCCCAGACTGTGATTAGACAAAACTCAGTAATTTAAACTTACAGCTGACATCTCACACACCCCTCATTCTCTGTTACCAGTCAAGAAGGGTATTACTATTGGGAAATGGTATTGACATGACTTGTATTTGTTTACTTTTGTTTTAATATGTGCTTTGCTCTCTTTGGTCCCCAAAACACTTTAAACAGAGATGTGGGCTTCCTTTGAAAACAATAGCCAAACGCTGGCCTATCTTCACGTGGGTACGTTGCAGTCCTACGTTGGTAGTCTCTTCTCCGTTATGGTCATGGATGAATGTGATGAAATCAGTTTTTCTCTGTCGTCCAATACAGGTTACTGGTAAATACCTTTGAACTTGTCCTGACGGGAATGTCTGAGGTCATTAACAGGTGGTTTAGCTACTAAAAAAACAAAAAAGAACATTTTGTAAAACAGAGATTTGACTGTAACATCCTTTCAAATATTAAGTAATGGATGAGTTTCAGTATTATCATGTTTCACAGGCCAAAGCTCATTTACCCAATCCAGATGGACTTTACTGATTTTATTTGACATGTCTGTAGTCTGTCATTGGAACTAAATAGTAGCATTACATATAGTATTGTCTCTCAAATCCTTCTCCCCCCTCCCCACCCCGGTTTCCTCAGGTTTCAGAAATGTCCCCATATGTTCATTTTTGTCTCTCTGTAATGAGAGACCTGGATTGATCTGCTGGTTCACTTGTGAGTTTATAAGGTCTATAAAAGAGCACCAGCAGCTTAATATTAACCCCACCACCACCCACACACTTTAATAATAACCTCCAACCACCCACTCACCTTAATAATAACCCCCCACCACCCACCCACTTACCTTAATAATAACCACCCACACACTTACCTTAATCTGGGCACAATATCCCAGTGGGTGCTGTGAATCTGTTGTGTGTGGATCGGTTACCCAGAATTAATCTTTAGTTGACGTTACATTTCATGTCCACAGCTGCTGCGGACATGATTCTTGTTCCAGGACCCAAACTCCTCTTCCTGATGGTGATCTCTTTCTTAAGAGCAGGTCCCTGGGAGTTGTTTGTCTGGGTGTGAGCAGGTCCCTGTGAGGAGTTTGTCTGGGTGTGAGCAGGTCCCTGGGAGGAGTTTGTCTGGGTGTGAGCAGGTCCCTGGGAGTTGTTTGTCTGGGTGTGAGCAGGTCCCTGGGAGGAGTTTGTCTGGGTGTGAGCAGGTCCCTGGGAGGAGTTTGTCTGGGTGTGAGCAGGTCCCTGGGAGGAGTTTGTCTGGGTGTGAGCAGGTCCCTGGGAGGAGTTTGTCTGGGTGTGAGCAGGTCCCTGGGAGTTGTTTGTCTGGGTGTGAGCAGGTCCCTGGGAGGAGTTTGTCTGGGTGTGAGCAGGTCCCTGGGAGGAGTTTGTCTGGGTGTGAGCAGGTCCCTGGGAGTTGTTTGTCTGGGTGTGAGCAGGTCCCTGGGAGGAGTTTGTCTGGGTGTGAGCAGGTCCCTGGGAGGAGTTTGTCTGGGTGTGAGCAGGTCCCTGGGAGTTGTTTGTCTGGGTGTGAGCAGGTCCCTGGGAGGAGTTTGTCTGGGTGTGAGCAGGTCCCTGGGAGGAGTTTGTCTGGGTGTGAGCAGGTCCCTGGGAGGAGTTTGTCTGGGTGTGAGCAGGTCCCTGGGAGATGTTTGTCTGGGTGTGAGCAGGTCCCTGGGAGGAGTTTGTCTGGGTGTGAGCAGGTCCCTGGGAGGAGTTTGTCTGGGTGTGAGCAGGTCCCTGGGAGGAGTTTGTCTGGGTGTGAGCAGGTCCCTGGGAGGAGTTTGTCTGGGTGTGAGCAGGTCCCTGGGAGGAGTTTGTCTGGGTGTGAGCAGGTCCCTGGGAGGAGTTTGGGTGTGAGCAGGTCCCTGGGAGGAGTTTGTCTGGGTGTGAGCAGGTCCCTGGGAGGAGTTTGTGAGCATTAGGTGGATTACCATTACTGGCTTCCCCTGGAGGATTGCCCAGTTATCAGGTGCTGTCTGTGGACCCTTTGCAGCCCTGGGAAAGAATCATGCAGCCCATGTCTCTCTCTCCAGAAGGAGTCTCTGAGGCTTCTTCCATTACAATGGTAAACCTGAAGAAAGACCTGCTGAAAAGGTGAGCAACCCTTTGAGTGCCGAGGTCTACTTGTCTCCCAGATCCCCTCCACACAGGGGTCTTTATGGAGTTCCTTGTAACTCCTGCACTCATGTTGGGTACTGATTGTCTGTTTTCTGGGTCTTTGGAACATTTTGGGCTGTTCTGAGTTAATTAACCACTTCCCTGCCATGATTATTTGGGTTGAGGGACTTATTTCCCACTTTCCTTTTGGATTCATGTATTTTTAATACTTATTAGGTGTTCTATATGCCTCTTTTAGTCACTTTTTACTTTTTTTCACTTTATTTGAATTCCGTGCCTTTAAGAGCTTGCTTTACCGCATAGCTGCAGTGCTCCATTGAATTCTATGGGACAGGCTGCTTTGAGACATCTCTCTGAAACTGTTCCATCTACCAAGTTGAGAGGCAGCTCATTATTTTTGTCTACCCTTGTTCTGTACTCCAGTTCTCCTCTGCAGTGTCTTGGGGTTCCTTTTGTGGGTTTGGGCTCTGCTTTTGGGATACTTTCAGGAAAGAAACTACATTTCCCATAATTCCCACTTCCCGGGCTTTTCTCTGATAGGCTCTGATTTCGGAAGCCATTTTCTTTCTCTCCTGAGCTGAGTATCATACACAGGGCTTGGATTCCTTTACTCTCCTCCTTAGGTTAACGCTTCGCCTGCCAGATAAGTACATTTTTAGGCTTTATGGGGTGATTTTATTAATCTGGGTGATAGTATTTGGGTTCCCTATTACTGTAAGAAACTTCTCCTGTTAGGATGGCTGATCAGAAGGGACATGGGGCTAGGCCTACAGCTAAGGACTCAGGGGCGTCTCTGACCCCCCTTGCTTACTGTTCCTCATGCCAAGCGGGGCTTCCCAGAGAATACTCAGGTCTCTTATGTCCCTCATGTTCTGTGGCCTCTGCTTCTCCGCCAGGACCCTCCAGCCACGAACAAGAGCCGCATTGGGTCAAGGACATAAAGTCCTCTATGGCACAGTTTCCTCTCTCTCTTCAGGGGGTTCTTCAGTCTTGGAAGCTCCTCACTTCATTCAGGTTTGTGTCCCATAAGGTCCCTGGATCTATCTGATTCCTCTGAGGAGGATTCTTTTGAGGAGTCTGAGGATGGCGAATGCGCAGAAGGAGCTTCCTCCCATACCTATGGTGACCCATTTGAGGCTGACCCTGAAACCTCTGTTGTGGGTCTCATCAAGGCTGTTTTGATTACCTTTAACATTCCTGTTAACCCTGTAGAAGCACAGTCTACTTCTGACGTCTTTCAAAGGCACAAGAAGTCCTGCACTATGTTTCCGCCTAATCCCACTCTTGATCGGGTTATCCTGGTTGAGTGGAAGACTCCAGACAAGCGTCTTTCTCTCTCTATAAGATTCTCTAAGCTGTATCCTTTTTTTTTGATGCAGCCTTGGCTCAGTGGGGCACACCTCCTCAGGTGGATCCCCCTATTTTGAGACTGTCAAAATCCACTGCTTTGCCCTTGGCAGACGCCATAGCACTTAAGATTTAACTGATAGGAAGCTTGAAGCTATTGTGAAGTCTGCCTTCGTGCCATAGGTTCCTCTTTGAGGTCTTCCTTGGATTCTGTATGGGTTACCAGAGCCATTGCTGTTTGGACTGAACAGCTTACTGGCACTGTCCTCAAAGGTGCCCCTAAGGAGGACCTTTTGGCTACTGTACCCAACATGTCTGAGGCTCAGAATTATGTGATTTACTCCCTCTTTGACACTGTCAGGCGTGAGGCTAAAGTTTCTGCTTTTTTGTGGCTGCTAGATGCACTCTGTGGCTTAAGATTTGGTCCGCTGACTTCTCTAAAAAGTCATTCATTTCTCTCCCTTTTCATGGTACGTCTCTTTTTGGGCCTGAACTGAAGAACATCATCAGTGAGGCCAGTGGGGGTAAGAGCTCTTTGTTGCCTCAGGCTCCTAAATCTGGCAAGGAAGCAGTGCCTTTTTCCTCCTCGCCAAAGCGAAGCACAAAGGCCAAATCCAGATGGGTTTCAGGCCAGCACCCCGCGCTCCACCCCCAAGAACAGGCAGCAGTGGAGGTCCAAGCACTCCTCCACCAAATCCACCAAACCTTCAACATGATTCGCCAAACCCTGGTCCGCATCTACCTGTGGTTGGTTTCCTGCAGCATTTTTCAAATATTTGGGCAGGCTCTGTTGCGGATAATTGGGTATTACAGGTGATTTCAGGAGGCTACAGAATTCCCTTTGTATCCCTTCCTTCCAGATTCTTCCTTTCTCATTCCCCTCGGGGTCAAGAAAAGTTAAGTCTTTTCAATGGGGCGGTGCATGCTCTCTTGGACAAAGGAGTCCTGACTCCAGTACCTCCACAAGACAGAAGTTTAGGTTTCTGTTCAAACCAATTTTTGTGGTTCCGAAGAAGGATGGCGGCAGACGCCTTGTTCATTCTTTGACACTTTCATCTAGCCTACATTTTTCCTTCTCTTCCTTTCTTCTCCAGGGTGTTGAGGAAGATTCAGATGGACGGTGCATCAGTCATATGGATTGCTCCTTATTGGTCCAGGCAACCTTGGTTTCCAGAACTGTTGGCGTTGTCTGCTCAGGATCCATTTCCTCTGCCACGCAGACCGGATCTCCTCCAGGGTTACCTTTGGACAGAGGACATGGACAGTCTGGCTTTGATGACCTTGCTCTTGAAGTGTACATCTTAAGGAGGAAGGGCTTTTCTCCTGAGGTGGTCTCCACCATGACCCAAGCCAGGAAGCCTGTTTCCTCTAAGGCCTAGCACAGGGTTTGGTCTACCATCCATTCTTGGTGTGTGGACAGGGGTCTGTCGTCAAAGGAGTTTGATCTTCCGTCCAACTTGTCCTTTTTGCAGGATGGTGTGAACAAGGGCCTTAGCCTTAGTTCCTTGAAGGTCCAGACCTCAGCTCTCTTGTTTTTTTCCAGAGATGTATTTGCCATGTTGCCAGATGTCAAAGTCATCTCTCAGGGTGTCGCTCATGCTTTCCATGCCTGTAAGGCATCCACTCCCCAGTGGGGCCTTAACATGGTTCTGGGAGTCCTGCATCTGCCTGCCTTTGAGTCTTTGGCTACTATTCCTTTAAGTCTTCTGAATTGGAAGATGGCCTTTCTTTTGGCTGTGGTATCTGTCCGTAGGGTTGCAGATTTGCTGGTCTTGTCCTGAAAACCACCTTTCTTGGTGTTTTATAAGGATAAGGCCATTCTCAATACCTCCCAGGAATTTCTTCCTAAGGTGGTTTCTGAGTTCCACATCAATCAGTCAATTGCTATGCCTTCCTTTTGTCCTGACTCTAAATCTGACAAGTAGAGGGATCTCCACTTGTTGGATGTAGTGTGTTGCCGCAAGATCCATGTGCACCGTACTGTGTCCATCTGCAAGACGAATGCCTTGTTTGTCATACCTGAGGGTCCCAGGGCTGGTTTGGCTGCGTCCAAGGTGACTATTGCATCCTGGATTAAGTTTACCATCCACAAGGCTTACAAACTCAGAGGGAAACCTGTTCCCTTCCGCATTACAGCAAACTCCACCAGATCTGTTGGGGCCTCCTGGGCCTACGAGAATCAGACCTCTGCTGATCAGCTGTGCAAGGTGGCCACTTGGTCTTCTGTGTACACCTTTGCCAAACATTACCGTGTGGATGTTCTGGCTTCGGCTGAAACCAGATTTAGCAGGAAAGTCCTGGAGGCAGTTTTCCTTGTCTGGTACTTTAATCTCCTGTGCCTTATAGCTCTTTAACTGTTGAGCCTTGTTGGCCCTTGTTCATGTGTGCTGTGTACTGTTATTCAATGTCCATTGACGCTTAGTTTGGGCTTTTCCATGTCCTTTTTAGTCCATAGGAACTCTGATTTCATGGGGGACTGGTACTTGGTCCTTTCCTTCTCTTCCCACCCATGGGAGCTCAGTGTTGGTATATCCTCATGGTACCTGTATGTAATATTGGATGACAGAGAACAGAGGATTTTAGTCTTACCTGTTAAATCCTTTTCTCTTAGTCCATATGACATACAGGTCTCCCACCCAGTGACAGGGACCGTGCCGGGTCTCCTGTGGCTGGACATGGCAGTCCGATTGGGTCCATGCCCACAGGCGTTCTCCTCTCTTCTTTCTCTCTATCTAGCTCAGTAGGTTTTTTGTCTCCAGTCTGTCTGGAGAGGGGAGTAGCTAGCTAGCCTGCTATGGAGGAGGGGAGGCTCCACCCTGCATTTCTTGAAGAATTGTTCCAGCCTACTGGGAGGAGCTGTCGCCTCCCCATGGCACCTGTATGTCATATGGACTAAGAGAAAAGAATTCAGCAGGTAAGACTAAAATCCTCTTTTTATCCCAATTTGAAGTTTAGATAAACGGGAGCCATTTTCCATGTTTATTAAGAACCGTTTTAGAACGACACCATCAGGGAGTAAAATGCTGACTAGGATTCAGGATGGAATAATTCTGCAGTAAACCCCTGAAAGAAAGGCAGCAAATAATTCCCTTGTTATGCAGGGGACTCTTAACCCCTTCACTGCTAGTATTCAAGAGGTTAATAATGCATTTTAAATCCTGGAAATGTTTTATTTCTCCCCTATGGTGCAATTGATTTGCCCCTATATTATTCTGCTTTTCAGCATAGCGCCTTAACACTTTCAGGACCAGAGGGGTGCACAATGCCTTACGAAGCAAAGTGTAGCAACCACCTGGTCTTTAAAGGGTTAAAAGTAAATCAACCATATTATTATTTGATGGTAGCATCCCTTTAAAAGGTTTTTCTCCAAATTCTTTTCTATATAAATGGATTTTTTTTTACATTTTAAACCTAAAGGTCTTGTCTTGTGTGTTGGACCAGAACCATGAGGTTCCTGAACGTTGCTGAGGTTGTGGTGTACTCTGCGTTCTGACTGGCGCCTCTCTAATTGTTACGGGTTTAATATAGAAATACAGAACATCTGCCAAACCATGAAGCGCCACGAAATTGGCCTTTCATCACATGGGCTATGTGGCTTGTCCTGCTGTTCTGTCTTTACTTCAGAAACCTATCATTATGTGTAGAGTCTGGACTCAGCATTGTGATCAGATTTATCTAAGGACTGGATTCTGCTCTCTTACTAGATGTTTATAAAGATGATCTATACCTACAGCAATTAGTGGCTCTTATTCTTTGTAACAGAAGTACTTACCTAGGTAGGAGTCCATCATACAGCAGTCAGGTGTATCTATATAATTACTGTGTGTAACAGAAGCACTTACCTAGGTAGGAGTCCATCGCACAGCAGTCAGGTGTATCTATATAATTACTAACAGAAGCACTTACCTAGGTAGGAGTCCATCGCACAGCAGTCAGGTGTATCTATATAATTACTGTGTGTAACAGAAGCACTTACCTAGGTAGGAGTCCATCGCACAGCAGTCAGGTGTATCTATATAATTACTGTGTGCAACAGAAGCACTTACCTAGGTAGGAGTCCATCACACAGCAGTCAGGTATATCTATATAATTACTGTGTGTAACAGAAGTACTTACCTAGGTAGGAGTCCATCACACAGCAGTCAGGTGTATCTATATAATTACTGCGTGTAACAGAAGCACTTACCTAGGTAGGAGTCCATCACACAGCAGTCAGGCGTATCTATATAATTACTGTGTGTAACAGAAGCACTTACCTAGGTAGGAGTCCATCACACAGCAGTCAGGTGTATCTATATAATTACTGTGTGCAACAGAAGCGCTTACCTAGGTAGGAGTCCATCATATAGCAGTCAGGTGTATCTATATATAATTACTGTGTGTAACAGAAGCACTTACCTAGGTAGGAGTCCATCATACAGCAGTCAGGTGTATATATATAATTACTGTGTGTAACAGAAGCACTTACCTAGGTAGGAGTCCATCATACAGCAGTCAGGTGTATCTATATAATTACTGTGTGTAACAGAAGCACTTACCTAGGTAGGAGTCCATCACACAGCAGTCAGATGTCACATGAGGGCTTGGTTACCCTAAATGTGTAGTCATTCACCTTAATGAGTTTCCTGTGCTAATTTACCTTTTGTCTTGTAGTCCATTCTATAAGTCTCTATTTACAGACTGAACTGTGGTGACAGTGTACTGACTTGGGGCTCTTATTATGAGCTGTGATTATGGACACAAACCTCTCTATTAGAAGACATGAGCGCTGGTGATTTAGTCTGCGCTGTCCAGAGGACATTGCAAGGACGTACTTAACTCTGTTTTCTACATAGGAAATTAGTTTAATGCAGTCTTAAACCCTCAGGCCTCCGTGTTAGTATAGCAGAATCGGAACGGCCTCACACAATGACTGTGATTTGGGAAGCTCTGGGAGCGTAGGCGTTGGTACTGTGTAATTATCCTGAGGGGGGTTTTGGAGATTCAACAAAAAGCAAAGAGCATTCTGCCTCTGTGCTGGCTGCAGCTGTCCTGGTTGTAACAGCGTAGAGCTCATTACTGATCCAGTAGCCTCCCCGTCTTCTATGTGGAGAGGAGCTCAATGCTGTGAAACTGTAGTGCTGCCCCAAGGAATGGTTCCATGGAAGGAATGTGTTATGGTGGACAGTGGAACAGGGATCTGTCACTTATACCATTGGATGTATCGATGTAACTTTGGTTCTCTGTTTCATTACTCTTGTAGTAAGAATTAAATGTTTCCACTTTGTAGGAAAATATTATCAGATGCATTGACCTGATATACTGTATTGTTTATTGGTCACCCTAAGATAAATGTAGGTGATGTTAAAGGCAAGTAAAAACTGTCTATATTATATGAGACTTTTGTGTTTGTAAAATAAATAGTTTGTGAGAAGTTAACTTTTGATGTCCCAGTTTGGCACTATGTTCTAATTAGTTTGTGGTGGGTAAGTCACGACCACACATTGTGATATGAATGAATCTAGGCAGGGCCCACCTACAGGGGATGGGTGTCTTAATACACAGTGAGGGGAACAGATCTAATTAACGTAATGGTCTGGAAATTGCCATAAAGTGCCACATTGTTCCAGCAACATATAAAGGTTAATTTCTCAAAACATATTTATTTTACATAAATCTGACTAGTACTGCTGCTTCTCTGGTTCAAACCATGTTGTGGTTGGACTACTGTTTTGCCAGAATCTGTATGATGTGATTTAGGATTTCCTCTCTGTGTAAGGGACTAGTATGCTAACATAGACTGCACCCTGGGTAGGATACCATTCCTATAGAAACTGCACCCTGGGTAGGATACCATTCCTATAGAAACTGCACCCTGGGTAGGATACCATTCCTATAGATACTGCACCCTGGGTAGGACAACACTCCTATAGAGACTGCACCCTGGGGAGGATACCATTCCTATAGAGACTGCACCCTGGGTAGGATACCATTCCTATAGATACTGCACCCTGGGTAGGATACCATTCCTATAGAGACTGTACCCTGGGTAGGATACCATTCCTATAGAGACTGCACCCTGGGTAGGACAACACTCCTATAGTGACTGCACCCTGGGTAGGAGACCATTCCTATAGATACTGCACCCTGGGTAGGAGACCATTCCTATAGATACTGCACCCTGGGTAGGATACCATTCCTATAGAGACTGCACCCTGGGTAGGACACCATTGCTATAGAGACTGCACCCTGGGTAGGATACCATTCCTATAGAGACTGCACCCTGGGTAGGATACCATTCCTATAGAGACTGCACCCTGGGTAGGACACCATTCCTATAGATACTGCACCCTGGGTAGGATACCATTCCTATAGAGACTGCACCCTGAGTAGGATAGAGACTGCCCCCTGGGTAGGACAACACTCCTATAGAGACTGCCCCCTGGGGAGGACACCATTCCTATAGAGACTACACCCTGGGGAGGATACCATTCCTATAGAGACTGCACCCTGGGTAGGACACCATTCCTATAGAGACTGTACCCTGGGGAGGACACCATTCCTATAGAGACTGCACCCTGGGGAGGACACCATTCCTATAGAGACTGCACCCTGGGTAGGACACCATTCCTATAGAGACTGCACCCTGGGGAGAACACTACTCCTATAGAGACTGTACCCTGGGTATTACACCATTCCTATAGCGACTGCACCATGGGTAGGATACCATTCCTATAGAGACTGCCCCCTGGGTAGGACAACACTCCTATAGAGACTGCACCCTGTGTAGGATACCATTCCTATAGAGACTGCCCCCTGGGTAGGACACCATTCCTATAGAGACTGTACCCTGGGTAGGACACCATTCCTATAGAGACTGTACCCTGGGTAGGACACCACTCCTATAGAGACTGTACCCTGGGTAGGACACCATTCCTATAGAGACTGTACCCTGGGTAGGACACCATTCCTATAGAGACTGTACCCTGGGTAGGACACCATTCCTATAAAGACTGTACCCTGGGTAGGACACCATTCCTATAGAGACTGTACCCTGGGTAGGACACCATTCCTATAGAGACTGTACCCTGGGTAGGACACCATTCCTATAGAGACTGTACCCTGGGTAGGACACCATTCCTATAGAGACTGCACCCTGGGTAGGACACCATTCCTATAGAGACTGCACCCTGGGTAGGATACCATTCCTATAGAGACTGCATCCTGGGTAGGACACCATTCCTATAGAGACTGCATCCTGGGTAGGACACCATTCCTATAGAGACTGCACCCTGGGTAGGACACCATTCCTATAGAGACTGCACCCTGGGTAGGATACCACTCCTATAGAGACTGTACCCTGGGTAGGACACCATTCCTATACAGAGTGCACCCTGGGTAGGATACCACTCCTATAGAGGCTACACCCTGGGTAGGATACCATTCCTATAGAGACTGCACCCTGGGTAGGATACCATTCCTATAGAGACTGCACCCTGGGTAGGACACCATTCCTATAGAGACTGCACCCTGGGTAGGATACCATTCCTATAGAGACTGCACCCTGGGTAGGATACCATTCCTATAGAGACTGCACTCTGGGTAGGACACCATTCCTATAGAGACTGCACACTGGGTAGGACACCATTCCTACAGAGACTGCACCCTGGGTAGGATACCATTCCTGTAGAGACTGCACCCTGGGTAGGATACCATTCCTATAGATACTGCACCCTGGGTAGACTACCACTCCTATAGAGACTGCACCCTGGGTAGGATACCATTCCTATAGATACTGCACCCTGGGTAGGACACCATTCCTATAGATACTGCACCCTGGGTAGGACACCATTCCTATAGACACTGCACCCTGGGTAGAATACCACTCCTATAGAGACTGCACCCTGGGTAGGATACTTATCCTATAGAGACTGTACCCTGGGTAGGATACCACTCCTATAGAGACTGCACCCTGGGGAGGACACCATTCCTATAGAGACTACACCCTGGGTAGAATACCACTCCTATAGAGACTGCACCCTGGGTAGGATACTTATCCTATAGAGACTGCACCCTGGGTAGGATACCATTCCTATACAGACTGCACCCTGGGTAGGATACCATTCCTATAGAGACTGCACCCTGGGTAGGATACCATTCCTATAGAGACTGCACCCTGGGTAGGACACCACTCCTATAGAGACTGCACCCTGGGTAGGATACCACTCCTATAGAGACTGCACCCTGGGGAGGACACCATTCCTATAGAGACTGCACCCAGGGGAGGACAACATTCTTATAGAGACTGCACCCTGTGTAGGATACCATTCCTATAGAGACTACACCCACACCCTGGGGAGGATGCCACTCCTATAGAGACTGCCCCCTGGGTAGGACCCCACTCTTGTACAGCCTTGTCACGGCTATAGCAAGTTTATTCCTATCTCTAGTACTTTTATATGATATCACAGTCTACTCTAGGGGCCTAGTTATCCTGTGCTTCCTTCCCCTGTGGTGTGTCAGCCGGCATAGTTGCGGCCACCTCCGCATTGCTGACATCATGAAACAGGCACTGGCTAGGACGCCTGTTTATGGGCCTATTCTGTGTGACCTAATTGGGTCCTGCCTTCTTCTCCTGTAAAACCTCCCTGGGCCTGGGAGTCATTGCCCTTACTTGGTGTTTCTGATTTTGTCTCTTTCACTCCTTTGTGACCTGTGCTGTCCTGAGCATCCGCTCCGTGTATGACCCCGGCTTGTCTGACTACCCACATCGGTTCTGACCTGTGGCTCTGGCTGACTAACTTGCTACGTGTATGACCCCGGCTTGTCTGACCTGTGGCTCTGGCTGACTAACTTGCTCCGTGTATGACCCCAGCTTGTCTGACCTGTGGCTCTGGCTGACTAACTTGCTACGTGTATGACCCTGGCTTGTCTGACCTGTGGCTCTGGCTGACTAACTCGCTCCGTGTATGACCCTGGTTTGTCTAACTACCCACACCGGTTCTGATCTGTGGCTCTGGCTAACTCGTTCTGTGTATGACCCAGGCTTGTCTGACTACCCTCATCACTTCTGACCTGTGGCTCTAGCTGACTTACTTGCTCTGTGTAGCCCCCTGTTTGTCTGACCTCTGGCTCTTGCTACCTATTGCTCCGTCTAGTCCCCGGCTTGTCTGACCTGTGGCTCTGGCTGACTAATTGCTCTTTACTCTCCAAACTTGCCTGACCATCAGTCAGTGTTTCATGGTTCAGGTCTGCCCTCGCTTCCTGTTGACTCTGGTCACATGATCCAGCGTGGAGACTTGTGCCTCAGTTACCGTTCCCTCTGGTGTTTCACCCACACCACGGTCCTAGTCTCCAGTATCTTGCAGTATTGCAGTGCGCAGCTCTGGGTAGGAGCCTTTGTCCTATCGTCCTGTGTTCTGGGGTTGTGTGGGCTTTACTATTATTACTGTACTTATTAATAAAGGTGGATTTATATTTTATATTCGTCTGTCCTTATTTGCCTGATTACTGTGACACATAGCTAGTACAACATAACGGCAGATTTTTCTTCATTGTGAAACAAACCTAAAGGCATAGTAATATTTAAAATGAGACAAAAATATGCGTAGTAGGGTTTATCCCCCTGAGTAAAACAAGGGGACTCACACTGCTGAAAGGTGTTTTATTCAAAGGTTAATATAACTCAAACTTGAATATTTTAGGTGCAGTATCTCAGTGGCCTTAAATTGTGGGGCTGTTGCTACACCATCCTATGGACCGATCTGGTCATTTGACCATAAACCTCCATAGGATAGTGTAGCAACGCCACTGTGATATTGCACCTTCAAAAAAAAATCAAGTTTCAGCTCTAATAACTTTTGAATAAAAGACATTTCAGCAGTGGAATTGTTTTCCTCAGGGGGACAAACCCTACAACATAGTTTTTGGTAGATTTTAAGTGTTATTCTCCCTTTAACTAGTCTTAGGATGACAGATCTACTTTAAGTTACTGATGTATTTTATAGTATTAGCCCACTGAATGGTAGACAGGTGTCCAGCTCAAGCCTTTGCCATGCTTTCAGGAACTCCCTAGCACCTAAGGGGTGAAAAGATTGGATTTGTCAGAGTTACATGGGATTTCATGTAAAATAAAAGGGTTCGGCCACAGTAAAAGTCTAATAATTATCTGAGAAAAGACAAACCGGATCCGCAGCAGAAACTGAGACGTGCTGATGTAGCGCATTAACTCTCCATATTAGAGTCTGAAGCCAATTATATTAACCCTTCATGCTCTGGGGTATTTACACTGAGGCAGGAGCACTGGACATGAATCAGATTGTGTGTCTATGTATTTACCCTTTATCCACTGTGGTATTTACACTGAGGCAGGAGCGCTGGACGTGAATCAGATTATGTGTCTATGTATTTACCCTTCATCCTCTGGGGTATTTACACTGGGGCAGGAGCGCTGGACGTGAATCAGATTGTGTGTCTATGTATTTACCCTTCATCCTCTGGGGTATTTACACTGGGGCAGGAGCGCTGGACGTGAATCAGATTATGTGTCTATGTATTTACCCTTCATCCTCTGGGGTATTTACACTGGGGCAGGAGCGCTGGACGTGAATCAGATTGTGTGTGTCTATGTATTTACCCTTCATGCTGTGGGGTATTTACACTGGGGCAGGAGCGCTGGACGTGAATCAGATTATGTGTGTCTATGTATTTACCCTTCATGCTCTGGGGTATTTACACTGGGACAGGAGCGCTGGACGTGAATCAGATTGTGTCTATGTATTTACCCTTCATGCTCTGGGGTATTTACACTGGGGCAGGAGCGCTGGACGTGAATCAGATTATGTGTGTCTATGTATTTACCCTTCATGCTCTGGGGTATTTACACTGGGGCAGGAGCGCTGGACGTGAATCAGATTATGTGTGGCTATGTATTTACCCTTTATCCACTGTGGTATTTACACTGGGGCAGGAGCGCTGGACATGAATCAGATTATGTGTCTATGTATTTACCCTTCATGCTCTGGGGTATTTACACTGGGGCAGGAGCGCTGGACGTGAATCAGATTATGTGTGTCTATGTATTTACCCTTCATGCTCTGGGGTATTTACACTGGGGCAGGAGCGCTGAACGTGAATCAGATTATGTGTGTCTATGTATTTACCCTTTATCCACTGTGGTATTTACACTGGGGCAGGAGCGCTGGACGTGAATCAGATTATGTCTATGTATTTACCCTTCATCCTCTGGGGTATTTACACTGAGGCAGGAGCACTGGACATGAATCAGATTATGTGTCTATGTATTTACCCTTCATCCTCTGGGGTATTTACACTGGGGCAGGAGCACTGGACGTGAATCAGATTGTGTGTCTATGTATTTACCCTTCATCCTCTGGGGTATTTACACTGGGGCAGGAGCGCTGGACGTGAATCAGATTATGTGTCTATGTATTTACCCTTCATCCTCTGGGGTATTTACACTGAGGCAGGAGCACTGGACATGAATCAGATTATGTGTCTATGTATTTACCCTTCATCCTCTGGGGTATTTACACTGGGGCAGGAGCACTGGACGTGAATCAGATTATGTGTCTATGTATTTACCCTTCATCCTCTGGGGTATTTACACTGAGGCAGGAGCACTGGACATGAATCAGATTATGTGTCTATGTATTTACCCTTCATCCTCTGGGGTATTTACACTGGGGCAGGAGCACTGGACGTGAATCAGATTATGTGTCTATGTATTTACCCTTCATCCTCTGGGGTATTTACACTGGGGCAGGAGCGCTGGACGTGAATCAGATTATGTGTCTATGTATTTACCCTTCATCCTCTGGGGTATTTACACTGAGGCAGGAGCACTGGACATGAATCAGATTATGTGTCTATGTATTTACCCTTCATCCTCTGGGGTATTTACACTGGGGCAGGAGCACTGGACGTGAATCAGATTATGTGTCTATGTATTTACCCTTCATCCTCTGGGGTATTTACACTGAGGCAGGAGCACTGGACATGAATCAGATTATGTGTCTATGTATTTACCCTTCATCCTCTGGGGTATTTACACTGGGGCAGGAGCGCTGGACGTGAATCAGATTATGTGTCTATGTATTTACCCTTCATCCTCTGGGGTATTTACACTGGGGCAGGAGCGCTGGACGTGAATCAGATTGTGTGTGTCTATGTATTTACCCTTCATGCTGTGGGGTATTTACACTGGGGCAGGAGCGCTGGAAGTGAATCAGATTATGTGTGTCTATGTATTTACCCTTCATGCTCTGGGGTATTTACACTGGGACAGGAGCGCTGGACGTGAATCAGATTGTGTCTATGTATTTACCCTTCATGCTCTGGGGTATTTACACTGGGGCAGGAGCGCTGGACGTGAATCAGATTGTGTGTGTCTATGTATTTACCCTTTATCCACTGTGGTATTTACACTGGGGCAGGAGCGCTGGACGTGAATCAGATTCTGTCTATGTATTTACCCTTCATCCTCTGGGGTATTTACACTGGGGCAGGAGCGCTGGACGTGAATCAGATTATGTGTGTCTATGTATTTACATTTCATGCTCTGGGGTATTTACACTGGGGCAGGGGCGCTGGACGTGAATCAGATTGTGTGTGTCTATGTATTTACCCTTCATGCTCTGGGGTATTTACACTGGGGCAGGAGCGCTGGACGTGAATCAGATTGTGTGTCTATGTCTTTACCCTTCATGCTCTGGGGTATTTACACTGGGGCAGGGGCGCTGGACGTGAATCAGATTATTTGTCTATGTATTTACCCTTTATCCACTGTGGTATTTACACTGGGGCAGGAGCGCTGGACACGAATCAGATTATGCACCAGCTCTCTATGTAGGTCACTGTTCATCCACCTGAGGCTCTTCATGTCTTTTGTGTTCATGTCAAATGTCAAAATGGATTCTTTACCTCACACAGTTTTGATGGCTCATTTCATCTTAATTTTATTTTACATCGTTGTGGCCGTTACAAGTTAAGTGTAAATCTGCAGTGCGAGTGTCCAGCACTCAGTGATTTCAGAGTTGCTAGTCTGGATGTGAAGTTACTGGTCCAGCCGTGTCCGGATGTGAAGTTACTGGTCCGGATGTGAAGTTACTGGTCCGAATGTGAAGTTACTGGTCCGGATGTGAAGTTACTGGTCCGGATGTGAAGTTACTGGTCCGGATGTGAGGTTACTGGTCCGCATGTGAAGTTACTGGTCCGCATGTGAAGTTACTGGTCCGCATGTGAGGTTACTGGTCCGCATGTGAGGTTACTGGTCCGCATGTGAGGTTACTGGTCCGCATGTGAGGTTACTGGTCCGCATGTGAAGTTACTAGTCCGGATGTGAAGTTACTAGTCCGGATGTGAAGTTACTAGTCCGGATGTGAAGTTACTAGTCCGGATGTGAAGTTACTAGTCCAGCCCGTGTTAAACATAGAGACAAGCATCATTTCTTACTTGCCTGCTGGAATTTTTTCTTCAACTTTAACCAGTTGCAGGCTAGTGGAAATTTCCAGGCCTGGTTATGCCCCTTTGGTGCTATTTTGTTTTTATATTTTTATATACACTTTGTGTGTAGATACATGTATGTATGCATGTGTAATATATATCATAATCATCATCGTCTTCAGCCATTGTCTATACACTGCAGGATGATGGCCTTCTCAGCGATCCTCCAACAAGTTCAGTGCTGTGCTTTTTGTTTCCAGTGTGTACCAACACATTCCATCTACCCCTCTTGTCTTTGGTCCTCTTCTCTGCCATTTAGTATTGAGTGCAATCCATTCCATCTTCTTCAGGTCTTCTTGCTATGTGGCTTGTCCGTGTCCATATCAATTACATCATAGACCTATGTTTGTGACAAATCTACGCACACGTTTTATTGTCTTTTTGTTATGTTTTTAATTCAACACTCCATACGTCTCTGTGTAACCTCAAGTTTTAGTTTGGCATTCAGTGTCCATGTGTCACAGCCATACGTAAGGACCGGGAGGACACGTTGGTCAAACACCTCTAGCTGAAGGCAAAGTGGTAAATTTGTCTTAAAGAAAGTACTACTAAGTTTTCCAAATGCTTTCCATCCCAGTTTTATTTGTCCCTCAGTTTACATCATGTGTGAATATTTGCTGTGCATGTAGATGTGTATATATAAATAATAAAAGTAGCTCTGTGTGTACATAGGTGTATATATAAATATTAGTAGCTCTGTGTGTAGATAGGTGTATATATAAATAATAATGTAAACACATTGATTCTCAGTGGAGTGATGTGTGTGTGAAAGTGGAATGATATGTGTGTGTGTGTATATATATCTTCTATCTATCTATATATATATAAAAGAATACGCCTCATTGCATAATTTATGGTACCTCACACACAGAACATAATTTTTCTCCTCAGAAAACAAACACACATTGAACAGAATGCCTCATTACATAATTTATGTCTCATTATGAGACACAACTCCCATTGGGTGATTCAGTGGGGACATTACTGCTCCCATTGGGTGATTCAATGGGGGCGTGTTTATCATACAGGGAGTTGGCCCGCCCACCACTATCCAACTGACAAAAAAAATATAGCTGCCACTCGCTCCTAAGGTAGGGGATATCAATAACTTCTCCTGGTCCACACACACTCTCACTCAGGATCATGACCCCACAAACACTCTGTTTCACCTCCCACAGATAACTTTAACCTTCCATACACTCTGTGTCACCTCCCACAGATAACTTTAACCTTCCATACACTCTGTGTCACCTCCCACAGATAACTGTAACCCTCCATACACTGTGTGTCACCTCCCACAGATAACTGTAACCCTCCATACACTGTGTGTCACCTCCCACAGATAACTGTAACCCTCCATACACTCTGTGTCACCTCCCACAGATAACTGTAACCCTCCATACACTCTGTGTCACCTCCCACAGATAACTGTAACCCTCCATACACTGTGTGTCACCTCCCACAGATAACTGTAACCCTCCATACACACTGTCACCTCCCACAGATAACTGTAACCCTCCATACACTCTGTGTCACCTCCCACAGATAACTTTAACCTTCCATACACTCTGTGTCACCTCCCACAGATAACTGTAACCCTCCATACACTCTGTGTCACCTCCCACAGATAACTGTAACCCTCCATACACACTGTTTCACCTCCCACAGATAACTGTAACCCTCCATACACTGTGTCACCTCCCACCGATAACTGTAACCCTCCATACACTGTCACCTCCCACAGATAATTGTAACCCTCCATACACTCTGTTTCAGTACAAGGGTGTAATGTTTCCATAAAATACAAACTCAGGGATAAACTTAAAGGGATAGTAATACTTCATTTTATCTTTATTTTATTTTGTAGGCATTAAAAAAACATGAAGAACGATATAAGTCTTATCTCTCAAACCTTTATGGTTTGAGAGATATTCACAAGCAAAGTGTCCCCCTCCCGCCCCTTTTACTGATGTAACACTGCTCAGCCAGATCAGAAGGGAGGTGCCCAGGTAGACTGCAGAGAGGGACAATCTTCAATTAAGATAAGGGAAAAAGCTGAAAAACTTGTCAAGGGGGGGAAGGGCTTTCATTGTTCTCATAGGAAGAAGATTGTCCCCTGCTGTTATCTGTCTGGTCTTACAACCAGATTCACATCTGAGAAGAGATGGCTTACACTAGGTAAAAGGGGTGGGAGGGGAAACTTTGTTTGTGAATATCTCATAAACCATAAAGGTTTGAGAGAGATAAGACATATCGTTCTTCATGATTTTTTAATGCCTACAAAATAAAGTTAAAACAAAGTATTACTATCCCTTTAATAACAACTCTTTTATTTAACCCTTTCAGTGCCAGAGGGGTACGCAACACATCGCTTTGCAATGTGTTGCGTACCCCTCTGGCACTCAAAGGGTTAACTCTCTTCATCTCTTCAGTCACCTCACTGTCTCTTTTCAGCTGTCACTCCTCCACTTCCTGCTTCCTGATTCCCACCCTTTCTCCTTAAAAGGAGAGAGATGCTTTGCTGTATGTACAGAGGGCAAGCCTCAAACACCACTTTCTATTTGTTCCCTCAGCATATTGCTACGCTGCCTCAACTGAAGAGCCACTGTGTGTTATAATGCTATGTAACCTCAGCTTAAGTAAGGAGTTACTGTTCCCATTGTGTGATTCAGTGGAGGAGTGATTTAAATCATTCAGGGAGTTGGCCTGCCCCCACTATCCAGCCCGCCCACCACTATCCAAGTGACTGAAAAAACAAAATGGCTGCCACTTGCTCCTACACCAGAGACATGCACACACGCCACACACACGAAAAATACACACACACACACACACACACACACACACACACACACACACACACACACACACACACACACACACACACACACACACACACACACACACACACACACACAGTCCCCAGGGGTCCCTCCACCAACCTGAGGCACACAATGAGCTGATCCAACAAAGAGAGGGCGGGATCGGCTCCAGTGTACCTTCATTTCTGGTATCCACAACACAACAATGCTTTCGGCTCCTGGTGCACAATGTGCTTCTGCTGCAGGAAGCCTAGCTGCTTCCAAATCCTTCATGTTCCCCCTTCATGAAGCACAACACTTCACCCAGTAACAGCCCGGTCATGCGGCCCTTCAAGGAGTTCTCTACAAGCAGCAGCTGGATGCGGCTATTACCCGTGGCTGAGGTGCTGGAGACAGACCATGCTGGGGCCACTCTGTAGTACACACTCTTACACACAAGCTTCACCGCCGCTCTCTGCCCGCTGTCACACACCTGCGCTGTGTAAGTACCCTGGCACAAAAAATATACATGCCGCACTATAGCTGCTCCAACAACACACACCATCCCTGCTCCAACCACACACACCATCCCTCCTCATTTCCCGCTCTCGGGGCCCGGGCTGTGTCCCTAGTAATGCTCTAGGCTGAGGCCTGGGGCAGGAGGTGTCTTCCTGGCCAGGGAGCCGGGCCGGCGGTTGTCTGGCAGTCTCTGAGTGTGCATGTACAGAGTCCACTTCAGGGACTGTGGACTCCATGACTCTCGCTACATACTGGGACAGCTGGTTAACCCTTTCAGTGCCAGAGGATTAAGCAACACAATGAGCAATGCCTTGCCTACCCCTCTGGCACTTACAGGACTGTAATAATATCTGTGTGTGTGTGTGTGTGTGTGTACGCATGTATGTACGTGTGTATGTATGATCAGTGTCTGTATATGTCACTGTATCTGTGTGTGTCTATGTATGTGTGTGTGTGTGTGTGTGTGTGTGTGTGTATGTATGATCAATGTCTGTATATGTCACTGTATCTGTGTGTGTGTGTGTGTGTGTGTGTGTGTATGTGTGTGTGTGTATGTATGATCAATGTCTGTATGTGTCACTGTATCTGTGTGTGTCTATGTATGTGTGCAATATGATTCTTTCTGCTTCACACAGTACACAAAAAAAACATCATCAGTCAATACAGCTAAATGAAATGTACAATACAAACAACACAAAAAATTCTTACAAAATACCTTCAACATGCCGCCTACAACATTTCAAACAAAAAATGCTACATAACACATACCCTACTACAATGACGTCACATATTGCTAGTGTATATATATATATATATATATATATATATATATATATATATTCCCAGTGTAACAAATATATACATCAATTCTCAGTGTAACGACTATAACATTGATTCTGCGTAACACCTCTATATACAGATTGATTTTATAATTATAAATAATTTGATCCTGTGTAACTACTCTATATATTAATATTAATGCTACAAATTTACAGATGTTGACTTGTTCACTTGTCTCACTCAAATTTTCCACTAATAATTCTTAATTTATTTGATTTTGTTTTTCTTTTTTCAGTCACAATGAACGGAAAGTAACCTGCAAGCACCCGGTTACAGCTCAACCTTCCCAGGACAACTGTATCTTTGTGGTGAATGAGCAGTAAGTATTAACTGTTATTAACGCTTATTAACACTGGGCTGTTACATGTAGTAAGTATTAACTGTTATTAACGCTGGGCTGTCACATGTAGTAAGTATTAACTGTTATTAACGCTGGGCTGCCACATGCAGTAAGTATTAACTGTTATTAACACTGGGCTGTCACATGCAGTAAGTATTAACTGTTATTAGCACTGGGTTGTCACATGTAGTAAGTATTAACTGTTATTAGCACTGGGTTGTCACATGTAGTAAGTATTAACTGTTATTAGCACTGGGTTGTCACATGTAGTAAGTATTAACTGTTATTAACTCTGGGCTGTCACATGCAGTAAGTATTAACTGTTATTAGCACTGGGTTGTCACATGCAGTAAGTATTAACTGTTATTAACGCTTATTAACTCTGGGCTGTCACATGCAGTAAGTATTAACTGTTATTAACGCTTATTAACTCTGGGCTGTCACATGCAGTAAGTATTAACTGTTATTAGCACTGGGTTGTCACATGCAGTAAGTATTAACTGTTATTAACGCTGGGCTGTCACATGTAGTAAGTATTAACTGTTATTAGCGCTGGGCTGTCACATGCAGTAAGTATTAACTGTTATTAACAATGGGCTGTCACATGCAGTAAGTATTAACTGTTATTAACACTGGGCTGCCACATGTAGTAAGTATTAACTGTTATTAACACTGGGCTGTCACATGTAGTAAGTATTAACTGTTATTAGCACTGGGCTGCCACATGCAGTAAGTATTAACTGTTATTAATGCTGGGCTGCCACATGCAGTAAGTATTAACTGTTATTAACTCTGGGCTGCCACATGCAGTAAGTATTAACTGTTATTAATGCTGGGCTGCCACATGCAGTAAGTATTAACTGTTATTAACTCTGGGCTGCCACATGCAGTAAGTATTAACTGTTATTAATGCTGGGCTGTCACATGCAGTAAGTATTAACTGTTATTAACTCTGGGCTGCCACATGCAGTAAGTATTAACTGTTATTAATGCTGGGCTGTCACATGCAGTAAGTATTAACTGTTATTAATGCTGGGCTGTCACATGCAGTAAGTATTAACTGTTATTAACGCTGGGCTGTCACATGCAGTAAGTATTAACTGTTATTAACCCTGGGCTGTCACATGCAGTAAGTATTAACTGTTATTAACTCTGGGCTGCCACATGCAGTAAGTATTAACTGTTATTAATGCTGGGCTGTCACATGCAGTAATTTATTAAATAGACAGTAAAGGTTCAATACAAACCACTTTTAAAGTGTTTGGAATCCCACCCAAAGCTATGGGAACTTATTTGCATAGCTTAGAATTCACCCAATACCTATACGTTATCCCCTGCAGATCTCTGTGATCTGCTGGGTTGGATGAAGATGGCTCCTCACTGGACACTTATGGAAGATTTCAGTCCTCTCAATAGAACCTCATTGATGGTGAATTTGCAGACATGGGGCTTCCCCTCCCATATGCGCAAAGCGAGGTGTCGGTGTCACCCAGCCCTGCAGATCCTGGGATCTGCAGGGGTAAAGGAGAGGGAATGGGTGAGTTTTAAGCCAAGGGAACTAGGTGCCTATATCTGTGAACACACTATCTGTAGTTTTTTAATTTTTACATTGTTCTTTTTACAGCCCTTTTAAAGGAGCATGAACACTCCATGTAATTGGTTGGTTTAGCTTTAGAAAATACCTTTACAAATGTTGTAGGTCCTGCTAGCATCATCACAAATTGTGTTGTATGTTCGATCCCTAAAATATAGTCCCAGATTTGCTTTTATAGTAGACTGTCCTATGGCATTGTGACAGTTAATGTATTGTGATTAGTACCACTGCTCTTGTGTTCAGTAAGGGTGGTACCTTATCTCAGCCCATGTGCAGACAATGCAGCACCATCATTGTTATGGGAACGGAAGCCTGGCACAGAGCATATGTAAGGCTAGGACTTAACCTTTTGAATGCCAGATGAGTACAGAACACATTGCTTTGCAATGTGTTGTGTATGGCTCTGGCACTCCAAGGGTTAAGCCGCAGAAAACTGATGGTGATTACAGACACTGCCTGAAGTTTAGGGGATTTAACTGTATATGACTGCTGTTCTTTTTAGGTGTTAGTGTTCCTTTAATTGTGAAGGAACCTGTGCCAAGAAGCTATAAAGACCAGATGCATCTGGGATTTTTCTACAACGCACACGCACACACACACACACACACACACACCGGCCCACAATTACCGCAGCATCCGAGGAGCTCCCCACTATGCTGACTCCTCCACTCCTCTGTGTTTATGGCTCCTGAAACTAATCCTCCCACATCTGGGTTTGTTTCTGTATCAGATCACAGACCATGTGAGACCATTACCACATGACTGGCACCTTCTGTCCTGCGGAGCTCCCTCTCAACTAATATGTTTGAGAGACAGAGTCCCGGTGCCCTGGTCTCCCATATTCTGTCCCACTAAGTAGTGTATCAGATGCTCTGCTCTGAGTACAGACATATACACATTACACTTACCTGTGTTGGGGCTCAGTGACTAAGGTGCGTAACACCAGTCTAGACCTGGATGATGGATATTGGTGAATTCCATGGTGTATCCTTGTACACACAGAAATCACTGACTTTACATCCCGTACAGTGATAACCAAATGGTAAATACACAGGAAATTGATTATATTTTCCTTAACATTTATCCTTTAGCTAATAAATGCCATAGGTCAGTGATTCCCATCTCCAGAGGACACACACAGACAGGTGATGTTTTTGGGATATCCCTGATTAAGTACAGTAAGTACAGGTAGCACAATCACAATGACTGAGCCACCAACTACTCACCTGTGATTAAGGAGGGACATAATGAAAAGGATGAATATTGATAACCACTCTGCCATAGACCTCCAGCTGTATAGGACTACAAATCCCAGCATCACCAGACATCCAACAGCTGGCCAGACAAGATGGGAATCATAATCCTATACAGCTGGAGGGCCTCAGTTTGTCCAACCCTGCCACAGATTGTTGAATGCTGCCCGGTGGCTGTGTAATGTAGATATTCATTTTATTTACAGGTCGGCTTCCACGTTGGCATCTCAGGAAAAGAAAGACAGAACTGTGAGCATGACCAGCAACACCTCCAACTGCAGTACTGGCCCTGCAGCACCTCCCTCCAGCCCCCTGACAAGGGTAAGTTCTCTGGTCTTCTCTCCTAGCGGATCTTAAACTTTCTGGTGGAGAGATGCTCACCCTCTGTATATATAAGGAGAGCTTTGTGATTGGTTGATATATGCCAGCTTGTTATATATATTATGGAGAACTATGTGATTGGTTGCACCCTGATATATTATCTGATATATTAAGGAGAGGAGAGCTTTGTGATTGGTTGGGAGATACACACCTACTGTACATACACAGTAGAACTTTGTGATTGAGACATGACAGCCTACTGTATTTATTAAGGAGAACTTTGTGACTGGTTGCAACATGATATATTATCTGCTATATTAAGACGAGCTTTGGGATTGGTTGAGAGATGCATGCCTACTGTACATATACAGGAGAGCTTTGTGATTGGTTGGGAGATGCACACCTTCTCTACATGTAAAGGAGAGCTTTGTGATTGGTTGAGAGATGCACGCCTACTGTACATATATAGGAGAGCTTTGTGATTGGTTGGGAGATGCACGCCTACTGTACATATACAGGAGAGCTTTGTGATTGGTTGGGAGATGCACGCCTACTGTACATATACAGGAGAGCTTTGTGATTGGTTGGGAGATGCACGCCTACTGTACATATATAGGAGAGCTTTGTGATTGGTTGGGAGATGCACGCCTACTGTACATATACAGGAGAGCTTTGTGATTGGTTGGGAGATGCACGCCTACTGTACATATAAAGGAGAGCTTTGTGATTGGTTGGGAGATGCACGCCTATTCTACATATAAAGGAGAGCTTTGTGATTGGTTGGAAGATGCACGCCTACTGTACATATAAAGGAGAGCTTTGTGATTGGTTGGGAGATGCACGCCTATTGTACATATAAAGGAGAGCTTTGTGATTGGTTGGGAGATGCACGCCTACTCTACATATAAAGGAGAGCTTGTGATTGGTTGGGAGATGCACGCCTACTGTACATATAAAGGAGAGCTTTGTGATTGGTTGGGAGATGCACGCCTACTGTACATATAAAGGAGAGCTTTGTGATTGGTTGGGTGATGCACGCCTACTCTACATATAAAGGAGAGCTTTGTGATTGGTTGGAAGATGCACGCCTACTCTACATATAAAGGAGAGCTTTGTGATTGGTTGGGTGATGCACGCCTACTGTACATATAAAGGAGAGCTTTGTGATTGGTTGGGAGATGCACGCCTACTGTACATATACAGGAGAGCTTTGTGATTGGTTGGGAGATGCACGCCTATTCTACATATAAAGGAGAGCTTTGTGATTGGTTGGGAGATGCACGCCTACTGTACATATACAGGAGAGCTTTGTGATTGGTTGGGAGATGCACGCCTACTGTACATATAAAGGAGAGCTTTGTGATTGGTTGGGAGATGCACGCCTACTCTACATATAAAGGAGAGCTTTGTGATTGGTTGGGAGATGCACGCCTACTGTACATATACAGGAGAGCTTTGTGATTGGTTGGGAGATGCACGCCTACTGTACATATAAAGGAGAGCTTTGTGATTGGTTGGGAGATGCACGCCTATTCTACATATAAAGGAGAGCTTTGTGATTGGTTGGAAGATGCACGCCTATTCTACATATAAAGGAGAGCTTTGTGATTGGTTGGGAGATGCACGCCTACTGTACATATACAGGAGAGCTTTGTGATTGGTTGAGAGATGCACGCCTACTCTACATATACAGGAGAGCTTTGTGATTGGTTGGGAGATGCACACCTACTGTACATATAAAGGAGAGCTTTGTGATTGGTTGGGAGATGCACGCCTACTCTACATATAAAGGAGAGCTTTGTGATTGGTTGGAAGATGCACGCCTACTGTACATATAAAGGAGAGCTTTGTGATTGGTTGGGAGATGCACGCCTACTGTACATATACAGGAGAGCTTTGTGATTGGTTGGGAGATGCACGCCTACTCTACATATAAAGGAGAGCTTTGTGATTGGTTGGGAGATGCACGCCTATTCTACATATAAAGGAGAGCTTTGTGATTGGTTGGAAGATGCACGCCTACTGTACATATAAAGGAGAGCTTTGTGATTGGTTGGGAGATGCACGCCTACTGTACATATAAAGGAGAGCTTTGTGATTGGTTGGAAGATGCACGCCTACTCTACATATAAAGGAGAGCTTTGTGATTGGTTGAGAGATGCACGCCTACTGTACATATAAAGGAGAGCTTTGTGATTGGTTGGGAGATGCACGCCTACTGTACATATAAAGGAGAGCTTTGTGATTGGTTGGGAGATGCACGCCTACTGTACATATACAGGAGAGCTTTGTGATTGGTTGGAAGATGCACGCCTACTCTACATATAAAGGAGAGCTTTGTGATTGGTTGGGTGATGCACGCCTACTCTACATATAAAGGAGAGCTTTGTGATTGGTTGGGTGATGCACGCCTACTCTACATATAAAGGAGAGCTTTGTGATTGGTTGGGAGATGCACGCCTACTGTACATATAAAGGAGAGCTTTGTGATTGGTTGGGTGATGCACGCCTACTCTACATATAAAGGAGAGCTTTGTGATTGGTTGGGAGATGCACGCCTACTCTACATATAAAGGAGAGCTTTGTGATTGGTTGGGAGATGCACGCCTACTGTACATATAAAGGAGAGCTTTGTGATTGGTTGGGAGATGCACGCCTACTCTACATATAAAGGAGAGCTTTGTGATTGGTTGGAAGATGCACGCCTACTGTACATATAAAGGAGAGCTTTGTGATTGGTTGGGAGATGCACGCCTACTCTACATATAAAGGAGAGCTTTGTGATTGGTTGGGAGATGCACGCCTACTGTACATATAAAGGAGAGCTTTGTGATTGGTTGGGAGATGCACGCCTACTGTACATATAAAGGAGAGCTTTGTGATTGGTTGGAGATGCACGCCTACTGTACATATAAAGGAGAGCTTTGTGATTGGTTGGGAGATGCACACCTACTGTACATATAAAGGAGAGCTTTGTGATTGGGTGATGCACGCCTACTGTACATATACAGGAGAGCTTTGTGATTGGTTGGGAGATGCACGCCTACTGTACATATAAAGGAGAGCTTTGTGATTGGTTGGGAGATGCACGCCTACTGTACATATAAAGGAGAGCTTTGTGATTGGTTGGGTGATGCACGCCTACTGTACATATACAGGAGAGCTTTGTGATTGGTTGGGTGATGCACGCCTACTGTACATATAAAGGAGAGCTTTGTGATTGGTTGGGTGATGCACGCCTACTGTACATATAAAGGAGAGCTTTGTGATTGGTTGAGAGATGCACGCCTACTGTACATATAAAGGAGAGCTTTGTGATTGGTTGGGAGATGCACGCCTACTGTACATATAAAGGAGAGCTTTGTGATTGGTTGGGAGATCACGCCTACTGTATATATTGAAGAGAAGTTGTGATTGGTAGCGACATGGTATATTACTTGATATATTAAAGTGATAGTAATACTTTCCTAAAAGTATTTAGAATTTTGTAGGTGTTAAAAAAACTAAATTAATTCCACCTGGTCCTATCTCTCAGACCTCTATGGTTTCAGAGACATAAGCTTTGAAAGTTCCCATTACCCTGCCCTTGCACGTACATCAGATTTCCAAGTCAGAGAAGGAGATCCCAGTCTATAGACCATCCTGCGCTCTTCAGCTGAACCGTGATCACTCTAGTTAGGCAGAAGTACTTCATCTGAACGGTCTACAATGTGTGCTTGCAAGGGTATAGCAGGGACACAGACGAAGAGATGATTAGCTCCGTCTAACGCGTTTCATGCTAACTAGTGCTTACTCATAGACTGAAAGGTTAATTGCAGTCAATCCCAAATTTCAAAACTTGCTACACTAAGCTGATTGGTTAAAATTAAAAAAACTCTAAATAACCCTCTCCTCCCTCTTCCAAAATGTCATACCACACTGCTCCTTCTGCCCATCGCTGTGGGAACATACAAAATATACACAAGCAAATGGACACAATGAAAGTCAATATGAAAATGTCTGAAATAAGTAGAGACTCCAAATGCAAGGATCGGGCTCCCCACCAGATCTAACCAGGACCATACAGGTGGTGGCAATGTGAAAAGACCACAGTACACAGAACAGCCCCCCCCCCCAAAAAAAAAAACAAACAAAACACCCACCTTAACTTAAAAAATGTGGGATGTATCCCACTCTGAATTCAATCCTCCTGGAATCCTGGTCTTCAACTACAAGATCCAGAATGCCTCCCGCCTGTTGATCCAACTGATGGCATCCCCACCCCTCCATGGGAGTCTCACCCTTTCTATACCCTGAAACATACAGCATGACACATCACCATTATGGCATTCGATTATATGCTTGTCAATGGCCGAATCCTTCCTCTTTTTCTGAATTTGGTAAATATGCTCCCTAACCCTCTCTTTAAGGTGTCTTATAGTGCGTCCCACATATTGAATCTTACAATTCCTACATGTAAACAAATAAATCACCATTTCTGAATTTCAATTAATATAATATTTGATATCATAGGACACCATATCTATAGGACATGTAAAGGTCCTAGAGATACACACCTACTGTGTATATTGGGGAGAACTTTGTGATTGGCTGGGAGATGACTGCCTATTAAGAATATTGTAGCTATTTTAAAACAAACCGATAAAGTACAGGGAGACAGGTGAGAAGAAGTGCACATCGCTACATATCACTTTGTACAGGAGGTGGAGGCTGTTTTTTTCAGCTGATTTCCCCTCTAGAGAGATTTAGATATTGACTGTCTAGTCACAGGTTTAATTATCTATATGTTAGTTTAATTAGGATTTGGAATATATCATTGACATCAGCTACAAAAGTATCTTTCTACAGGTTGTATGCTGAGACTGATGTGCACTAAAAGGCAGTGCTACCTGCCTCTTTCCCTTGTGCTTTACTGGTTGCATGTCTGGGTCCTAGTTTTTCCATGATGAGGCCAGTAGGGCACACTATGTAAAAGTCCAAAACAGGCAAATTCTGGGGTAGAGAAACCACACAATATTATTAAAATGAACCCACTGGATGCTAGAGGAGGGTACATTGGGTTGCTTCTCAATGCAATGGAGACCTATCTAGCATTTCAGATGTTTAAAAATCATATTTAAATAAATTTAAATTTTTATTTAGCCAGTATGATGCAGTTGACTTGTTCCAGAATTACACCATGTTTTCTTTATACCCGTACCCTATTGTCCTTCAGATGGAAGAACTTGACACAGAGCCGCAGTTCGTGTTTACTCTATATCAATGAATGATAAATAATGATAATGCCCCAACGTGTCTTAAAAGCTCAGAATCCTATAATCATTATAAATCCTGATATAATTCATTTCCATTTTTGGTTCATCCTAAACCTACAGACAGAAGAGATCTGGTTTCAGTCCTAATCTTGACCTTCGCTGATATGAGAGATGGAAGATTCTTATGTCTTCAATAGAGTTTTTGTTTTCTGACAAACTCACGTTGCCTTTGCTTGGCACCCACACACTGGATCAGTTTATTTCTATTTTAGTAGCCTACATTATCTCGCTAATTTCTTCCTTACAGCATTGCCTAGTAACTAAAGTGTTTTGTACAGCAGCAGATTAAGAGGAAAATAATATTCAGCTGTGATTTTTCTGTGTAATTAGATGTTTTCCTTTAGAAACACATTGAGGGCTTTATGACTCTTTACACTGACATTGTGCGTGGCCCGTTCTCTCCTCGAGAGGTTCCTGCATTACCATTCTCTTTCTTGTACACAAACAGAGCGACGGATTTATCCTCTTCTACTGTATTAACCTCAATGTACTGTGAGCTCATTTCTTCCCTTTCAGATTCTGCTCCATGAAACAACTTTTTATCCCAGAACGATGTTCGTTATTTTAGGGGAAACATTCGATAGGTAACTTCATGGCCCCCTCAGTACAGCTTTCATTCTGCGTGGTTCGGTTTTGGTTACACGTTTATGCCCCTGAGAGGGCGAGAGCTGAACTGTGAAAGCAGACAGAGTGCAACAATCTAAAAAACATACAATATTAAAAAGTGAAAAACATAAAAAATATAGTGCAACAATGTAAGAAACACAGTGATACAACAGAAAAAATACAAGTTAATAAAGATAGTGATACAGTGTCAATATAAGCTACAATATAAGCATAATAGGTGGGTACTTAGGGCCCCCACTTGGTCAGAGGGCCCCACAGCATTTATACAGTAGCGTTCCCACATGAAAACAAAATCAGATGACAGTGTCGAAAAACTGACGCAAAGTAAAAGGGGCCCCATGTTAATTTTTTGCTTAGAGCCCCCAAAAACCTTAGAGTCGCCCCTGTACAGTGTAAAAAATATATGTTCATAAAGTGGCTAAGCTCTGTCATTGATAGGTCAGTCAGGGATGGACTGGACGCCTCATGATAACACGAATTGTTAACAAACTGTGTGTGTTTCTATGCATCTTATTCTTTTGGGGGTATTGAAAATGAATACAACCAGGATAGTAAAGTGTGAAATTAACCCTTTCAGTGGCAGAGGGGTATGCAACACAGTGCTCTGAAATGTGTTGCGTACCCTTTTGGCACTGAAAAGGTTACAGATGTGTATAAATGTGTAGAAACATATCTGCGAAGTACTTACATCAGCTGGGAGAGTAGAAATGGACATGGACTGGTGTCTCTATCTACATATCAATATATAATTGTGCCAAAAATAACTGTGGTTTTAGCAGGTAAATCTTAATGTAGGTATAACCTATCCTTAAAGGAAGTATGCAGTTAAGTGATGGTGTATAGATGATGTGTAAAAATTCTCATTAACAAATCTGTCTCATAAAGCAACATATTTATTTAACATGGTTTTACTTCTTTATACAACCCCTTCCCTGGAGCACTGCACTCACCAGCACTTCTCACTCCCACCCACTGACTGGCAGTTCATGTGGCAGGAGGCACTTACTCCTCCTGTGTCCAACCTACCTTCCTCTAGACTGTAAGATCTCACCAGCAGGGGGCCCTCTGATCCTTCTGTTCTCCACATCTGATTGTACTATTTATTACCTCTGTATGTCTGTTCCCTATTGTACAGCTCTGTGGAATTAGTTGGCGCTATATAAATAAAGAATAATAATAACCCACCACTATTGCTACTGGCACATTTTAGTTACAATTTTTGAACCTACCACTGAGATTGCTTTTTCCATCTCCGCCATTGTCTCTGAGATTATAATGTAGAGTTACTTGAGGGGCCTTATATAGATATTTTTAGCACTCTGGACTCTGTTATGTCAATAGGCAAAACATGTAACCTAAATAGCAAATAAACCAGATAAAATGGGTACAAAGCAGTGTAATGTTCTATAGCACACGTTGGGCTCTAAGATAAGATGGGTTAATTCAGATTATACAGTAAAAGTAATTGTCATCCGATGCCAACCAGCATTATAGGTCATGGAAGTGATGATTTAAGACGATGTCAGAGTTCGATCCTGAGGTGCTGCAAACAGGGATCATACAGTGCCACCCCTGTGTGACAGACCAGTGTTTAGGAATCCTACAGTGCCACCCCTGTGTGACAGGCCAGTGTTTAGGGATCCTACAGTGCCACCCCTGTGTGACAGACCAGTGTTTAGGGATCCTACAGTGTCACCCCTGTGTGACAGGCCAGTGTTTAGGGATCATACAGTGCCACCCCTGTGTGACAGACCAGCGTTTAGGGATCATACAGTGCCACCCCTGTGTGACAGCCCAGTGTTTAGGAATCATACAGTGCCACCCCTGTGTGACAGACCAGTGTTTAGGAATCCTACAGTGCCACCCCTGTGTGACAGGCCAGTGTTTAGGAATCATACAATGCCACCCCTGTGTGACAGACCAGTGTTTAGGGATCATACAGTGCCACCCCTGTGTGACAGGCCAGTGTTTAGGAATCATACAGTGCCACCCCTGTGTGACAGGCCAGTGTTTAGGGATCATACAGTGCCACCCCTGTGTGACAGGCCAGTGTTTAGGAATCATACAGTGCCACCCCTGTGTGACAGGCCAGTGTTTAGGGATCATACAGTGCCACCCCTGTGTGACAGACCAGTGTTTAGGAATCATACAGTGCCACCCCTGTGTGACAGACCAGTGTTTAGGAATCATACAGTGCCACCCCTGTGTGACAGACCAGTGTTTAGGGATCATACAGTGCCACCCCTGTGTGACAGACCAGCGTTTAGGGATCATACAGTGCCACCCCTGTGTGACAGGCCAGTGTTTAGGGATCATACAGTGCCACCCCTGTGTGACAGACCAGCGTTTAGGAATCATACAGTGCCACCCCTGTGTGACAGACCAGTGTTTAGGAATCATACAGTGCCACCCCTGTGTGACAGGCCAGTGTTTAGGAATCATACAGTGCCACCCCTGTGTGACAGACCAGTGTTTAGGAATCATACAGTGCCACCCCTGTGTGACAGACCAGTGTTTAGGAATCATACAGTGCCACCCCTGTGTGACAGACCAGTGTTTAGGAATCATACAGTGCCACCCCTGTGTGACAGGCCAGTGTTTAGGAATCATACAGTGCCACCCCTGTGTGACAGGCCAGTGTTTAGGGATCATACAGTGCCACCCCTGTGTGACAGACCAGTGTTTAGGAATCATACAGTGCCACCCCTGTGTGACAGGCCAGTGTTTAGGGATCCTACAGTGCCACCCCTGTGTGACAGACCAGTGTTTAGGAATCATACAGTGCCACCCCTGTGTGACAGACCAGTGTTTAGGAATCATACAGTGCCACCCCTGTGTGACAGGGCAGTGTTTAGGGATCATACAGTGCCACCCCTGTGTGACAGACCAGTGTTTAGGAATCATACAGTACCACCCCTGTGTGACAGGCCAGTGTTTAGGAATCATACAGTGCCACCCCTGTGTGACAGACCAGTGTTTAGGGATCATACAGTGCCACCCCTGTGTGACAGGCTAGCGTTTAGGGATCCTACAGTGCCACCCCTGTGTGACAGGCCAGCGTTTAGGGATCATTCAGTGCCACCCCTGTGTGAAAGACCAGTGTTTAGGCATCATACAGTGCCACCCCTGTGTGACAGGCCAGTGTTTAGGAATCATACAGTACCACCCCTGTGTGACAGGCCAGTGTTTAGGAATCATACAGTGCCACCCCTGTGTGACAGACCAGTGTTTAGGAATCATACAGTGCCACCCCTGTGTGACAGACCAGTGTTTAGGAATCATACAGTGCCACCCCTGTGTGACATACCAGTGTTTAGGGATCATACAGTGCCACCCCTGTGTGACAGGCCAGTGTTTAGGAATCATACAGTGCCACCCCTGTGTGAAAGACCAGTGTTTAGGCATCATACAGTGCCACCCCTGTGTGACAGGCCAGTGTTTAGGAATCATACAGTACCACCCCTGTGTGACAGGCCAGTGTTTAGGAATCATACAGTGCCACCCCTGTGTGACAGACCAGTGTTTAGGAATCATACAGTGCCACCCCTGTGTGACAGACCAGTGTTTAGGGATCATACAGTGCCACCCCTGTGTGACAGGCCAGTGTTTAGGGATCCTACAGTGCCACATCTGTGTGACAGACCAGTGTTTAGGGATCATACAGTGCCACCCCTGTGTGACAGACCAGTGTTTAGGGATCATACAGTGCCACCCCTGTGTGACAGGCCAGCGTTTAGGGATCCTACAGTGCCACCCCTGTGTGACAGGCCAGTGTTTAGGGATCATACAGTGCCACCCCTGTGTGACAGGCCAGTGTTTAGGGATCATACAGTGCCACCCCTGTGTGACAGACTAGTGTTTAGGAATCATACAGTGCCACCCCTGTGTGACAGGCCAGTGTTTAGGAATCATACAGTGCCACCCCTGTGTGACAGACCAGTGTTTAGGAATCATACAGTGCCACCCCTGTGTGACAGACCAGTGTTTAGGAATCATACAGTGCCACCCCTGTGTGACAGGCCAGTGTTTAGGGATCCTACAGTGCCACCCCTGTGTGACAGACCAGTGTTTAGGGATCATACAGTGCCACCCCTGTGTGACAGACCAGTGTTTAGGAATCATACAGTGCCACCCCTGTGTGACAGACCAGCGTTTAGGGATCATACAGTGCCACCCCTGTGTGACAGCCCAGCGTTTAGGGATCCTACAGTGCCACCCCTGTGTGACAGCCCAGCGTTTAGGGATCATACAGTGCCACCCCTGTGTGACAGGCCAGTGTTTAGGGATCCTACAGTGCCACCCCTGTGTGACAGACCAGTGTTTAGGAATCATACAGTGCCACCCCTGTGTGACAGACCAGTGTTTAGGGATCCTACAGTGTCATCCCTGTGTGACAGACCAGTGTTTAGGAATCATACAGTGCCACCCCTGTGTGACAGACCAGTGTTTAGGGATCCTACAGTGTCACCCCTGTGTGACAGGCCAGTGTTTAGGGATCATACAGTGCCACCCCTGTGTGACAGGCCAGCGTTTAGGGATCATACAGTGCCACCCCTGTGTGACAGGCCAGCGTTTAGGGATCCTACAGTGCCACCCCTGTGTGACAGCCTAGCGTTTAGGAATCATACAGTGCCACCCCTGTGTGACAGACCAGCGTTTAGGGATCCTACAGTGCCACCCCTGTGTGACAGCCCAGTGTTTAGGAATCATACAGTGCCACCCCTGTGTGACAGACCAGTGTTTAGGAATCCTACAGTGCCACCCCTGTGTGACAGGCCAGTGTTTAGGAATCATACAATGCCACCCCTGTGTGACAGCCCAGTGTTTAGGAATCATACAGTGCCACCCCTGTGTGACAGACCAGTGTTTAGGAATCCTACAGTGCCACCCCTGTGTGACAGGCCAGTGTTTAGGAATCATACAATGCCACCCCTGTGTGACAGACCAGTGTTTAGGGATCCTACAGTGCCACCCCTGTGTGACAGGCCAGTGTTTAGGAATCATACAGTGCCACCCCTGTGTGACAGGCCAGTGTTTAGGGATCATACAGTGCCACCCCTGTGTGACAGGCCAGTGTTTAGGAATCATGCAGTGCCACCCCTGTGTGACAGGCCAGTGTTTAGGGATCATACAGTGCCACCCCTGTGTGACAGGCCAGTGTTTAGGAATCATACAGTGCCACCCCTGTGTGACAGGCCAGTGTTTAGGGATCATACAGTGCCACCCCTGTGTGACAGACCAGTGTTTAGGAATCATACAGTGCCACCCCTGTGTGACAGACCAGTGTTTAGGAATCATACAGTGCCACCCCTGTGTGACAGACCAGTGTTTAGGGATCATACAGTGCCACCCCTGTGTGACAGACCAGCGTTTAGGGATCCTACAGTGCCACCCCTGTGTGACAGACCAGTGTTTAGGAATCCTACAGTGCCACCCCTGTGTGACAGACCAGTGTTTAGGGATCCTACAGTGCCACCCCTGTGTGACAGGCCAGTGTTTAGGGATCATACAGTGCCACCCCTGTGTGACAGGCCAGTGTTTAGGAATCATACAGTGCCACCCCTGTGTGACAGACCAGTGTTTAGGAATCATACAGTGCCACCCCTGTGTGACAGGCCAGTGTTTAGGAATCATACAGTGCCACCCCTGTGTGACAGGCCAGTGTTTAGGAATCATACAGTGCCACCCCTGTGTGACAGACCAGTGTTTAGGAATTATACAGTGCCACCCCTGTGTGACAGGCCAGCGTTTAGGAATCCTACAGTGCCACCCCTGTGTGACAGGCCAGTGTTTAGGGATCATACAGTGCCACCCCTGTGTGACAGACCAGTGTTTAGGGATCATACAGTGCCACCCCTGTGTGACAGACCAGTGTTTAGGGATCATACAGTGCCACCCCTGTGTGACAGGCCAGTGTTTAGGGATCATACAGTGCCACCCCTGTGTGACAGGCCAGTGTTTAGGGATCATACAGTGCCACCCCTGTGTGACAGACCAGTGTTTAGGGATCATACAGTGCCACCCCTGTGTGACAGACCAGTGTTTAGGGATCATACAGTGCCACCCCTGTGTGACAGACCAGTGTTTAGGGATCATACAGTGCCACCCCTGTGTGACAGACCAGTGTTTAGGAATCCTACAGTGCCACCCCTGTGTGACAGACCAGTGTTTAGGGATCATACAGTGCCACCCCTGTGTGACAGGCCAGTGTTTAGGAATCATACAGTGCCACCCCTGTGTGACAGGCCAGTGTTTAGGGATCATACAGTGCCACCCCTGTGTGACAGGCCAGTGTTTAGGAATCATACAGTGCCACCCCTGTGTGACAGACCAGTGTTTAGGGATCCTACAGTGCCACCCCTGTGTGACAGGCCAGTGTTTAGGGATCATACAGTGCCACCCCTGTGTGACAGACCAGTGTTTAGGGATCATACAGTGCCACCCCTGTGTGACAGTCCAGCGTTTAGGAATCATACAGTGCCACCCCTCTGTGACAGACCAGTGTTTAGGAATCATACAGTGCCACCCCTGTGTGACAGGCCAGTGTTTAGGGATCCTACAGTGCCACCCCTGTGTGACAGACCAGTGTTTAGGGATCATACAGTGCCACCCCTGTGTGACAGGCCAGCGTTTAGGGATCCTACAGTGCCACCCCTGTGTGACAGGCCAGCGTTTAGGGATCATTCAGTGCCACCCCTGTGTGACAGGCCAGTGTTTAGGAATCCTACAGTGCCACCCCTGTGTGACAGGCCAGTCTTTAGGGATCATACAGTTCCACCCCTGTGTGACAGGCCAGTGTTTAGGGATCATACAGTGCCACCCCTGTGTGACAGGCCAGTGTTTAGGGATCCTACAGTGCCACCCCTGTGTGACAGACCAGTGTTTAGGGATCATACAGTGCCACCCCTGTGTGACAGACCAGTGTTTAGGGATCCTACAGTGCCACCCCTGTGTGACAGGCCAGTGTTTAGGGATCCTACAGTGCCACCCCTGTGTGACAGACCAGTGTTTAGGAATCATACAGTGCCACCCCTGTGTGAAAGACCAGTGTTTAGGCATCATACAGTGCCACCCCTGTGTGACAGGCCAGTGTTTAGGGATCCTACAGTGCCACCCCTGTGTGACAGACCAGTGTTTAGGAATCATACAGTGTCACCCCTGTGTGACAGACCAGTGTTTAGGGATCATACAGTGCCACCCCTGTGTGACAGACCAGTGTTTAGGAATCCTACAGTGCCACCCCTGTGTGACAGGCCAGTGTTTAGGAATCCTACAGTGCCACCCCTGTGTGACAGGCCAGTGTTTAGGGATCCTACAGTGCAACCCCTGTGTGACAGACCAGCGTTTAGGAATCATACAGTGCCACCCCTGTGTGACAGGCCAGTGTTTAGGAATCATACAGTGCCACCCCTGTGTGACAGACCAGTGTTTAGGGATCATACAGTGCCACCCCTGTGTGACAGACCAGTGTTTAGGGATCATACAGTGCCACCCCTGTGTGACAGACCAGTGTTTAGGGATCCTACAGTGCCACCCCTGTGTGACAGACCAGTGTTTAGGAATCATACAGTGCCACCCCTGTGTGAAAGACCAGTGTTTAGGCATCATACAGTGCCACCCCTGTGTGACAGGCCAGTGTTTAGGGATCCTACAGTGCCACCCCTGTGTGACAGACCAGTGTTTAGGAATCATACAGTGCCACCCCTGTGTGACAGACCAGTGTTTAGGGATCATACAGTGCCACCCCTGTGTGACAGACCAGTGTTTAGGAATCCTACAGTGCCACCCCTGTGTGACAGGCCAGTGTTTAGGAATCCTACAGTGCCACCCCTGTGTGACAGGCCAGTGTTTAGGCATCCTACAGTGCCACCCCTGTGTGACAGGCAAGTGTTTAGGGATCATACAGTGCCACCCCTGTGTGACAGGCCAGTGTTTAGGAATCATACAGTGCCACCCCTGTGTGCAGGCCAGTGTTTAGGAATCATACAGTGCCACCCCTGTGTGACAGGCCAGTGTTTAGGAATCATACATTGCCACCCCTGTGTGACAGGCCAGTGTTTAGGGATCCTAAAGTGCCACCCCTGTGTGACAGACCAGTGTTTAGGAATCATACAGTGCCACCCCTGTGTGACAGACCAGTGTTTAGGGATCCTACAGTGCCACCCCTGTGTTACAGGCCAGTGTTTAGGAATCATACATTGCCACCCCTGTGTGACAGGCCAGTGTTTAGGGATCATACAGTGCCACCCCTGTGTGACAGACCAGTGTTTAGGAATCATACAGTGCCACCCCTGTGTGACAGACCAGTGTTTAGGAATCATACAGTGCCACCCCTGTGTGACAGGCCAGTGTTTAGGAATCATACAGTGCCACCCCTGTGTGACAGGCCAGTGTTTAGGGATCATACAGTGCCACCCCTGTGTGACAGGCCAGTGTTTAGGGATCATACAGTGCCACCCCTGTGTGACCGACCAGTGTTTAGGGATCCTACAGTGCCACCCCTGTGTGACCGACCAGTGTTTAGGGATCCTACAGTGCCACCCCTGTGTGACAGGCCAGTGTTTAGGGATCATACAGTGCCACCCCTGTGTGACAGACCAGTGTTTAGGAATCATACAGTGCCACCCCTGTTTGACAGACCAGTGTTTAGGAATCATACAGTGCCACCCCTGTGTGACAGGCCAGTGTTTAGGAATCATACAGTGCCACCCCTGTGTGACAGGCCAGTGTTTAGGAATCATACAGTGCCACCCCTGTGTGACAGGCCAGTGTTTAGGAATCCTACAGTGTCACCCCTGTGTGACAGACCAGTGTTTAGGGATCCTACAGTGTCACCCCTGTGTGACAGACCAGTGTTTAGGGATCCTACAGTGCCACCCCTGTGTGACAGACCAGTGTTTAGGGATCATACAGTGCCACCCCTGTGTGACAGGCCAGCGTTTAGGAATCATACAGTGCCACCCCTGTGTGACAGACCAGCGTTTAGGAATCCTACAGTGCCACCCCTGTGTGACAGACCAGTGTTTAGGGATCATACAGTGCCACCCCTGTGTGACAGACCAGTGTTTAGGAATCATACAGTGCCACCCCTGTGTGACAGGCCAGTGTTTAGGAATCATACAGTGCCACCCCTGTGTGACAGACCAGTGTTCAGGCATCATACAGTACCACCCCTGTGTGACAGACCAGTGTTCAGGCATCATACAGTGCCACCCCTCTGTGACAGACCAGTGTTTAGGAATCATACAGTGCCACCCCTGTGTGACAGACCAGTGTTTAGGGATCATACAGTGCCACCCCTGTGTGACAGACCAGTGTTTAGGGATCCTACAGTGCCACCCCTGTGTGACAGGCCAGTGTTTAGGAATCATACAATGCCACCCCTGTGTGACAGGCCAGTGTTTAGGAATCATACAATGCCACCCCTGTGTGACAGGCCAGTGTTTAGGGATCATACAGTGCCACCCCTGTGTGACAGACCAGTGTTTAGGGATCCTACAGTGTCACCCCTGTGTGACAGGCCAGTGTTTAGGAATCATACAGTGCCACCCCTGTGTGACAGACCAGTGTTTAGGGATCATACAGTGCCACCCCTGTGTGACAGACCAGTGTTTAGGGATCATACAGTGCCACCCCTGTGTGACAGACCAGTGTTTAGGGATCATACAGTGCCACCCCTGTGTGACAGACCAGTGTTTAGGAATCATACAGTGCCACCCCTGTGTGACAGACCAGTGTTTAGGGATCATACAGTGTCACCCCTGTGTGACAGGCCAGTGTTTAGGAATCATACAGTGCCACCCCTGTGTGACAGACCAGTGTTTAGGGATCCTACAGTGTCACCCCTGTGTGACAGGCCAGTGTTTAGGAATCATACAGTGCCACCCCTGTGTGACAGACCAGTGTTTAGGGATCATACAGTGCCACCCCTGTGTGACAGACCAGTGTTTAGGGATCATACAGTGCCACCCCTGTGTGACAGACCAGTGTTTAGGGATCCTACAGTGTCACCCCTGTGTGACTTTTCTCTGTTGACTTGTATCATCACTCCAGGAGGTTTGTGTACAGTGGAAAGCTCTCGTGGATCCTTTCTCAAATAAATACATTAACTCTTTGAGTGCCAGAGGGGTACACCTCTGGCATTCAAAGGGTTAACCTTTTTGGGTGCAAGAGATGTGTGCAGCACATGGAGAATATCTGTTCTTCACTGTCCTCTTGCATTCAAGGTGCTGATGTTCAAGTATAAACCTGTAGTCTTGGTGAAGAACATTGACTTGTTGATGGACTGCATGTCCTACACCAGTGGTTCTCAACTCCTGTCCTCAGGACCCGCTAACAGGCCAGGATGTGATGATTTCCTTTTAAGAGCACAGGTGAGTTAATCAATGTGAATGAGCCTCTGATCACCACACCTGTGCTCTAGCAGAAAAATCCCTAAGTCCTGGCCTGCTAGTGGGTCCTGAGGATAGGAGTTGATAAACACTGTCCTAGAGCATGATGGTAGTTGTAGTCTAGCAACAGCTGTAGGGCCTGATGTTGCGACTCTTGCCCTAAGGCCATATTTAGGCTCTGAAGGTGAAAGAGGATTTACCGTGGAACACCTGGCTGAACTCCTAGTGTCACCTGTTGTGTTCTTGGTGATGTCACCTCATTTCCTGCCCATCCTTAAATTAGATTGTATGCTCTGTGGGCAAATACCGATGAGCCAGACATAGAGCTGGTACACTGAGTAAAGTGGAGCAATTCTGTAGGCAAACCAACGGTTCCATTGATTTAAGTGGACATTTTACACCAGTTTTCTCTGGTGTATTGCTATTGCAATATGTTATAGATCACTCTAGCATTCAGAGGGTTAAGAGCCCCATTTTTGTGAATGTGCAGTGTAAAGATGGCTGCCTTCACTCTACTGAGATTAAATTATGTTTTAACCCCTTAAGGACCAGGCAGTCCTGTTGTGAGCAGCTCTAGAGCTGAGGGCATGGGCTGAGAACCTCTGTTCTAGAGGATCATGGCACCTTTTTTTTTTTTTTTTTTTTTTAACACTGATGCATTCTGGGATCATAGAGCGGCATGCAGCCACACTGCGATCCCAGAACCCAACGTCCGGATAGGCGTGACGATCCAGACACATCACCGGTCGTTAAGGTGTTAAATGTACGTTATTAATCTACCTTCAATGATCTTACATGATTCTATTTATAATTTTCTTTGATAATAACGGATAAATACTAAAAAACAATAGAAAAAAAATCACCTTTAAAAGCTTCTACTTTGGGCCAAAGTTGAAAACAAAAGAGGAGACACTGTGGGTCAAACCAACTCTGTTATCTTGTTATAACTGGGGCTTTAACTGGTTCCCAATGCATTGCAATGCAGCGCTTTGGAGGTCTCTTTAACTTGGAACAAGTTAAAGGGGAACTTCCACCCCGCAATAACTTAAGCTTGATTAAGCTTGATTAAGCAGGAAGCACGGACGTCTCTTCACAGTGACGTCCGTGCGCCTGCGCTTTCAGTCCCTTTTGAGCCGACCGGCTACAAAGGGACTGACAGCGCAGGCGCACGGACGTCTCTGTGAAGAGACGTCCGTGCTTCCTGCTCCTGTCACCATCGGTAAAACGCTGATATCTGCAGAACCGGGTAATATTTCTGGCGACTAACGCTACTAAGCAGCTAGTCGCTACTAAGCAGCTAGTCGCCAGATGAGCAATCAATCAAGCTTAAGTTATTGCGGGGTGGTAGTTCCCCTTTAAAACCCCTTTTATGTCAGTGGGAATTTGGGGGGTTATTTCTTCCTACAGTACAGCTGGTTTGTCCTAGAACACTTCCATTTTCTTTGACTGCGCGGCCCTCGGTGTGGAAGTGTCTGTTCCCTTCAGTGTGAAGTCAGGTTTCTGCTCTTCATCCGTCTAAAGCCTTGAAATTCTTCTTGTACAATGACAGATCTGTTCCCCACTGGGGCCTGCGCTATCATCTCGTCTCTCTCATCTGACAGCGGTGGTGAGAAGATGTCCCATAACGCTCACAGCAGTTGTCATGTCATACAACCTTCCCCTCTCTGTTTAGTATAGTAACTGGCCTGTGTCAGCGAGTTCAGAACTGCTGCAATGTACAATAGATTCCTCACTTCCAAATAATTCTGCACCCCCCCCCCCAGCAGCACTGCATACAAAGCACCCACTATCACTGGGTCCACTAAAATCCTGCTCACCCTTCCCATGACCTGCACACCCTTCCCACGACCTGCACACCCTTCCCACGATATGCGCACCCTTCCCGTGCCTTTCCCAGGTAAAGACTGTTTTCAGTGTTTCTGTTTAATACAGCTTTATCTTGTTTGTTTATGAACCAGACTACAAGAGGTCATATGTGTAAAGAGAAAAGTGGGGAAATATAAATCGGCTGCACCATAGTAGACTTTAACACCTTCAGCAATTCACAGTGCATCTGAGACCTCTCTAGCATTGAATAGGTTAAAGCAGTGGTTCCCAACCCATGACCTCAGGGCCCACTAACAGGCCAGGATTTGAGGATTTCCTTGTGAAGATCACTTGGCCTCTAATTAAAGGGATAGTAATGTTTCAAAATAAAACCGCTCCAATTAATCTTCATAGTATTTGGGCCATGGAGAGAGTTATTTCACTACTGTCAGAGTTGTAGTACAAGAGTAATTGAATGATAAAATATCCCCCTCCCTCCCCTTTTACCTAGTGTAACACTGCTCACCTCAGAGCAGCAAAACTGTCCGGATGGATCACAGACAGGGACAATCTTCAGTGATCATAAGGAAAAACCTAAAAAAAACTGTCAAGGGGGGGCAGGGTTTTCCTTATGATCACAGTAAGAAGATTGTCCTTTGCTTTGATCTGTCTGGTCAAGAGACCAGATTCCACATCTGAGGGGAGGTGGCTTATACCAGGTAAAAGGGGTGGGAGGGGGATACTTTATCATTCAATTACTGTTGTACTACAACTCTGACAGTATTGAAATAACACTCTCCATGGCCCACAAACTATGATGATTAATTAGATCTGCTTTAATTTTGAAACATTACTATCCCTTTAACTCGCTTGTGTCCCAGCAGGGAAGTCTTTAAATCCTGGCCTGTTAGTGGGCCCAGAAGGCATTGGTTGGGAATCACTGGGTTAAAAACTCTAATAAATCAGTGGGAATGTTTATTCCTTGTGGGACTTTTGGGATGATCAGCATTTAATTGTGCAAATTTTCACACGTCAGAGGTCTGGGAAGTTCAATCATCATTAACACTTTTCTCTTTCCCTTTACACAGTCTTCTAGGTCTTCAAGGAAAGTCCACAATTTTGGCAAAAGGTCTAATTCTATAAAGAGGAATCCGAATGCTCCAGTGACGATGCGCAGTTGGCTGTTCAAGAAGGTATTTTATCTTTTATTATTGGTCCCCAAGTCCTGACTGTGCTCCTGGGAGTTACATAGGTGACTCGTACATCTTGGGGATCACTAGAACTGTCATTGGAAATGTCTTACACAGATCATATCACCTGTATGTTGTATTATTCATTATAGCTTCTGATTTATTTACATGTGTAGATTATGGAAATTAAGCCTTGTTATGTAGCCTTCCTACATTACAGTCCCACTCCCTGACACTGTCAGTTCTAGGGGAGGTGGGTAATGTGTTGATGAGCAGTGTCAGTAAGTGAGGGAGGTGTAATGTAGGGATAAGATAGGAAGTCAGTGCTAGGGGAGGTGGGTAATGCATTGCTGAGCAGTGTCAGTGAGTGGGGAGGTAATGTAGGTATAAGACAGGAAGTCAGTACTAGGGGAGGTGGGTAATGCATTGCTGAGCAGTGTCAGTGAGTGGGGAGGTAATGTAGGGATAAGACAGGAAGTCAGTACTAGGGGAGGTGGGTAATACATTGCTGAGCAGTGTCAGTGAGTGGGGAGGTAATGTAGGGATAAGACAGGAAGTCAGTACTAGGGGAAGTGGGTAATACATTGCTGAGCAGTGTCAGTGAGTGGGGAGGTAATGTAGGGATAAGACAGGAAGTCAGTACTAGGGGAAGTGGGTAATACATTGCTGTCAGTGTCAGTGAGTGGGGAGGTAATGTAGGGATAAGACAGGAAGTCAGTACTAGGAGAGGTAGGTAATGCATTGCTGAGTAGTGTCAGTGAGTGGAGGGAGGTAATGTAGGGATAAGACAGGAAGTCAGTACTAAGGGAAGTGGGTAATGCATTGCTGAGCAGTGTCAGTGAGTGGAGAGGTAATGTAGGGATAAGACAGGAGGTCAGTGCTAGGGGAGGTGGGTAATGCATTGCTGAGCAGTGCCAGTGAGAGGGGAAGGTAATGTAGTGATAAGATAGGAAGTCAGTGCTAGAGGAGGTGGGTAATACATTACTGAGCAGTGTCAGTGAGTGGGGAGGTAATGTAGGGATAAGACAGTAAGTCAGTACTAGGGGAGGTGGGTAATACATTGCTGAGCAGTGTCAGTGAGTGGGGGAGGTAATGTAGGGATAATACAGGAAGTCAGTGCTAGGGGAGGTGGGTAATACATTACTGAGCAGTGTCAGTGAGTGGGGGAGGTAATGTAGGGATAAGACAGGAAGTCAGTGCTAGGGGAGGTAGGTAATGCATTGCTGAGCAGTGTCAGTGAGTGGGGAGGTAATGTAGGTATAAGACAGGAAGTCAGTGCTAGGGGAGGTGGGTAATGCATTGATGAGCAGTGTCAGTGAGTGGGGAGGTAATGTAGGGATAAGACAGGAAGTCAGTGTTAGCGGAGGTGGGTAATGCATTACTGAGCAGTGTCAGTGAGTGGAGGAGGTAATGTAGGGATAAGACAGGAAGTCAGTGCTAGGGGAGGTGGGTAATGCATTGATGAGCAGTGTCAGTGAGTGGGGAGGTAATGTAGGGATAAGACAGGAAGTCAGTGCTAGGGGAGGTGGGTAATACATTACTGAGCAGTGTCAGTGAGTGGGGAGGTAATGTAGGTATAAGACAGGAAGTCAGTGCTAGGGGAGGTGGGTAATGCATTGATGAGCAGTGTCAGTGAGTGGGGAGGTAATGTAGGGATAAGACAGGAAGTCAGTGCTAGGGGAGGTGGGTAATGCATTACTGAGCAGTGTCAGTGAGTGCGGGAGGTAATGTAGGGATAAGACAGGAAGTCAGTGCTAGGGGAGGTGGGCAATGCATTGCTGAGCAGTGTCAGTGAGTGGGGAGGTAATGTAGGGATAAGACAGGAAGTCAGTACTAGGGGAAGTGGGTAATACATTGCTGAGCAGTGTCAGTGAGTGGGGAGGTAATGTAGGGATAAGACAGGAAGTCAGTACTAGGGGAAGTGGGTAATACATTGCTGTCAGTGTCAGTGAGTGGGGAGGTAATGTAGGGATAAGACAGGAAGTCAGTGCTAGGGGAGGTGGGTAATGCATTTCTGATTAGTGTCAGTGAGTGGGGGAGGTAATGTAGGGATAAGACAGGAAGTCAGTGCTAGGGGAGGGTGGGTAATGCATTGCTGAGCAGTGTCAGTGAGTGGGGAGGTAATGTAGGGATAAGACAGGAAGTCAGTACTAGGAGAGGTAGGTAATGCATTGCTGAGTAGTGTCAGTGAGTGGAGGGAGGTAATGTAGGGATAAGACAGGAAGTCAGTACTAAGGGAAGTGGGTAATGCATTGCTGAGCAGTGTCAGTGAGTGGAGAGGTAATGTAGGGATAAGACAGGAGGTCAGTGCTAGGGGAGGTGGGTAATGCATTGCTGAGCAGTGCCAGTGAGAGGGGAAGGTAATGTAGTGATAAGATAGGAAGTCAGTGCTAGAGGAGGTGGGTAATACATTACTGAGCAGTGTCAGTGAGTGGGGAGGTAATGTAGGGATAAGACAGTAAGTCAGTACTAGGGGAGGTGGGTAATACATTGCTGAGCAGTGTCAGTGAGTGGGGGAGGTAATGTAGGGATAATACAGGAAGTCAGTGCTAGGGGAGGTGGGTAATACATTACTGAGCAGTGTCAGTGAGTGGGGGAGGTAATGTAGGGATAAGACAGGAAGTCAGTGCTAGGGGAGGTAGGTAATGCATTGCTGAGCAGTGTCAGTGAGTGGGGAGGTAATGTAGGTATAAGACAGGAAGTCAGTGCTAGGGGAGGTGGGTAATGCATTGATGAGCAGTGTCAGTGAGTGGGGAGGTAATGTAGGGATAAGACAGGAAGTCAGTGTTAGCGGAGGTGGGTAATGCATTACTGAGCAGTGTCAGTGAGTGGAGGAGGTAATGTAGGGATAAGACAGGAAGTCAGTGCTAGGGGAGGTGGGTAATGCATTGATGAGCAGTGTCAGTGAGTGGGGAGGTAATGTAGGGATAAGACAGGAAGTCAGTGCTAGGGGAGGTGGGTAATACATTACTGAGCAGTGTCAGTGAGTGGGGAGGTAATGTAGGTATAAGACAGGAAGTCAGTGCTAGGGGAGGTGGGTAATGCATTGATGAGCAGTGTCAGTGAGTGGGGAGGTAATGTAGGGATAAGACAGGAAGTCAGTGCTAGGGGAGGTGGGTAATGCATTACTGAGCAGTGTCAGTGAGTGCGGGAGGTAATGTAGGGATAAGACAGGAAGTCAGTGCTAGGGGAGGTGGGCAATGCATTGCTGAGCAGTGTCAGTGAGTGGGGAGGTAATGTAGGGATAAGACAGGAAGTCAGTACTAGGGGAAGTGGGTAATACATTGCTGAGCAGTGTCAGTGAGTGGGGAGGTAATGTAGGGATAAGACAGGAAGTCAGTACTAGGGGAAGTGGGTAATACATTGCTGTCAGTGTCAGTGAGTGGGGAGGTAATGTAGGGATAAGACAGGAAGTCAGTGCTAGGGGAGGTGGGTAATGCATTTCTGATTAGTGTCAGTGAGTGGGGGAGGTAATGTAGGGATAAGACAGGAAGTCAGTGCTAGGGGAGGGTGGGTAATGCATTGCTGAGCAGTGTCAGTGAGTGGGGAGGTAATGTAGGGATAAGACAGGAAGTCAGTACTAGGAGAGGTAGGTAATGCATTGCTGAGTAGTGTCAGTGAGTGGAGGGAGGTAATGTAGGGATAAGACAGGAAGTCAGTACTAAGGGAAGTGGGTAATGCATTGCTGAGCAGTGTCAGTGAGTGGAGAGGTAATGTAGGGATAAGACAGGAGGTCAGTGCTAGGGGAGGTGGGTAATGCATTGCTGAGCAGTGCCAGTGAGAGGGGAAGGTAATGTAGTGATAAGATAGGAAGTCAGTGCTAGAGGAGGTGGGTAATACATTACTGAGCAGTGTCAGTGAGTGGGGAGGTAATGTAGGGATAAGACAGTAAGTCAGTACTAGGGGAGGTGGGTAATACATTGCTGAGCAGTGTCAGTGAGTGGGGGAGGTAATGTAGGGATAATACAGGAAGTCAGTGCTAGGGGAGGTGGGTAATACATTACTGAGCAGTGTCAGTGAGTGGGGGAGGTAATGTAGGGATAAGACAGGAAGTCAGTGCTAGGGGAGGTAGGTAATGCATTGCTGAGCAGTGTCAGTGAGTGGGGAGGTAATGTAGGTATAAGACAGGAAGTCAGTGCTAGGGGAGGTGGGTAATGCATTGATGAGCAGTGTCAGTGAGTGGGGAGGTAATGTAGGGATAAGACAGGAAGTCAGTGTTAGCGGAGGTGGGTAATGCATTACTGAGCAGTGTCAGTGAGTGGAGGAGGTAATGTAGGGATAAGACAGGAAGTCAGTGCTAGGGGAGGTGGGTAATGCATTGATGAGCAGTGTCAGTGAGTGGGGAGGTAATGTAGGGATAAGACAGGAAGTCAGTGCTAGGGGAGGTGGGTAATACATTACTGAGCAGTGTCAGTGAGTGGGGAGGTAATGTAGGTATAAGACAGGAAGTCAGTGCTAGGGGAGGTGGGTAATGCATTGATGAGCAGTGTCAGTGAGTGGGGAGGTAATGTAGGGATAAGACAGGAAGTCAGTGCTAGGGGAGGTGGGTAATGCATTACTGAGCAGTGTCAGTGAGTGCGGGAGGTAATGTAGGGATAAGACAGGAAGTCAGTGCTAGGGGAGGTGGGCAATGCATTGCTGAGCAGTGTCAGTGAGTGGGGAGGTAATGTAGGGATAAGACAGGAAGTCAGTACTAGGGGAGGTGGACAATGCATTGCTGAGCAGTGTCAGTGAGTGAGGGAAGTAATGGGGCACTAGAAGAATAAATTACTGACAGAAAGTAAGAATACTAGAGGAAGTAATGAGAAAGTTGTATCTCTGACATAGTAGACATAGAAATAGTATTGCTTTACTCGACCAGTAGAGATTCTGTATATAGAATTTCACTAGTTGGGGTCAGTCTCGTCAGGTGTAGTCCTCCTCAGTTTTATATTCTGTGTAATATCACTTTAATAACGTTGAACGAGTGCAGCTTTAGGATGGAGCTGGGGTTGGTTCTCCAGTCCTGATTCACCAATAAGTGGATAAGGAGGTCAGATCACACTCCCCTAGTACAAGTTCTTATTTACTTTTATTTTGTCCCCCTAGTTCTCCTCTGATACAGGTCTTGTTGTTCACAGGAAACTTCCACTTGTCCTGTATCTCCAGCAGGTTAATAAATTGAATGATGTGTGTTATATTGCCTCTAGGGGCAATGGTGTTAATACGTAGACTACAGTGTTAAATTGTCTCTGGGTGTGATGGTGTAAATAGAAATATGTACTGGTAGTCATGAGGTTAATAACGGCTCTTCAGTGTTAGTGTATCTGGGGGTGATGGTGTAGTTAGATCTGGCAGTCGTGAAGTTAATAAACAGGTTGCACAGTGTAACCTTGTATTTTGGGTGATGGTGTAATCTGCCTGATGGTTAATAGGTAACAGTTTCTCCTGCGCGGTGTTAAATCACGTTGCTCGGGAGGCGCGTGTGAAAAGTAGTTTGCGCACTGCGAGGTGTCATATAAAACCTACCACAGAAGTGTTAATTTAGTTGTATAAGTGTTAAACTGAAATACTCTGATCCCGGCCCACTCACCAGCTCTCTGTAAGGAACGTAGTGTTCTATCTGATCCCATCCACCCCTACTGGTACCGGAGCAGTGTACATGGACTGTATGTATATCATAGGACAGGGTAGGTAACCTGTGGTTCTCCAGCACTCTGTAAGGAACATAGTGTTCTATCTGATCCCATCCACCCCTACTGGTACCGGAGCAGTGTACATGGACTGTATGTATATCATAGGACAGGGCAGGTAACATGTGGCTCTCCAGCTCTCTGTAAGGAATATAGTGTTCTATCTGATCCCATCCCCCCCTACTGGTACCGGAGCAGTGTACATGGGCTGTATGTATATCATAGGACAGGGTAGGTAACCTGTGGTTCTCCAGCACTCTGTAAGGAACATAGTGTTCTATCTGATCCCATCCACCCCTACTGGTACCGGAGCAGTGTACATGGACTGTATGTATATCATAGGACAGGGTAGGTAACCTGTGGTTCTCCAGCACTCTGTAAGGAACATAGTGTTCTATCTGATCCCATCCACCCCTACTGGTACCGGAGCAGTGTACATGGACTGTATGTATATCATAGGACAGGGTAGGTAACCTGTGGTTCTCCAGCACTCTGTAAGGAACATAGTGTTCTATCTGATCCCATCCACCCCTACTGGTACCGGAGCAGTGTACATGGACTGTATGTATATCATAGGACAGGGTAGGTAACCTGTGGTTCTCCAGCACTCTGTAAGGAACATAGTGTTCTATCTGATCCCATCCCCCCCTACTGGTACCGGAGCAGTGTACATGGACTGTATGTATATCATAGGACAGGGTAGGTAACATGTGGCTCTCCAGCTCTCTGTAAGGAATATAGTGTTATATCTGATCCCATCCACCCCTATTGGTACCGGAGCAGTGTACATGGACTGTATGTATATCATAGGACAGGGCAGGTAACCTGTGGCTCTCCAGCTCTCTGTAAGGAATATAGTGTTATATCTGATCCCATCCACCCCTACTGGTACCGGAGCAGTGTACATGGACTGTATGTATATCATAGGACAGGGCAGGTAACATGTGGCTCTCCAGCACTCTGTAAGGAACGTAGTGTTCTATCTGATCCCATCCACCCCTACTGGTACCGGAGCAGTGTACATGGACTGTATGTATATCATAGGACAGGGCAGGTAACCTGTGGCTCTCCAGCACTCTGTAAGGAACGTAGTGTTCTATCTGATCCCATCCACCCCTACTGGTACCGGAGCAGTGTACATGGACTGTATGTATATCATAGGACAGGGCAGGTAACATGTGGCTCTCCAGCACTCTGTAAGGAACGTAGTGTTCTATCTGATCCCATCCACCCCTACTGGTACCGGAGCAGTGTACATGGACTGTATGTATATCATAGGACAGGGTAGGTAACCTGTGGCTCTCCAGCGCTCTGTAAGGAACATAGTGTTCTATCTGATCCCATCCCCCCCTACTGGTACCGGAGCAGTGTACATGGACTGTATGTATATCATAGGACAGGGTAGGTAACCTGTGGCTCTCCAGCACTCTGTAAGGAACGTAGTGTTCTATCTGATCCCATCCACCCCTACTGGTACCGGAGCAGTGTACATGGACTGTATGTATATCATAGGACAGGGCAGGTAACATGTGGCTCTCCAGCTCTCTGTAAGGAATATAGTGTTCTATCTGATCCCATCCACCCCTACTGGTACCGGAGCAGTGTACATGGACTGTATGTATATCATAGGACAGGGTAGGTAACCTGTGGCTCTCCAGCTCTCTGTAAGGAATATAGTGTTATATCTGATACCATCCCCCCCTACTGGTACCGGAGCAGTGTACATGGACTGTATGTATATCATAGGACAGGGTAGGTAACCTGTGGCTCTCCAGCACTCTGTAAGGAACATAGTGTTCTATCTGATCCCATCCCCCCCTACTGGTACCGGAGCAGTGTACATGGACTGTATGTATATCATAGGACAGGGTAGGTAACCTGTGGCTCACCAGCTCTCTGTAAGGAATATAGTGTTATATCTGATCCCATCCACCCCTACTGGTACCGGAGCAGTGTACATGGACTGTATGTATATCATAGGACAGGGCAGGTAACCTGTGGCTCTCCAGCTCTCTGTAAGGAACGTAGTGTTCTATCTGATCCCATCCACCCCTACTGGTACCGGAGCAGTGTACATGGACTGTATGTATATCATAGGACAGGGTAGGTAACATGTGGCTCTCCAGCTCTCTGTAAGGAACGTAGTGTTATATCTGATCCCATCCCCCCCTACTGGTACCGGAGCAGTGTACATGGACTGTATGTATATCATAGGACAGGGTAGGTAACATGTGGCTCTCCAGCTCTCTGTAAGGAAAGTAGTGTTCTATCTGATCCCATCCCCCCCTACTGGTACCGGAGCAGTGTACATGGACTGTATGTATATCATAGGACAGGGTAGGTAACATGTGGCTCTCCAGCTCTCTGTAAGGAACGTAGTGTTCTATCTGATCCCATCCACCCCTATTGGTACCGGAGCAGTGTACATGGACTGTATGTATATCATAGGACAGGGTAGGTAACATGTGGCTCTCCAGCTCTCTGTAAGGAATATAGTGTTCTATCTGATCCCATCCACCCCTATTGGTACCGGAGCAGTGTACATGGACTGTATGTATATCATAGGACAGGGTAGGTAACCTGTGGTTCTCCAGCACTCTGTAAGGAACATAGTGTTCTATCTGATCCCATCCACCCCTACTGGTACCGGAGCAGTGTACATGGACTGTATGTATATCATAGGACAGGGTAGGTAACATGTGGCTCTCCAGCTCTCTGTAAGGAATATAGTGTTCTATCTGATCCCATCCCCCCCTACTGGTACCGGAGCAGTGTACATGGACTGTATGTATATCATAGGACAGGGTAGGTAACATGTGGCTCTCCAGCACTCTGTAAGGAATATAGTGTTATATCTGATCCCATCCCCCCTACTGGTACCGGAGCAGTGTACATGGACTGTATGTATATCATAGGACAGGGTAGGTAACCTGTGACTCTCCAGCTCTCTGTAAGGAACGTAGTGTTCTATCTGATCCCATCCACCCCTATTGGTACCGGAGCAGTGTACATGGACTGTATGTATATCATAGGACAGGGTAGGTAACATGTGGCTCTCCAGCTCTCTGTAAGGAATATAGTGTTATATCTGATCCCATCCACCCCTACTGGTACCGGAGCAGTGTACATGGACTGTATGTATATCATAGGACAGGGTAGGTAACATGTGGCTCTCCAGCTCTCTGTAAGGAATATAGTGTTATATCTGATCCCATCCCCCCCTACTGGTACCGGAGCAGTGTACATGGACTGTATGTATATCATAGGACAGGGCAGGTAACATGTGGCTCTCCAGCTCTCTGTAAGGAACGTAGTGTTCTATCTGATCCCATCCACCCCTACTGGTACCGGAGCAGTGTACATGGACTGTATGTATATCATAGGACAGGGTAGGTAACATGTGGCTCTCCAGCACTCTGTAAGGAATATAGTGTTCTATCTGATCCCATCCACCCCTACTGGTACCGGAGCAGTGTACATGGACTGTATGTATATCATAGGACAGGGTAGGTAACATGTGGCTCTCCAGCACTCTGTAAGGAATATAGTGTTCTATCTGATCCCATCCCCCCCTACTGGTACCGGAGCAGTGTACATGGACTGTATGTATATCATAGGACAGGGTAGGTAACATGTGGCTCTCCAGCTCTCTGTAAGGAATATAGTGTTCTATCTGATCCCATCCACCCCTACTGGTACCGGAGCAGTGTACATGGACTGTATGTATATCATAGGACAGGGTAGGTAACCTGTGGCTCTCCAGCTCTCTGTAAGGAACGTAGTGTTCTATCTGATCCCATCCCCCCCTACTGGTACCGGAGCAGTGTACATGGACTGTATGTATATCATAGGACAGGGCAGGTAACCTGTGGCTCTCCAGCGCTCTGTAAGGAACGTAGTGTTCTATCTGATCCCATCCCCCCCTACTGGTACCGGAGCAGTGTACATGGACTGTATGTATATCATAGGACAGGGCAGGTAACATGTGGCTCTCCAGCTCTCTGTAAGGAACGTAGTGTTCTATCTGATCCCATCCACCCCTACTGGTACCGGAGCAGTGTACATGGACTGTATGTATATCATAGGACAGGGTAGGTAACATGTGGCTCTCCAGCTCTCTGTAAGGAATATAGTGTTCTATCTGATCCCATCCCCCCCTACTGGTACCGGAGCAGTGTACATGGACTGTATGTATATCATAGGACAGGGCAGGTAACCTGTGGCTCTCCAGCACTCTGTAAGGAACGTAGTGTTCTATCTGATCCCATCCCCCCCTACTGGTACCGGAGCAGTGTACATGGACTGTATGTATATCATAGGACAGGGTAGGTAACCTGTGGCTCTCCAGCTCTCTGTAAGGAATATAGTGTTCTATCTGATCCCATCCACCCCTACTGGTACCGGAGCAGTGTACATGGACTGTATGTATATCATAGGACAGGGCAGGTAACATGTGGCTCTCCAGCTCTCTGTAAGGAACGTAGTGTTCTATCTGATCCCATCCCCCCCTACTGGTACCGGAGCAGTGTACATGGACTGTATGTATATCATAGGACAGGGTAGGTAACCTGTGGTTCTCCAGCTCTCTGTAAGGAACGTAGTGTTATATCTGATCCCATCCACCCCTACTGGTACCGGAGCAGTGTACATGTACTGTATGTATATCATAGGACAGGGTAGGTAACATGTGGCTCTCCAGCACTCTGTAAGGAACGTAGTGTTCTATCTGATCCCATCCACCCCTACTGGTACCGGAGCAGTGTACATGGACTGTATGTATATCATAGGACAGGGTAGGTAACCTGTGGCTCTCCAGCTCTCTGTAAGGAATATAGTGTTCTATCTGATCCCATCCACCCCTACTGGTACCGGAGCAGTGTACATGGACTGTATGTATATCATAGGACAGGGTAGGTAACCTGTGGCTCTCCAGCTCTCTGTAAGGAACGTAGTGTTCTATCTGATCCCATCCCCCCCTACTGGTACCGGAGCAGTGTACATGGACTGTATGTATATCATAGGACAGGGCAGGTAACCTGTGGCTCTCCAGCACTCTGTAAGGAATATAGTGTTCTATCTGATCCCATCCCCCCCTACTGGTACCGGAGCAGTGTACATGGACTGTATGTATATCATAGGACAGGGTAGGTAACCTGTGGCTCTCCAGCTCTCTGTAAGGAATATGGTGTTCTATCTGATCCCATCCACCCCTACTGGTACCGGAGCAGTGTACATGGACTGTATGTATATCATAGGACAGGGTAGGTAACATGTGGCTCTCCAGCACTCGGTAAGGAACGTAGTGTTCTATCTGATCCCATCCCCCCCTACTGGTACCGGAGCAGTGTACATGGACTGTATGTATAACATAGGACAGGGCAGGTAACATGTGGCTCTCCAGCACTCTGTAAGGAACGTAGTGTTCTATCTGATCCCATCCCCCCCTACTGGTACCGGAGCAGTGTACATGGACTGTATGTATATCATAGGACAGGGCAGGTAACATGTGGCTCTCCAGCACTCTGTAAGGAACGTAGTGTTCTATCTGATCCCATCCACCCCTACTGGTACCGGAGCAGTGTACATGGACTGTATGTATATCATAGGACAGGGTAGGTAACATGTGGCTCTCCAGCACTCTGTAAGGAACGTAGTGTTCTATCTGATCCCATCCCCCCCTACTGGTACCGGAGCAGTGTACATGGACTGTATGTATATCATAGGACAGGGCAGGTAACATGTGGCTCTCCAGCACTCTGTAAGGAATATAGTGTTCTATCTGATCCCATCCACCCCTACTGGTACCGGAGCAGTGTACATGGACTGTATGTATATCATAGGACAGGGTAGGTAACCTGTGGCTCTCCAGCGCTCTGTAAGGAACGTAGTGTTCTATCTGATCCCATCCCCCCCTACTGGTACCGGAGCAGTGTACATGGACTGTATGTATATCATAGGGCAGGATAGGTAACATGTGGTTCTCCAGCTCTCTGTAAGGAACGTAGTGTTCTATCTGATCCCATCCCCCCCTACTGGTACCGGAGCAGTGTACATGGACTGTATGTATATCATAGGACAGGGTAGGTAACATGTGGTTCTCCAGCTCTCTGTAAGGAACATAGTGTTCTATCTGATCCCATCCCCCCCTACTGGTACCGGAGCAGTGTACATGGTCTGTATGTATATCATAGGACAGGGTAGGTAACATGTGGCTCTCCAGCGCTCTGTAAGGAACGTAGTGTTCTATCTGATCCCATCCACCCCTACTGGTACCGGAGCAGTGTACATGGACTGTATGTATATCATAGGACAGGGCAGGTAACATGTGGTTCTCCAGCACTCTGTAAGGAACGTAGTGTTCTATCTGATCCCATCCCCCCCTACTGGTACCGGAGCAGTGTACATGGGCTGTATGTATATCATAGGACAGGGCAGGTAACATGTGGCTCTCCAGCACTCTGTAAGGAACGTAGTGTTCTATCTGATCCCATCCACCCCTACTGGTACCGGAGCAGTGTACATGGACTGTATGTATATCATAGGACAGGGTAGGTAACCTGTGGCTCTCCAGCGCTCTGTAAGGAATATAGTGTTATATCTGATCCCATCCCCCCCTACTGGTACCGGAGCAGTGTACATGGACTGTATGTATATCATAGGACAGGGTAGGTAACCTGTGGTTCTCCAGCACTCTGTAAGGAACGTAGTGTTCTATCTGATCCCATCCACCCCTACTGGTACCAGAGCAGTGTACATGGACTGTATGTATATCATAGGACAGGGCAGGTAACCTGTGGCTCTCCAGCGCTCTGTAAGGAACGTAGTGTTCTATCTGATCCCATCCCCCCCTACTGGTACCGGAGCAGTGTACATGGACTGTATGTATATCATAGGACAGGATAGGTAACATGTGGTTCTCCAGCTCTCTGTAAGGAATATAGTGTTATATCTGATCCCATCCCCCCCTACTGGTACCGGAGCAGTGTACATGGACTGTATGTATATCATAGGACAGGGCAGGTAACCTGTGGTTCTCCAGCACTCTGTAAGGAATGTAGTGTTCTATCTGATCCCATCCCCCCCTACTGGTACCGGAGCAGTGTACATGGGCTGTATGTATATCATAGGACAGGGCAGGTAACCTGTGGTTCTCCAGCTCTCTGTAAGGAACGTAGTGTTCTATCTGATCCCATCCACCCCTACTGGTACCGGAGCAGTGTACATGGACTGTATGTATATCATAGGACAGGGTAGGTAACATGTGGCTCTCCAGCACTCTGTAAGGAATGTAGTGTTCTATCTGATCCCATCCCCCCCTACTGGTACCGGAGCAGTGTACATGGACTGTATGTATATCATAGGACAGGGTAGGTAACATGTGGCTCTCCAGCTCTCTGTAAGGAATATAGTGTTCTATCTGATCCCATCCACCCCTACTGGTACCGGAGCAGTGTACATGGACTGTATGTATATCATAGGACAGGGTAGGTAACCTGTGGTTCTCCAGCACTCTGTAAGGAATGTAGTGTTCTATCTGATCCCATCCCCCCCTACTGGTACCGGAGCAGTGTACATGGACTGTATGTATATCATAGGACAGGGTAGGTAACATGTGGCTCTCCAGCTCTCTGTAAGGAATATAGTGTTCTATCTGATCCCATCCACCCCTACTGGTACCGGAGCAGTGTACATGGACTGTATGTATATCATAGGACAGGGCAGGTAACCTGTGGCTCTCCAGCGCTCTGTAAGGAACGTAGTGTTCTATCTGATCCCATCCCCCCCTACTGGTACCGGAGCAGTGTACATGGACTGTATGTATATCATAGGACAGGGCAGGTAACATGTGGCTCTCCAGCTCTCTGTAAGGAACGTAGTGTTCTATCTGATCCCATCCACCCCTACTGGTACCGGAGCAGTGTACATGGACTGTATGTATATCATAGGACAGGGCAGGTAACATGTGGCTCTCCAGCACTCTGTATGAATATAGTGTTCTATCTGATCCCATCCCCCCCTACTGGTACCGGAGCAGTGTATATGGACTGTATGTATATCATAGGACAGGGCAGGTAACCTGTGGCTCTCCAGCTCTCTGTAAGGAACGTAGTGTTCTATCTGATCCCATCCCCCCCTACTGGTACCGGAGCAGTGTACATGGACTGTATGTATATCATAGGACAGGGCAGGTAACCTGTGGCTCTCCAGCTCTCTGTAAGGAACGTAGTGTTGTATCTGATCCCATCCCCCCCTACTGGTACCGGAGCAGTGTACATGGACTGTATGTATATCATAGGGCAGGATAGGTAACATGTGGTTCTCCAGCTCTCTGTAAGGAACGTAGTGTTCTATCTGATCCCATCCCCCCCTACTGGTACCGGAGCAGTGTACATGGACTGTATGTATATCATAGGACAGGGTAGGTAACATGTGGTTCTCCAGCTCTCTGTAAGGAACATAGTGTTCTATCTGATCCCATCCCCCCCTACTGGTACCGGAGCAGTGTACATGGACTGTATGTATATCATAGGACAGGGTAGGTAACATGTGGCTCTCCAGCGCTCTGTAAGGAACGTAGTGTTCTATCTGATCCCATCCACCCCTACTGGTACCGGAGCAGTGTACATGGACTGTATGTATATCATAGGACAGGGTAGGTAACCTGTGCCTCTCCAGCACTCTGTAAGGAACGTAGTGTTCTATCTGATCCCATCCCCCCCTACTGGTACCGGAGCAGTGTACATGGACTGTATGTATATCATAGGACAGGGCAGGTAACCTGTGGTTCTCCAGCGCTCTGTAAGGAACGTAGTGTTCTATCTGATCCCATCCCCCCCTACTGGTACCGGAGCAGTGTACATGGACTGTATGTATATCATAGGACAGGGTAGGTAACATGTGGCTCTCCAGCTCTCTGTAAGGAACGTAGTGTTCTATCTGATCCCATCCCCCCCTACTGGTACCGGAGCAGTGTACATGGACTGTATGTATATCATAGGACAGGGTAGGTAACATGTGGCTCTCCAGCACTCTGTAAGGAATATAGTGTTATATCTGATCCCATCCCCCCCTACTGGTACCAGAGCAGTGTACATGGACTGTATGTATATCATAGGACAGGGCAGGTAACCTGTGGCTCTCCAGCTCTCTGTAAGGAACGTAGTGTTCTATCTGATCCCATCCACCCCTACTGGTACCGGAGCAGTGTACATGGACTGTATGTATATCATAGGACAGGGTAGGTAACATGTGGCTCTCCAGCTCTCTGTAAGGAACGTAGTGTTCTATCTGATCCCATCCCCCCCTACTGGTACCGGAGCAGTGTACATGGACTGTATGTATATCATAGGACAGGGTAGGTAACCTGTGGTTCTCCAGCTCTCTGTAAGGAACGTAGTGTTATATCTGATCCCATCCACCCCTACTGGTACCGGAGCAGTGTACATGGACTGTATGTATATCATAGGACAGGGTAGGTAACATGTGGCTCTCCAGCACTCTGTAAGGAATATAGTGTTCTATCTGATCCCATCTCCCCCTACTGGTACCGGAGCAGTGTACATGGACTGTATGTATATCATAGGACAGGGTAGGTAACCTGTGGCTCTCCAGCTCTCTGTAAGGAACGTAGTGTTCTATCTGATCCCATCCACCCCTATTGGTACCGGAGCAGTGTACATGGACTGTATGTATATCATAGGACAGGGTAGGTAACATGTGGCTCTCCAGCTCTCTGTAAGGAATATAGTGTTCTATCTGATCCCATCCACCCCTACTGGTACCGGAGCAGTGTACATGGACTGTATGTATATCATAGGACAGGGTAGGTAACCTGTGGCTCTCCAGCTCTCTGTAAGGAATATAGTGTTATATCTGATACCATCCCCCCCTACTGGTACCGGAGCAGTGTACATGGACTGTATGTATATCATAGGACAGGGTAGGTAACCTGTGGCTCTCCAGCTCTCTGTAAGGAATATAGTGTTCTATCTGATCCCATCCCCCCCTACTGGTACCGGAGCAGTGTACATGGACTGTATGTATATCATAGGACAGGGTAGGTAACCTGTGGCTCTCCAGCTCTCTGTAAGGAATATAGTGTTATATCTGATACCATCCCCCCCTACTGGTACCGGAGCAGTGTACATGGACTGTATGTATATCATAGGACAGGGTAGGTAACCTGTGGCTCTCCAGCACTCTGTAAGGAACGTAGTGTTCTATCTGATCCCATCCACCCCTACTGGTACCGGAGCAGTGTACATGGACTGTATGTATATCATAGGACAGGGTAGGTAACATGTGGCTCTCCAGCACTCTGTAAGGAACGTAGTGTTCTATCTGATCCCATCCACCCCTACTGGTACCGGAGCAGTGTACATGGACTGTATGTATATCATAGGACAGGGTAGGTAACCTGTGGCTCTCCAGCTCTCTGTAAGGAACGTAGTGTTCTATCTGATCCCATCCACCCCTACTGGTACCGGAGCAGTGTACATGGACTGTATGTATATCATAGGACAGGGTAGGTAACCTGTGGCTCTCCAGCACTCTGTAAGGAACGTAGTGTTCTATCTGATCCCATCCACCCCTACTGGTACCGGAGCAGTGTACATGGACTGTATGTATATCATAGGACAGGGCAGGTAACATGTGGCTCTCCAGCTCTCTGTAAGGAACGTAGTGTTCTATCTGATCCCATCCACCCCTACTGGTACCGGAGCAGTGTACATGGACTGTATGTATATCATAGGACAGGGCAGGTAACATGTGGCTCTCCAGCTCTCTGTAAGGAACGTAGTGTTCTATCTGATCCCATCCACCCGTACTGGTACCGGAGCAGTGTACATGGACTGTATGTATATCATAGGACAGGGCAGGTAACCTGTGGCTCTCCAGCACTCTGTAAGGAACGTAGTGTTATATCTGATCCCATCCACCCCTACTGGTACCGGAGCAGTGTACATGGACTGTATGTATATCATAGGACAGGGTAGGTAACCTGTGGCTCTCCAGCACTCTGTAAGGAACGTAGTGTTCTATCAGATCCCATCCACCCCTACTGGTACCGGAGCAGTGTACATGGACTGTATGTATATCATAGGACAGGGTAGGTAACCTGTGGCTCTCCAGCGCTCTGTAAGGAACATAGTGTTCTATCTGATCCCATCCCCCCCTACTGGTACCGGAGCAGTGTACATGGACTGTATGTATATCATAGGACAGGGTAGGTAACATGTGGCTCTCCAGCACTCTGTAAGGAACGTAGTGTTCTATCTGATCCCATCCACCCCTACTGGTACCGGAGCAGTGTACATGGACTGTATGTATATCATAGGACAGGGTAGGTAACCTGTGGCTCTCCAGCTCTCTGTAAGGAACGTAGTGTTCTATCTGATCCCATCCACCCCTACTGGTACCGGAGCAGTGTACATGGACTGTATGTATATCATAGGACAGGGTAGGTAACATGTGGCTCTCCAGCACTCTGTAAGGAACGTAGTGTTGTATCTGATCCCATCCCCCCCTACTGGTACCGGAGCAGTGTACATGGACTGTATGTATATCATAGGACAGGGTAGGTAACATGTGGCTCTCCAGCAGATTGTGACCACATCTTCCATCATCCCCAGCCACATTAGCCACATCTCTCACTTAAACAATCCTGCATTGTCGTAGAAAATCCCTCCGTATATCACCTCTGTCTAGTACTGTGTTTACATGTGTTCCCTCCATATAACTGATGTGTTTATATGTATGTGTTCCCTCCATATAACTGCCGTGTTTATATGTATGTGTTCCCTCCATATAACTGCCGTGTTTACATGGATGTGTTCCCGCCATATAACTGCCGTGTTTATATGTATGTGTTCCCTCCATATAACTGCCGTGTTTATATGTATGTGTTCCCTCCATATAACTGCCGTGTTTATATGTATTTCCCCTCCATATAACTGCTGTGTTTACATGTATGTTTCCTCCATATACCTGTCGTGTTTACATGTAGGTTACCACCATATAACTGCCGTGTTTACATGTATGTTACCGTCATATAACTGCTGTGTTTACATGTATGTTACAGCCATATAACTGCTGTGTTTAGGATGACTTTTCATCCTGATATTATGGCCATGGTATGCTTTTTTAGGGACCACTCCATGGTACCCTGATACTGCTGGTATTTAATTGTATGGGGTTTTTTTTTGCGGTGGTCTTGGCAAAATCTGGATGTGTCAATTGTAAAATCTCCAGTAGTCCTTATACTGTGTCCTGCAGACCCTGTGGTTCCCTGAGGTATGTCAGTGGTTCCATGGAGCAAACCTCAGTAATGGCGAAGAGAGGAACAGTACGATCACCTGGTAGAGCTTACTGGATTAATTTCTGCCTCATAGTGTCCCCTAAAGTCGGTGCTAACAGTATTCAAATCCATTGCAAATCCACATTAGGTTAACACGCTGGATACTGGACAGGTTCACCCATTAGGGATAAGACGGGTGTACAAGACATTGCACAATATAGTGTTGTACACATTGTTAGGGTTCCGCCAACCTATTGTATGAAATTGAAAGGATCGAATAGCTATATATAGTCGCATGGAAAAGAAAGTCCACCCTCTTTGAATTCTATGGTTTTACATATCAGGACATAATAACAATCTTCTGTTCCTTATCAGGTCTAAAAATTAGGTAAATACAGCCTCATATGAACAACAACACTTGTGTCCGGGGCTTCTAAGCAAAGGATGTCATGAAACGTAGTGGCATAACCTCGGCCCTTAAGGACCCAGGCTTGAAGACGGATAGGCCAGCCTGATTAGAGGCCGAAAAGAGATGAGACAAATAAGGCAAAAGTAATTTATTGATGATTAGTCAGACAGTGAGGTTAGAGCTTGGCGCATTTCGAGCTGAGGGTCAGGAATGTAACGTGTGTAACATTGAGACTTCCATTGGCCTAACCTTTGGATAATATGTGGCGGGACATTATTGCGGGAGGCTGCTGAGATGTTCCTATGCAGAGGGAATGGCCGGAGTATGATTGGGGGTTGACCCCTAACCGAGATAGGATAATCCTGACCATTGACTGAAGTGAAATGTTATATGATCAGAATGGATACGTAAGTCTCCTTTTTTTTTTTTTTTTTTTTTTTTTTTTTTTTTTTTTTTTTTTTTTTTTTGATAATTGGATGCTTTGGAGACTACTAGAAATTCACATTCATAAAACCATAGAAGCCTAGGTTAATAGCTGCCAACAGGATACAGCTTCAGTCAGGGCCAAAGGGTTCGGTAGCAATGGCGTTGTAGAGCTGTCGGAACAGGGATACAGAAATGGGGAGGTGGGTTCTGGGAGGGGATTGGGAGAGTTTTGACAGTCCTTTGAGAAAGAGCTTAACTTGGTAAGATGTAAAAATGGATGGGCGAGATGGTTGAATAAAGGCAAGGTGGTGACGGATGCCTGCTAGATGTAGTTTGATGGTTACTGGAGGATGGCCCAGGGACTGATGACAGTGGGCAGCGAAAGCTAAGATGGCTGGGAGTAATCGTTGGGGGTTTTGGAGAGCAGGAAGAACTGATTGAACGAGGACCAGGTTCTGGAGTAAGATCTTTTCTTGTTGGGAGCTAGTGCCGTATTCATGATGGATATAGCTGGAGTCAGTTGAGCATGAGTTGATTGAAGGAGGGGGTGGCTGACAGATGGAGAATGGCTTCAGGACATAATTTGAAAAATTATTGTAAATTAGAAATGGAAAGGAGATTAACTGCTGGGGTGCTGGATTGCAGAGTGGGTGAGCTAATGATGGTGAATCTATGGACTAAGGAAAGCCGTGTAAGCTTGCATATGAAGGACATGATTGAGGGGGACTGAGACCTGCCTTTGTTGAGCAGCTTAAGAGGTGGATGGCTCAGAGGACAGAAAGGTGAGTTCTTGATTGGACCATGTGTGGCCCCAGATAGCAGCAGCTGTGGTGGGCGGGATTAAAAAAATGTGGCAATGGTGTAGGCTTCGGGAGGCCAGGGTTCTGAGAAGCAGGCTGAGCCGCAAATTGCGGCATAACCAAAATCCTCCAAAATGTCTGACGGGACAAAAGGGGATGAGGCTGATAGTGGTTGGGGAAAAAGGGAGTGTCCGTTCCAGTGGCGGAGAAATTCATTTCATATAGCCAGGTCAGACCTGGCTGAATCACTAATGACAATGCTGGAGGTGTTATCGGAGGCAGACAGAAGGGAAAGGAGGAAGGAGACAAATGATTTCCCTTGAGGTATTTTTCAGGTGGCGAAATTTAAATAGCCTAGAAGAGACTGAAGCTCGGACCTAGAACAAGACACCTTAACTGAGAATTCCTGCACTATGGCTTGATTGTGTGAAATTTTATCTTGTGGTAGACGAGCCTTCATAGTTTCTGAATCTAGAGTACTTCCCAAGAATTCGACTGACCTGGAAGGGCCTACTGTTTTGTCTGAAGCTATGGGGATGTTCAGGTTTTGGAAGAGGTGGGTGAGAGAGCTGAGAGCGTTGGGCTGGCAGTTGGCAGGCTGTGTCAGGAGAAAGTCGTCCAGATAGTGGAGCACCATGGGGCATCTACAGTGATTAAGGAGGAGCCAGGTAAAGGCCTCCGCGAAGTGCTCAAAGAGCCTAGGGCTGCTCTTGGAGCTGAAGGCTAAGCATATAGCAAAATAATATGCTTATTGCCACTTGATGCCCTGCAGGTGCCACAGACCGGGATAAATGGGCAGCAATTTGAATGCATCTGCGATAACTATCTACGAGAGCCAACAGTTTGGGCCTGCCTGGCGGATTAATGTAATGGCATCTTCTATATTATGATATTCCAGAGAGTACTCCTCCGATGGTATTAGCGAGTTTATGCTTGGAATGGGAGAGGAATGAGGGGCTGAAAAATCTATTGTAAGCCTTTTCTTTAATGAAAATTTTCTAGTGGTGATCCCAATAGGATTGGTACGCCAGATTGGGAAGGGGGGTGACAACTGAGGGTTCGGCTAGTGCTGAGCAGAGGTTGGGGCATTCTTGTGTTGGATTGGGTAAGGCAAGGACACCAATGTGGAATCCGTCTTTAAAACCTGAGAGGAGGAATTATATGAATTGGTGGTTGGGGTGAGTGGATAGTAATGAGGCAAGGAGACCAGAGTTAATGCTTCCTAGTCAGTATTGCATGAGGATTTATGAGGACAGATTGCACGGGCATGAGATTGGTGGCATAAGGAAGACATGTGCAGCATACGGCATGGATTGAAGAAGCAGCCTCTGTCATTAAAATTGTTGCAAATGGGGGAGGACCTCATGTAATGGCTGGTGCGGCCAAGTTTATCAACAGTAGGAAGGGAATGGGAGGTGTGGCGGGGGTTGGTGGGGACGGCCAAGGGGGCAGCAGCCGACAGATCGGCGGAGGTGCTTGGCCACGCAGAGGGACAGAGACTAAGGGTGTGATTGGCTGACTGGCATGATGGACAAACTGGGGTCTTCAGACCTGCAAAGAACCTACAGAATAGTTTGTGGTCCAAGGAGCCCCAATCCACCACGAAGCCAAACTGTTCAAGGGCTGCCGTGGCCTTGGCTGAGAAAGCTTTGTGGTAACCCAAGTCTACTAGCAGGTAGAGGTACTGATCCAGTTCCTGCCTCCTGGAAGGGAAAGACTAACACAAAATGTCCCTGTAAATGCTAAACGCCAGTACAAACTCAGGAATGGGAAGCTTCTTGGAGAGTCTGGGATCTTTGGACTTAAGAGTCACTGAAACATTGCCGCATTGGACAGTGCGACTCTCCGATAGGTCCTGGGTTGCAATCAACAGAGACACCAGGTTAATGTCCCTCCCCTCCAGGATGTTCTTTTGAAGGTGGGCTGGCACCCTGTGGGCTGGGGTGATTTTGGGACTAAGATGGAGAGGCTGTACCTGTGTCAGATATAGGCGTCAAGGATGTCGCTGGATGAGATGGAGAGTTAGAGGCACGTTCCAGAGAGATAAGTCTGGTTTTCATGTCGGCCATGGCTGATGTCATTTGAGTCAGGAGTTGCGTGATGTGAGCCAGCTGAACAGAGTTGTCCTGAGTAAGGGGGGGTGGTTTGGAGGGGGGTATGAGGGGTGGGGGGGGCCTGGGAAGTGGGGGGCGGGGGGGGGCGATTGTGATGGAAAAAGGAGTCGAAATAGTTCAGGTTTTCTGGCTGATGCAGCATAAGGGATGTGACGTCTGATGAGTTCAGCGGTGATCCGCGGAATTGTCCATTGCAGTAGGATGGATTGCTGGCTCCAGGGGTGGAAGGAGGATCTTTCTGGGGAGTACCTTGTTCAGAAGTAGCAAGCGGGATATCGCCTTCCATTGCTGGATGAGATGAAAGTGAAGAATTAGAAGCGGGGGGAAAGGGGGGGTGAGGTGGGGTGACTGCGGCCGGCAAAGGAGTCAAGAAGACCTTGATCCATGAATAGGGTCAAGGTGGTAACCTGTAACCGGGCGCCTGATGCAAGGTCGAGCTGGAGAACTCCCTGCAGGGCGGCATCCTGGCTAGCCTGTTCACCGTCAGGCAGAGAAGGATATCAGCACCGGGGGAGGCTAGATGAGTGGAAAGGAAGGGAGTGGGGAGGGGGGGAGGAATGGGGGGGGGGATACACATGATAACGTGGAAGAGGAGAGAGAAAGGCCTCTGACGGGAGGCTGATAGCGATAGCTGAGAGCCTCTGATGGGAGGCTGAACAAAAGAAGGGTGGGACAGGGGCCTCTGACGGGAGGATGGTGGATAGAGAGAGTTTGCAGAAGTCTCTGAGGGGAGACTGGTGTGAAGGGAGAACAGAGCAGGGTGCGGTAGACTGAAAGGTGAGCATGCGGGAGAGGGGGAAAGTGTAGTGGAAACTGGGGGTGGTGTGCGGCATAGCCAGGTGATTGACCTAAGCACTTACCTGTCACTGGAGCGAGAGGGGCTAAAAAAGCATTGAGTGAAGGAGTTATGGAAATGAAACTCTCTTACCTTAGTTGCGCTGAATGTGGGGCAGATCAGTCTGGAAGAGCAGCAAGAAAGACAGCTCGCTTGAATGGATGAAAACAGCTGCTGAGAACATACAGGAGAACCTGAAAATAGAAATAAAGCCTGGCACAATCTGGTCTAGAAAAGACATGAAGTAGGGAGGGACAGAGTGAACGACTACTTACAGGCAGGCTACGGGGTTCTTAATGCAGGAACTTGGGGAAGTATTAGAAGGGGAGAAGGAGGGGGGAGAAGTAAGGAGAGGGAAGTCTGACTTAAGGCACATACCAGTAAAGTAGAGGAAATAACTGGAGGCACAGAGGCTGGCAGCAGATAGGAAGAACAGAGGAGAAAGTAGTAGAACAAGGGAGGCATGCGCAGGGGAGCGGAATGAACTCACTCGCTGAGGAGGAAGCAAAGGGGAGTCCAATGTAGTGTGGAGACATCCACAGGAAAGCAGACGGGCTGGCGCGTGAATATTATGTCACCGGCCTAGACGCGGCAAGGTGACGCTGCTGCAGGAAGAAGAGAGAGACGAGGTTGACATGGAAGGTGGTAGGGACGGGGGAGGAGGGAAGGCATGTGGTGTACCTATGGAGGAAGCCTGACAGGGGAAACTTAAACGCAAGTGGCATGAAAGGGGCGGCTAGAATGGGGGTATAAATACCCAGCCGCCCCTCCCACAAATACAGGCACAGCCTGTACACATGACATATTACACCGTGTCATGATTTATTTAACAAAAATAAAGCCAAAATGGAGAAGCCACATGTGAAAAATGAAGTACCCCCTTACTGCTTCCACAGGAATTAACATTCTAAGTAGCAGACGGGTGCTACTAATCTAATGCACTTGATTAACTGATTCATCAGTAAGTGTGACCACATCTATAAAAGCCAGTTTTAGCAGTTTGCTGGTCTGGATCATTCAGGTGTGTGTACACAATGCCAAGGAGGAATGACCTCAGCAATGATCTTAGAGAGGCAAGTGTTGCTGCCCATCAATCTGGGAAGGGTTATAAGGCCGTTTCCAAACAATTTAAAGTCCATCATTCTACAGTGAGAAATATTATTCAAAAGTGGAAAACTTTCAAGACCGTTGCCAATCTTTCCAGGAGGGGACATCCCAGCAAATTCACCCCAAGGTCAGACCGTGCAATGCTCAGAGAAATTGCAAAAAACCCAAGAGTTACATCTCCGACTCTACAGGCCTCAGTTAGCATGTTAGATGTTAAAGTTCATGACCGTACAATTAGAAAAAGACTGAACAAGTATGGTAGGTTTGGAAGGGTTTCCAGGAGAAAGCCTCTTCTCTCTAAAAAGAACATGGCAGCACGGCTTAGGTTTGCAAAGTTGCATCTGAACAAACCACAAGACTTCTGGAACAATGTCCTTTGGACAGGCAAGACCAAAGTGGATATGTTTAGCCATAATGCACAGCGCCACGTTTAGTAAAAACCAAACAGCTTATGAGCACAAACACCTCATGCCCACTCTCTAGCACAGTGGTGGAGGGGTGATGATTTGGGCTTGTTTTGCAACCACAGGACCTGGGAACCTTGCGGTCATTGAGTCAACCATGAACTTCTCTGTGTACCAAAGTATTCTACAATCAACTGTGAGGCCATTTGTCCGACAGCTAAAGCTTGGCCTGAAATTGGGTCATGCAACAGGACAATGATCCCAAGCACACCAGCAAACTTACAACAGAATGGCTGAAAAAGAAAAGACTCAAGATGTTGCAATGGCCCAGTCAAAGTCCAGACCTCAACCCGATTGAAATGCTGGGGAGGGACCTTAAGAGAGCTGTGCATAAACAACTGCCCGCAAACCTCAATGAACTGAAGCAACGTTGTAAAGGAGAGTGGGACAAAATTCCTCCACATCGATGTGAGAGACTGATAAAGTCATACAGAAAATGATTAGTTCAACTTATTGCTGCTAAAGGTGGTTCTACAAGCTACTGAATTATAAGGTATACTTAGTTTTTCACACATGGCTTCTTCATTTTGGCTTTATTTTTGTTAAAGAAATCATGACACGGTATAATATGTCATGTGCTGTTGTTCATCTGAGGTTGTATTTACCTAATTATTGGACCTGCTAAGGAACAGATGCAGAGGCGTAACTAGAACGGTCCGGGTCCTGGTGCAAGAAGTGCCATGGGCCCCCCCAACCCCTGAACACATTGGCCCCCAGGCCCTCTACAATGCCTCCATTTCCTACCTCCCAATCCCTGGTGGTCCAGTGGAGTGGCAGGATAGATGGGCTGGAGCGACGTGCTCCCGCGCTGTCCTTTTCTGTAATGCAGAGCGCTGGGAGCGGGCAGTGTCTACTGTGCATGTCGGGCGTTACACACAACTTGGCGAATTATTATATAGGATTACATGTGTACATTTATGGTGCTATACATACATACATTGATGCTGATGTTCTCGTGTCCTTCTTCTCTGCAGTCCAACTCTGGGATGAAGCTGTGGCGGAAGCGCTGGTTTGTGCTCTCAGACTTGTGCCTGTTCTATTATAGAGGTGAGTGCTGGGGGTCTGTAACTCACTCTTCATCTGTAACTGCTGGTGTACATGTGCTCACGCATTTACATATCTGTGCCTGGATAGTGGGACATGAAAGCAGGATAATGATACAATGTAACACTATCCCGGCAGCACTGACCGCTCTGTGTGACACATTGTAACACTCTCCCTGCAGCACTGACAGCTGTGTGTGATATAATGTAACACTCTCCCTGCAGCACTGACTGCTGTGTTATACAATGTAACTCTCCGTGCAGCACTGGTTGCTGTATGTGATACAATGTAACTTTCCCTGCAACACTGAATGCTGTGTTTGATACAATGTAACACTCTCCCTGCAACACTGATTGCTCTGTGTGCTACATTGTAACACTACTTCCTGTAACAATGAGTGCTCTGTGTGATGCAGTGTAACACTACTCCATGCATCATTGACTTCTGTGTATGATACATTGTAACACTACTCCCTGCAACACTGACTGCTCTGTATGATACAATGTAGCACTACTCCCGGCAGCACTGATTGCTGTGTGTGATACATTGTAAAACTCTCCCTGCAGCAGTGACTGCTGTGTGTGATACATTGTAACACTGTCCCTGCAGCAGTGACTGCTATGTGTGACACATTGTAACACTTTTGCTGCAGCACTAGTGCTCTGTGTGATACAATGCAGCACTATCCCTGCAGCACTGAGTGCTCTGTGTGTGATACAATGTAACCTTATCCCTACAGCACTAGTGTTCTGTGTGGTACAATGTAACACTATCCCTGCAGCACGAGTGCTCTGTGTGATACAATGTAACACTATCCCTGCAGCACGAGTGCTCTGTGTGATACAATGTAACACTATCCCTGCAGTACTGACTGCTCTGTGTGATACACTGTAACACTATCCCTGCAGCACTGAGTGCTCTGTGTGATACAATGTAACCTTATCCCTACAGCACTAGTGCTCTGTGATACAATGTATCCTAATCCCTTCAGCACTGGTGCTCTGTGATACAATGTATCCTAATCCCTTCAGCACTGGTGCTCTGTGATACAGTGTAACACTATCCCTTCAGCACTGGTGCTCTGTGATACAATGTAACCTAATCCCTTCAGCACTGGTGCTCTGCGTGATACAATGTAACACCACTTAGCACCATGGTGTTACTGAATTGCTCATGTTCTTTTCTGCATTGGTAAATGTGTGTGCCGCCCTATAGAAATGTATTTGAAAAAGTGGCTAAAATGTCCACCGTTTCATGATAGGATTAGTAATTGTTCCTGATTCAGAAAAGCAATTAGCGCACATTTCTGTACATCTGCTACCTTTGCCATTAATGTAGGTCCATGTGCTATTCAACATCAAGGTGTTCGTATGTTTCTTACACCAAAATGTGAGCAATCGCAGACAGTGAATACATTTATGGTTTTCAGAAAAATGGAGAATGCTCTACTTTTGTGAATTCCTCTTTAAGGGCCAGATTCTATTACAGGTGCTGATTTTATCTCTGCTTTTATCTCCAGGTTTCTCCATAGACTTCAATAGGAAAATGTTTGATAAAAGGGGTGGTAACATTTATCACCTGCAATAGAATCCAGCCCCAAATGTCTTCAGGCAATGTCATCGGTAGTTTTGTAATAGTTACCCTTTAACCCCATGAGTGCAATGTGTTGGATACCTCCTTGACACTTAAAGGGTTAATAATGTCTCTAGTCACCCAAACCTTTATTAGCCAGATACAAATTGTTAATACTTCTCAAGATGTTTTATTATGAGTCTGTGACTAACTGTAATATTAACACTCAGAGGGATGGGCAACACAATGGAAGCCTCTCATCATTCAGGTGGTTGAAAGCCTCATTTAAATCACTAGGAATTTGGGGAATGTTTATATCCACCCTGTAGGTGCCCTTGCAGAGTGCAGAGGGTTGTAATTATGTGCCTTGTCTGGGGACGAAGTGGTGCGGTAATTGAATTATCAGTGCTGCTTTTCATTCAGTAAATCCGGCCTCTATGGGGGTTGTTGCCTGTGATTATAAAGCTGCGTCAGCCTCCCAATTCCCACTGGATATTCCTCTTCTCAGAAGTTGGAGGCAGAAAGCAAATAGATACTGGAGTTGTTTCCCTCCTGCCTGTCACAGACTGTGTGTGTTACTTCTTACTAATAAATTATCTTTACTCACCAGGGAAAACCAGACCTAATCACATGCGCGACTCCTGTAGCCTCCTGGTACCAACCTGTTCTAATAATACCCTCATTTACTGGATATACTATGGGCAGCAAGTGGCCCTTATAACTTTTACTCCATGTTCCTTCCTTCCAGAGATAAGATTTCATCAGTTCAGGATGTCGGCCCTGTGGAGGCGGACATGACAGTTACTGGCAGGATGTCAGCTACATGGAGGAGGACATGACAGTTACTGAAAGGATGTCAGGTCCATGGAGGAGGACATGACCGTTACTGGCAGGATGTCAGGTCCAGGGAGGCGGACATGACCATTACTGACAGGATGTCAGGTCCAGGGAGACTGACATGACTGTTACTGGCAGGATGTCAGGTCCATGAGGGCGGACATGACAGTTATTGGTAGGTTGTCAGGTCCATGAGGGTGAACATGACAGCTAGTGGCAGGATGTCAGGTCTAGGGTGGCGGACATGACAGTTACTGGCAGGATGTCAGGTCCAGGAAGGTGGACATAAAAGTTACTGTCAGAATGTCTGCTCCATGGAGATAGACATGACAGTTACAACGACTACAGGACATCAAACTCTTCTAAAGCCACATGTTAATCTTAACCCTTTAAGGATGAGTGTGTGGGCAACACTCTTCTTCAAAAAGAAATGTTGTTATTATTAATAATTATTATTAATCTTTATATAGCGCCAACAATTTCCTCAGCGCTTTACAGTAGGGAGTAGACATACAGAGGTATTAAATAGTACAATCAAGTGTGGAGAACAGAAGGATCAGAGGGCCCTGCTCGTGAGAGCTTACAGTCTAGAGGAAGGTAGGTATGACACAGGAGGAGTAAGTGCTATTGGGTGTAAGTGCCTCCTGCCACCTGACCTGCCAGTCAGTGGGTGGGAGTGAGAAGTGCTGTTGAGTGCAGTGGTCCAGGCAAGGGGTGGTTCTTAGTGATATTGTTTATGGAGGCAGGTGATAGGCTTCCCTGAAGAGGTGAGTTTTCAGGGAGCGTCTGAAGATCTGAAGGCTGGGGGTGAGAATTCCACAGCTGAGGTGTAGCACGGGAGAAGTCCTGTAGGTGGGAGTGGGAGGATGTGATGAGAGCTGTGGAGAGCAGAAGGTCATGTGCAGAGCGAAGATGGTGGGTGGGAGTATATTTGGAAATGAGATATGAGATATAGGGGGATGCGGTGTTAGTGAGGGCTCTATAAGTAAGCACCAGAATTTTGAATGTAATTCTGTATGCTAATAGGAGCCAGTGTAGGACTGACAGAGGGGTGTGGTGTTAGAGAAGTGATGAGTGAGGTAGATTAGTCTTGCAGCAGAGTTCATTACGGACTGTAGTGGGGTTAGTCGGGTGAGAGGAAGGCCAATTAGTAAAGAGTTACAGTAATCAAGGCGGGACATGATGAGTTAATGTTTTAAGTGAGTTGGGGGGCTCACGGGGCTTCGGGCACTGTTGGGGTACTTTTTCTGGGAAAACTACATTTCCCATGAGCGCTTGCTTCACACGCTCGTTTCTGATTGGCTCCCGCTGCGGCAGCTATTTTGTGCCTTTTCCAGAATGAGTATCCTACACAGGGCTTGGACTCTCCTTCTCTCCTCTTCAGATTAACCCCTTGCCTTCCAGATAAGTGTATTGTAGCGATTTCTGGGGTGAAATTTTAATCCTACACACTGTATTTGGGTGATTCCTTATACTTTAAATGTTTTTGACACTGTGAGAATGTCTAATCCCTTGGAGCTTGGGGCCAGACCTAAGACAAAGGACGCTGGGGTCTCTGTGTCCCCTGTTGCGCATTGTTCTTCATGTCATTCAGGGTTACATAGAAAATTCTCAGGTCATTTATGCCCAGCATGTTCTGATGTCCCTGAATCTCTCCAGGCGACCTCCAGCCATGCATTAGAACCAGTTTGGGTGCAAGAGTTCAAGGCTTCTACTAGAGACCTTCGATCTACATTGCAACTCTTTCCATCTCAATTACAGGGGGTCTTCCACTCATGGCAGACCCCTTCTTCCATTAAATCTTCCCTGCCAAAACCGCAGGGAGTACCTGACTTATCAGGTTCCTCTGAGGAGGAACTCTTTGTGGATTCAGATGTTGAGGAATGTTCTGCTGTAGGCTCCTCTCAGTTTTTTGGGGACCCCTTTGAGGCTGATCCTGAGCCCTCGGCTGAGGGCCTGATCAGGGCTGTCTTAACCACTCTAAACATTCCCTTAGTTCAAGACGTTTCTTTAGATCCTTCTAATGTATTTTAGGAGCCTAGGAAGCCGCATACTTGTTTTCCACCTAACCCCACTCTTAACCTCTTGGTGTCTGAGTCGAAATCTCCAGACAGGAAAACTTCTGTTTCCAAGAAATTTGTCAAGCTTTACCCCTTCTCTGAGGCGGTGCTTGCTCAGTGGGTTCCTCCCCTCAAAGTGGATGCTCCTATCTCCAGGCTATCTAAGTCTTCTACCTTGCCAGTTTCTGATGCGTCTGCTCTGAAAGACTGGACTGACAAGAAACTTGAGGTCTCCCTCAAGTCCATTTCTGTCACTGCTGGTACTGCCATGCGTCCAGCATTTTCTGCGCATGGGTTAACCGGGCCATTGTGATCTGGACTGGACACCTCACACTGGCTCTCCATCAGGGTGCTCCTACTTCGGATATGTTACGGCTTCTTGCCAACATTTCTGAGGCTCAGCACTATGTTATTGCTGCCTTATTTGATGCCATCCGTTTGGTGGCAAGGGCTTCCACCATGTCTGTGGTTTCCAGGCAAGCTCTTTGGCTCAAGATCTGGTCTGCTGACACTTCTTCCAAGAAAGCCTTGCTCTCTTTGCCTTTTCAAGGCACATCATTGTTTGGGCCAGATCTTAAGGATCTGATTAATGAGGCCACAGGGGTAAAAGTACCCTTCTGCCTTTTGTCCCCAGGAAGAAAATGCCTCTCAAACATAATAATTTTTTTCGTTCCTTCCAGACTGAGACAAGTCTGGCGAACCAGGCGGTTCCCTCAGCTCCGCGTGCCTCCTCCAAGCCCAAACAGCAATGGAAGCCCAAGGTCTCCTCCAAGCCTAAGCCTTCCAAGCCACCTTCGGCATGACTCGCCGAACCCAGGTCCCCACTCAGCTGGGTGGCCATCTGCGTCACTACCACAGTGTCTGGGAGGATTCAGTGGCGGACCCGTTGGTTTTACGGTGGGAAGTGGCGGACCGGTACTGGATCCCTTTCGTGTCTCTTCCTCCCTTTTGCTTTTTTCCCTCTCATACACCCCGGGAGCAGAGAAATGCTGTCCTTTCAATGGCGCTATCCAGGCCCTACTGGACAAGGATGTTCTGGAGTAGTTTCCAGTTCAGGATAGAGGTAGGGGTTTTTACTCAAACCTCTTTGTGGTCTCCAAGAAGGACGGCGGTTGTCGTCCCATTTTGGATTTGGAGGATCTCAATTCCTTTGTGATCAGGACTCATTATCACCAGGAGTCCCTAAGGACGGTAATTGCTTCTATGTCCCCGGAGTAATTCCTTGCCTCTCTGGATCTTCAGGACACGTATCTACACATCGCTATTCATCCAGAGAGCCAGCAGTATCTCAGATTTGCCTGCGACCAAGGGTACTTTCAGTTTTCAGCTCTTCCCTTTGGTCTGACTACAGCTCCTCAAGTCTTAAACTGTGTCCTGGGAGCTTTAGTATCTGTCCTTCATCGGTATGGCATCAGAGTTACTCCATACATGGACAACCTGCTTCTGAAAGCCCTTCTGCAGAACTTCTTCATCAGCAGGTTCAGGACTGCATTCATGCTCTCATCCATCATGGGTGGATCATCAGCATGGACAAGTCATATCTTGTCCCATCCCAGCGTCTAGTCTTCCTGGGCCTTCTCTTCGGCACTCAGCAGAGCATGGTGTTTCTCACGGACGAGATGGCTCACCAGATCGCCACAGGGTTTCTGCTGTTCTGGCTCACAATCTCTAGTGGGGAAATTCATCTCCACCGTAGAAGCGGTCCCATTTGCCATGGCTCACACCAGGGAACTCCAGAGGTTTGTGATCCAGGTGTGCAAGGGTCAGCCGGACCTTCTGAAGATGTCAGTGTCCAACCCCCCCCCTTCATGTGTGAACTGAGTTTGTCATGGTGACTCGACCTCTCCAATCTGCTGAAGGGCAAGTCCTTCCTGGTGTCCTTCTGGACCATGGTGACAACGGATGCCAGCCTATCCAGCTGGGGAGCGGTCCTGGGTCGCCTGAGTGCTCAGGGTCGGTGGTCTCCGGAGGAATCTCTCCTTCCCATCAACGTGTTGGAGCTTCGGGTGATATTTCATACCCTTCGTCATTGGACACCACAGCTGGAAGAATGCACAGGTCCAGTCCTACAACGCCACTGCCGTGGCTTACTTCAACAAGCAAGGCAGAACAAGAAGTCTCGCCGCTTGGTTAGAGGTCAAGGCTATTTTGTCCTGGGCAGAAGAACATGTTCCTGCCATATCCGCAATGCACATTCCTGGCGTAAACAACGTCATGGCAGACTTCCTCAGTCGACACCCTGTGGACAGTGGAGAATGGGAACTGCACCTAGAGGTGTTCACATTCATTGTTCAGAAGTGGGGTCTTCCTTGCATCGATCTGATGGCGACAAGACACAACAGGAAGGTTCTGAGGTTCTGCTCTCGCTGGAGGGATCCTCTAGTGGTGGAGGCCATGTCCATTCCTTGGTTATTTCCTCTGGCCTACATCTTTCCTCCCCTCCTCACGTTGCACAGGGTATTAAGGAAATTGAGACTGGAGCGCTTTCCAGTCATTCTGATTGCTCCGTACTGGCCTCGACAGGCTTGGTTTCCGGATCTTCTGTATCTGTCAGTGGCGGAGCCATTCCGGCTCCCTTGCCATCCGGATCTTCTTCTACAGGGTTTCCTGTGGAAGGAGGATGTTCATTGGCTAACTTTGAGGGCTTGGAAATTGAATCCTCAATATTGAAGAAGGGTTTTTCTTCTGGTGTGGTGGCTACTATGCTCAGAGCCCACAAACCTGTTTCTTCTAAGGCCTACCATCGTGTCTGATCGACCTTTCTGTCTTGGTGTGCTGATAGGGACCTGTCTCAGGAATTTGATCTGCCTACGGTCCTGGCCTTCTTGCAGGACGGTGTGGCTAACGGCCTCAGTTTGAGTTCCCCCAAGGGTCAGACTTCTCTTTTCTCTGTTTTCTTTCAGACGCACATTGCTATTCTTCCTGATGTCAAGGTTTTCTTCCAGGGCGTTGATCATAATCGTCCTGCTTTTAAGAATCACGCTCCTCCGTGGAATCTTAACTCTCCGTTTTGACTCCTTGGCTACTATTCCTCTAAGCCTGCTGACGTGGAAAATGGCTTTTCTCCTGGCGATCATATCTGTTCGCCGTGTCGCAGAGTTGCTTGGTCTGTCTTGTAGACCACCCTTTTTGGTGTTTCACAAAGACAAGGCAGTGCATCCCACTTCTCAGGATTGTCTCCCGATGGTGGTCTCTGAGTTCCACATTAATCAGGAGCTTGTGGTGCCTTCTTTCTGCCCTGACCCTACCTCTGACAAGGAGAGGGATCTCCACTTGTTAGGTGTGGTGCGTTGTTTCAAGTTTTATGTACATCGCACTGAGTCCTTCAGGCAATCTGACGCGCTGTTCGTTATTTCTGAGGGTCCCAGGGCAGGAAGACATGCTTCTAAAGTGACTATTGCATCCTGGATCAAGTCCACTATTCGTAACACTTATGAGCTGAGGAAGAAGCCTGTTCCCTTTCGGGTCACAGCTCATTCTACTATATCTATTGGGGCTTCTTGGGCTTAAAAGAATCAGGCCTCTGCTGATCAGTTGTGCAAGGCTGCCACCTGGTCGTCTGTACACACATTTTCGAAGCCTTACCGTGTTGATGTGTTGGCATCAGCTGACACCAGCTTTGGGAGGAAGATCCTGGAGGCAGTCTTTCCTGTCTAGTATCTTCTTCGGTTCTTGGTGCTTCCTTCACTTTTGAGCCGTGTTGGCTCTAGTTCAGTGTGCTGTGTAACAGTTTGGGGTGTTGTACCCCTGTTCAGTGTCCGTTGACACTTCATTGTTTGTTGGGCTATCTCTGATCTGATGGTTCATATCTGCTCTGGTGACTTTGGGGGCCTTGCGCCTGGTCCTTGCCTTACTTCCTGCCTCTGGGAAACTCAGTGGTTGGACATAGCAGAGTTACCAGTAATCTGTATTGGATGACAGAGAAAAGAGGATTTTAGTCGTACCTGTTAAATCCTTTTCTTTTAGTCCATACAAGTTACTGGTCTCCCACCCTGTCAAGAGACCATGCTTGCCTGTGGATGACCTTGGAGGTCCTTCGTGGTCATGCTCACAGGAATCTTCTTTCCCTTCTACTATCTAGTCAATAGTTAGTGTCTCAAATCTTACTGGAGCTGGTTGGCTCGCTGCAGCCAAGGAGGGAAGGTAGGCTGCACCCCCGCATTCAGTTCTAGAATTGTTCCTGCCTAATTAAAGGGGCTGATTGCCTACCCAAAGTTACCAGTAACCTGTATGGACTAAGAGAAAAGGATTTAACAGGTAAGACTAAAATCCTCTTTTATACACTGTGGACACACTTATATACCCAGTAGGCACCTGTACATACCCAGTGGGCACTCGTACATTATGGATACCCTTAGCCTGAAATCAGTGCCCGGCCACCTGACTATATACTAAGCTGTGAAACTGGACACCACTCCAGGGTCTTGTGAAGCAATAAGGCATTTCTTGTTGAACAGGACAATAATGTCCACGTATAATTATAAATAAAAACAACATTCAGGGTGGTAAAAAGAAAATGCTGAACGTACCCGATTGTGGTCTACAGCCTGTCACCGTTTTGGTCTCTCTTGGAACGATTATCAAGGCTGATTAAGTTTTATTAAGGCTCATTAAGGTCCCACAAGAGGACATACGTGTTGATTAAACAAGGGAATTTCTCTCTATGGAGAGATGCTTTATTTAAAAATGATTACAACTCAAACTTCCATTTTTGTGGGAGGAGGATGTAGCACTTTTCATGGCTTTTTCTTTTTATGGTAGTGATGTTATTGTTAGGGATGAAAGCTTTCCATAGACAGCAATAGCAACAGTGACCCCATAGAGTGGAAAAGGCCAAGAACAAAATATAACTCAAGCATTCAGAACCGTGTATGTGTGTAGTGGGTGGGGGGGTGGGAGTGCAGTGCATTGTACATCACTCTGTAGGGGGGTGCAGTGCATTGTACATCACTCTGTAGGGGGGGGCAGTGCATTGTACATCACTCTTTGGGGGGGTGCAGTGCTTTCTACATCACTCTGTAGGGGGGTGCAGTGCTTTCTACATCACTCTGTAGGGGGGTGCAGTGCTTTCTACATCACTCTGTAGGGGGGTGCAGTGCTTTCTACATCACTCTGTGGGGGGGTGCAGTGCATTGTACATCACTCTGTGGGGGGTTGCAGTGCTTTGTACATCACTCTGTGGGGGGGTGCAGTGCATTGTACATCACTCTGTAGGGGGGTGCAGTCCATTGTACATCACTCTGTAGGGGGGTGCAGTGCTTTCTACATCACTCTGTGGGGGGGTGCAGTGCATTGTACATCACTCTGTAGGGGGGTGCAGTGCATTGTACATCACTCTGTAGGGGGGTGCAGTGCATTGTACATCACTCTGTAGGGGGGTGCAGTGCATTGTACATCACTCTGTAGGGGGGTGCAGTCCATTGTACATCACTCTGTAGGGGGGTGCAGTGCTTTCTACATCACTCTGTAGGGGGGTGCAGTGCATTGTACATCACTCTGTGTAGGGGGGGTGCAGTGCATTGTACATCACTCTGTAGGGGGGTGCAGTGCTTTCTACATCACTCTGTAGGGGGGTGCAGTGCATTGTACATCACTGTAGGGGGGTGCAGTGCTTTGTACATCACTCTGTAGGGGGGTGCAGTGCATTGTACATCACTCTGTAGGGGGGTGCAGTGCATTGTACATCACTCTGTAGGGGGGTGCAGTGCATTGTACATCACTCTGTGTAGGGGGGGTGCAGTGCATTGTACATCACTCTGTAGGGGGGTGCAGTGCATTGTACATCACTCTGTAGGGGGGTGCAGTGCATTGTACATCACTCTGTGTAGGGGGGTGCAGTGCATTGTACATCACTCTGTAGGGGGGGTGCAGTGCATTGTACATCACTCTGTAGGGGGGTGCAGTGCATTGTACATCACTCTGTAGGGGGGTGCAGTGCATTGTACATCACTCTGTAGGGGGGTGCAGTGCTTTGTACATCACTCTGTAGGGGGGTGCAGTGCATTGTACATCACTCTGTAGGGGGGTGCAGTGCATTGTACATCACTCTGTGTAGGGGGGTGCAGTGCTTTGTACATCACTCTGTGGGGGGGTGCAGTGCATTGTACATCACTCTGTGGGGGGGTGCAGTGCATTGTACATCACTCTGTAGGGGGGTGCAGTGCATTGTACATCACTCTGTAGGGGGGTGCAGTGCATTGTACATCACTCTGTAGGGGGGGTGCAGTGCATTGTACATCACTCTGTAGGGGGGTGCAGTGCATTGTACATCACTCTGTAGGGGGGTGCAGTGCATTGTACATCACTCTGTAGGGGGTTGCAGTGCTTTGTACATCACTCTGTGTAGGGGGGGTGCAGTGCATTGTACATCACTCTGTAGGGGGGTGCAGTGCATTGTACATCACTCTGTAGGGGGGGTGCAGTGCATTGTACATCACTCTGTAGGGGGGTGCAGTGCTTTGTACATCACTCTGTGGGGGGGGTGCAGTGCATTGTACATCACTCTGTAGGGGGGTGCAGTGCATTGTACATCACTCTGTACGGGGGTGCAGTGCTTTGTACATCACTCTGTGGGGGGGGTGCAGTGCATTGTACATCACTCTGTAGGGGGTGCAGTGCACTGTACATCACTCTGTGTAGGGGGGGTGCAGTGCATTGTACATCACTCTGTAGGGGGGTGCGGTGCTTTGTACATCACTCTGTAGGGGGGGGGGTGCAGTGCATTGTACATCACTCTGTGGGGGGGTGCAGTGTATTGTACATCACTCTGTAGGGGGGTGCAGTGCATTGTACATCACTCTTTAGGGGGTGCAGTGCATTGTACATCACTCTGTAGGGGGGTGCAGTGCATTGTACATCACTCTGTAGGGGGGTGCAGTGCATTGTACATCACTCTGTAGGGGGGTGCAGTGCATTGTACATCACTCTGTAGGGGGGTGCAGTGCACTGTACATCACTCTGTGTAGGGGGGTGCAGTGCATTGTACATCACTCTGTGTAGGGGGGGGTGCAGTGCATTGTACATCACTCTGTTTAGGGGGGTGCAGTGCATTGTACATCACTCTGTGGGGGGGGGGTGCAGTGCTTTGTACATCACTCTGTAGGGGGGGTGCAGTGCTTTGTACATCACTCTGTAGGGGGGTGCAGTGCACTGTACATCACTCTGTAGGGGGGTGCAGTGCATTGTACATCACTCTGTGGGGGGGGTGCAGTGCATTGTACATCACTCTGTGGGGGGGTGCAGTGCATTGTACATCACTCTGTAGGGGGGTGCAGTGCTTTGTACATCACTCTGTAGGGGGGGTGCAGTGCTTTGTACATCACTCTGTGGGGGGGGGTGCAGTGCATTGTACATCACTCTGTAGGGGGTGCAGTGCATTGTACATCACTCTGTGGGGGGGGGTTCAGTGCATTGTACATCACTCTGTGGGGGGGTGCAGTGCTTTGTACATCACTCTGTAGGGGGGGTGCAGTGCTTTGTACATCACTCTGTAGGGGGGTGCAGTGCATTGTACATCACTCTGTAGGGGGGTGCAGTGCATTGTACATCACTCTGTAGGGGGGTGCAGTGCATTGTACATCACTCTGTAGGGGGGTGCAGTCCATTGTACATCACTCTGTAGGGGGGTGCAGTGCATTGTACATCACTCTGTGGGGGGGTGCAGTGCATTGTACATCACTCTGTAGGGGGGTGCAGTGCATTGTACATCACTCTGTGGGGGGGGTGCAGTGCATTGTACATCACTCTGTAGGGGGGTGCAGTGCATTGTACATCACTCTGTAGGGGGTGCAGTGCATTGTACATCACTCTGTAGGGGGGTGCAGTGCATTGTACATCACTCTGTGTAGGGGGGTGCAGTGCATTGTACATCACTCTGTTTAGGGGGGTGCAGTGCATTGTACATCACTCTGTAGGGGGGTGCAGTGCTTTGTACATCACTCTGTGGGGGGGGGTGCAGTGCATTGTACATCACTCTGTGGGGGGGTGCAGTGCTTTGTACATCACTCTGGAGGGGGGTGCAGTACATTGTACATCACTCTGTTTAGGGGGGTGCAGTGCATTGTACATCACTCTGGGGGGGGTGCAGTGCTTTGTACATCACTCTGTAGGGGGGGTGCAGTGCATTGTACATCACTCTGTAGGGGGGTGCAGTGCTTTGTACATCACTCTGTAGGGGGGTGCAGTGCATTGTACATCACTCTGTGTAGGGGGGTGCAGTGCATTGTACATCACTCTGTAGGGGGGTGCAGTGCATTGTACATCACTCTGTAGGGGGGGTGCAGTGCATTGTACATCACTCTGTAGGGGGGGTGCAGTGCATTGTACATCACTCTGTGTAGGGGGGTGCAGTGCATTGTACATCACTCTGTAGGGGGGTGCAGTGCATTGTACATCACTCTGTAGGGGGGTGCAGTGCATTGTACATCACTCTGTAGGGGGGGTGCAGTGCATTGTACATCACTCTGTAGGGGGTGCAGTGCATTGTACATCACTCTGTAGGGGGGTGCAGTGCATTGTACATCACTCTGTTTAGGGGGGTGCAGTGCATTGTACATCACTCTGTAGGGGGGTGCAGTGCATTGTACATCACTCTGTTTAGGGGGGTGCAGTGCTTTGTACATCACTCTGTAGGGGGGTGCAGTGCATTGTACATCACTCTGTTTAGGGGGGTGCAGTGCATTGTACATCACTCTGTAGGGGGGTGCAGTGCATTGTACATCACTCTGTTTAGGGGGGTGCAGTGCATTGTACATCACTCTGTGTAGGGGGGTGCAGTGCATTGTACATCACTCTGTGGGGGGGGTGCAGTGCATTGTACATCACTCTGTGGGGGGGTGCAGTGCATTGTACATCACTCTGTAGGGGGGTGCAGTGCACTGTACATCACTCTGTAGGGGGGTGCAGTGCATTGTACATCACTCTGTAGGGGGGTGCAGTGCATTGTACATCACTCTGTAGGGGGGTGCAGTGCATTGTACATCACTCTGTAGGGGGGTGCAGTGCACTGTACATCACTCTGTAGGGGGGTGCAGTGCATTGTACATCACTCTGTAGGGGGGTGCAGTGCATTGTACATCACTCTGTGGGGGGGTGCAGTGCATTGTACATCACTCTGTAGGGGGGTGCAGTGCATTGTACATCACTCTGTAGGGGGGTGCAGTGCATTGTACATCACTCTGTTTAGGGGGGTGCAGTGCATTGTACATCACTCTGTAGGGGGGTGCAGTGCATTGTACATCACTCTGTAGGGGGGTGCAGTGCATTGTACATCAGTCTGTTTAGGGGGGTGCAGTGCATTGTACATCACTCTGTAGGGGGGTGCAGTGCATTGTACATCACTCTGTAGGGGGGGTGCAGTGCATTGTACATCACTCTGTGTAGGGGGGGTGCAGTGCATTGTACATCACTCTGTAGGGGTGGTGCAGTGCATTGTACATCACTCTGTGTAGGGGTGGTGCAGAGCATTGTACATCACTCTGTTTAGGGGGGTGCAGTGCATTGTACATCACTCTGTAGGGGGGTGCAGTGCATTGTACATCACTCTGTAGGGGGGTGCAGTGCATTGTACATCACTCTGTAGGGGGGTGCAGTGCATTGTACATCAGTCTGTTTAGGGGGGTGCAGTGCATTGTACATCAGTCTGTTTAGGGGGGTGCAGTGCATTGTACATCACTCTGTGGGGGGGGTGCAGTGCATTGTACATCACTCTGTGGGGGGGTGCACTGCATTGTACATCACTCTGTTTAGGGGGGTGCAGTGCACTGTACATCACTCTGTAGGGGGGTGCAGTGCACTGTACATCACTCTGTAGGGGGGTGCAGTGCATTGTACATCACTCTGTGGGGGGGGGGTGCAGTGCATTGTACATCACTCTGTTTAGGGGGGTGCAGTGCACTGTACATCACTCTGTAGGGGGGTGCAGTGCACTGTACATCACTCTGTAGGGGGGTGCAGTGCATTGTACATCACTCTGTGGGGGGGGGTGCAGTGCATTGTACATCACTCTGTTTAGGGGGGTGCAGTGCACTGTACATCACTCTGTGGGGGGGGTGCAGTGCTTTATAGGTTCCAGTGAAGTTCTTGATCAGTGAGGTGATGTACAGGCTACTGGTGCAGCACTCACTGACTCCTCTGCTGTTTTTAGTGCAATATCTTCTGTAGGCCTCACTTCACCCAGTCCTGTTTCTTATTCCCAGGAAATAAGCAGGGCTATATGCACAAGGAAAAAGGTGGAGCAATTCTGGCACCAAAGGGGTGAAATAAGAATTCCCCAATCCTCACGAATATAAATGGGGGCATTTACCTCTGGTCTCCATTACCATCTCCATATGTTGGAGACCTGACTATCATTCAGGGGTTAATTACAAATGCGTGTGTGTCCCCTATGATGGTTGCGATTCCTGGGTGACAATCTGCTCTGTGTTTCCCAGATGAGAAGGAAGAGGGAGTGTTAGGAAGCATTTTACTCCCGAGCTTCCACATATCCATGGTGACACCAGAGGACAGTATTTACCGCGCACACGCCTTTAAGGTAATGGAACATATTACTGTGCCTGAACGTCTAAATGTAGATAGACAGTAACCAAGGGGCGGGCGGCACAACTCCTCTACCCTTGTAAAAGGGACCCTACCACCAAAAATCAACTTATCCCTACATTACCTCCCCACTCACTGACACTGCTCAGTAATACATTACCCAACTCCCCTAGCACTGACTTCCTGTCTTATCTCTACATTACCTCCCCCACTCACTGACACTGCTCAGTAATGCATTACCCACCTCCCCTAACACTGACTTCCTGTCTTATCCCTACATTACCTCTCCACTCACTGACACTGCTCAGTAATGTATTACCCACCTCCCCTAGTACTGACTTCCTGTCTTATCCCTACATTACCTCTCCACTCACTGACACTGCTCAGTAATGTATTATCCTCCTCCCCTAGCACTGACTTCCTGTCTTATCCCTACATTACCTCCCCCACTCACTGACACTGCTCAGCAATGCATTATCCACCTCCCCTAGCACTGACTTCCTGTCTTATCCCTACATTACCTCCCCACTCACTGACACTGCTCAGTAATGTATTACCTACCTCCCCTAGCACTGACTTCCTGTCTTATCCCTACATTACCTCCCCACTCACTGATACTGCTCAGTAATGTATTACCTACCTCCCCTAGCACTGACTTCTTGTCTTATCCCTACATTACCTCCCCACTCACTGACACTGCTCAGCACTACATTACCCACCTCCCCTAGCACTGACTTCCTGTCTTATCCCTACATTACCTCCCCACTCACTGACACTGCTCAGTAATGCATTACCCACCTCCCCTAGCACTGACTTCCTGTCTTATCCCTACATTACCTCCCCACTCACTGACACTTCTCAGTAATACATTACCCACCTCCCCTAGCACTGACTTCCTGTCTTATCCCTACATTACCTCCCCACTCACTGACACTGCTCAGTAATGCATTACCCACCTCCCCTAGCACTGACTTCCTGTCTTATCCCTACATTACCTCCCCACTCACTGACACTGCTCAGTAATACATTACCTACCTCCCCTAGCACTGACTTCCTGTCTTATCCCTACATTACCTCCCCACTCACTGATACTGCTCAGTAATGTATTACCTACCTCCCCTAGCACTGACTTCCTGTCTTATCCCTACATTACCTCCCCACTCACTGACACTGCCCAGCACTACATTACCCACCTCCCCTAGCACTGACTTCCTGTCTTATCCCTACATTACCTCCCCACTCACTGACACTGCTCAGTAATGCATTACCCACCTCCCCTAGCACTGACTTCCTGTCTTATCCCTACATTACCTCCCCACTCACTGACACTGCTCAGTAATACATTACCCACCTCCCCTAGCACTGACTTCCTGTCTTATCCCTACATTACCTCCCCACTCACTGACACTGCTCAGCAATGCATTACCCACCTCCCCTAGTACTGACTTCCTGTCTTATCCCTACATTACCTCCCCACTCACTGACACTGCTCAGTAATACATTACCCACCTCCCCTAGCACTGACTTCCTGTCTTATCCCTACATTACCTCCCCACTCACTGACACTGCTCAGTAATACATTACCCACCTCCCCTAGCACTGACTTCCTGTCTTATCCCTACATTACCTCCCCACTCACTGACACTGCTCAGTAATACATTACCCACCTCCCCTAGCACTGACTTCCTGTCTTATCCCTACATTACCTCCCCACTCACTGACACTGCTCAGTAATGCATTACCCACCTCCGCTAGCACTGACTTCCTGTCTTATCCGTACATTACCTCCCCACTCACTCACACTGCTCAGCAATGCATTACCCACCTCCCCTAGTACTGACTTCCTGTCTTATCCCTACATTACCTCCCCACTCACTGACACTGCTCAGCAATGCATTACCCACCTCTCCTAGCACTGACTTCCTGTCTTATCCCTACATTACCTCCCCACTCACTGACACTGCTCAGTAATACATTACCCACCTCCCCTAGCACTTACTTCCTGTCTTATCCCTACATTACCTCCCCACTCACTGACACTGCTCAGTAATACATTACCCACCTCCCCTAGCACTGACTTCCTATCTTATCCCTACATTACCTCCCCCACTCACTGACACTGCTCAGTAATGCATTACCGACCTCCCCTAGTACTGACTTCCTGTCTTATCCCTACATTACCTCCCCCACTCACTGACACTGCTCAGTAATGCATTACCCACCTCCCCTAGTACTGACTTCCTGTCTTATCCCTACATTACCTCCCCACTCACTGACACTACTCAGTAATGCATTACCCACCTCTCCTAGCACTGACTTCCTGTCTTATCCCTACATTACCTCCCCACTCACTGACACTGCTCAGTAATACATTACCCACCTCCCCTAGCACTGACTTCCTGTGCTATCCCTACATTACCTCCCCACTCACTGACACTACTCAGTAATGCATTACCCACCTCCCCTAGCACTGACTTCCTATCTTATCCCTACATTACCTCCCCACTCACTGACACTGCTCAGCAATGCATTACCCACCTCCCCTAGCACTGACCTCCTGTCTTATCCCTACATTACCTCCCCACTCACTGACACTACTCAGTAATGCATTACCCACCTCCCCTAGCACTGACTTCCTGTCTTATCTCTACATTACCTCCCCACTCACTGACACTGCTCAGCAATGCATTACCCACCTCTCCTAGCACTGACCTCCTGTCTTATCTCTACATTACCTCCCCACTCACTGACACTGCTCAGCAATGCATTACCCACCTCTCCTAGCACTGACCTCCTGTCTTATCCCTACATTACCTCCCCACTCACTGACACTGCTCAGCAATGCATTACCCACCTCCTCTAGCACTGACTTCCTGTCTTATCCCTACATTACCTCCCCCACTCACTGACACTGCTCAGCAATGCATTACCCACCTCTCCTAGCACTGACCTCCTGTCTTATCCCTACATTACCTCCCCACTCACTGACACTGCTCAGCAATGTATTACCCACCTCTCCTAGCACTGACTTCCTGTCTTATCCCTACATTACCTCCCCCACTCACTGACACTGCTCAGCAATGTATTACCCACCTCTCCTAGCACTGACCTCCTGTCTTATCCCTACATTACCTCCCCACTCACTGACACTGCTCAGTAATACATTACCCACCTCCCCTAGTACAGACTTCCTGTATTATCCCTAAATTACCTCCCCACTCACTGACACTGCACAGCAATGCATTACCCACCTCACCTAGCACTGACTTCCTGTCTTATCTCTACATTACCTCCCCCACTCACTGACACTGCTCAGTAATACATTACCCACCTCCCCTAGTACAGACTTCCTGTATTATCCCTACATTACCTCCCCACTCACTGACACTGCACAGCAATGCATTACCCACCTCACCTAGCACTGACTTCCTGTCCTATCCCTACATTAACTCCCCACTCACTGACACTGCTCAGTAATGCATTACCCATCTCTCCTAGCACTGACTTCCTGTCTTATCTCTACATTACCTCCCCACTCACTGACACTGCTCAGTAATACATTACCCACCTCCCCTAGCACTGACTTCCTGTCTTATCCCTACATTACCTCCCCACTCACTGACACTGCTCAGTAATGCATTACCTACCTCATCTAGCACTGACTTCCTGTCCTATCCCTACATTAACTCCCCACTCACTGACACTGCTCAGTAATGCATTACCCATCTCCCCTAGCACTGACTTCCTGTCTTATCTCTACATTACCTCCCCACTCACTGACACTGCTCAGTAATACATTACCCACCTCCCCTAGCACTGACTTCCTGTCTTATCCCTACATTACCTCCCCACTCACTGACACTGCTCAGTAATGCATTACCCACCTCACCTAGCACTGACTTCCTGTCCTATCCCTACATTAACTCCCCACTCACTGACACTGCTCAGTAATGCATTACCCATCTCCCCTAGCACTGACTTCCTGTCTTATCTCTACATTACCTCCCCACTCACTGACACTGCTCAGTAATGCATTACCACCTCCCCTAGCACTGACTTCCTGTCTTATCCCTACATTACCTCCCCACTCACTGACACTGCTCAGCAATGCATTACCCACCTCCCCTAGCACTGACTTCCTGTCCTATCCCTACATTAACTCCCCACTCACTGACACTGCTCAGTAATGCATTACCCATCTCCCCTAGCACTGACTTCCTGTTTTATCCCTACATTACCTCCCTCCACTCACTGACACTGCTCAGCAATGCATTACCCACCTCCCCTAGCACTGACTTCCTATCTTATCTCTACATTACCTCCCCACTCACTGACACTGCTCAGTAATGCATTACCCACCTCCCCTAGCACTGACTTCCTGTCTTATCCCTACATTACCTCCCCACTCACTGACACTGCTCAGTAATGCATTACCCACCTCCCCTAGCACTGACTTCCTGTCTTATCCCTCCATTACCTCCCCACTCACTGACACTGCTCAGCAATACATTACCCACCTCCCCTAGCACTGACTTCCTGTCTTATCCCTACATTACCTCCCCACTCACTGACACTGCTCAGTAATACATTACCCACCTCTCCTAGCACTGACTTCCTGTCTTATCCCTACATTACCTCCCCACTCACTGACACTGCTCAGCAATGCATTACCTGCCTCCCCTAGCACTGACTTCCTGTCTTATCCCTACATTACCTCCTCCACTCACTGACACTGCTCAGCAATGCATTACCCACCTCTCCTAGCACTGACTTCCTGTCTTATCCCTACATTACCTCCCCACTCACTGACACTGCTCAGCAATGCATTACCTGCCTCCCCTAGCACTGACTTCCTATCTTATCCCTACATTACCTCCCCCACTCACTGACACTGCTCAGCAATACATTACCAACCTCCCCTAGCCCTGACTTCCTGTCTTATCCCTACATTACCTCCCCACTCACTGACACTGCTCAGCAATGCATTACCTGCCTCCCCTAGCACTGACTTCCTATCTTATCCCTACATTACCTCCCCCACTCACTGACACTGCTCAGCAATGCATTACCCACCTCCCCTAGTACTGACTTCCTGTCTTATCTGTACATTACCTCCCCACTCACTGACACTGCTCAGCAATACATTACCCACCTCCCCTAGTACTGACTTCCTGTCTTATCCCTACATTACCTCCCCACTCACTGACACTGCTCAGCACTGCATTACCTGCCTCCCCTAGCACTGACTTCCTGTCTTATCCTTACATTACCTCCCCACTCACTGACACTGCTCAGCAATACATTACCACCTCCCCTAGCACTGACTTCCTGTCTTATCCCTACATTACCTCCCCACTCACTGACACTGCTCAGTAATGCATTACCCACCTCTCCTAGCACTGACTTCCTGTCTTATCCCTACATTACCTCCCCACTCACTGACACTGCTCAGTAATGCATTACCCACCTCCCCTAGCACTGACTTCCTGTCTTATCCCTCCATTACCTCCCCACTCACTGACACTGCTCAGCAATGCATTACCCACCTCTCCAAGTACTGACTTCCTGTCTTATCCCTACATTACCTCCCCACTCACTCACACTGCTCAGTAATACATTACCCACCTCCCCTAGCACTGACTTCCTGTCTTATCCCTACATTACCTCCCCACTCACTGACACTGCTCAGCAATGCATTACCCACCTCCCCTATCACTGACTTCCTGTCTTATCCCTACATTACCTCCCCACTCACTGACACTGCTCAGTAATACATTACCCACCTCCCCTAGCACTGACTTCCTGTATTATCCCTACATTACCTCCCCACTCACTGACACTGCTCAGTAATGTATTACCCACCTCCCCTAGCACTGACTTCCTGTCTTATCCCTACATTACCTCCCCACTCACTGACACTGCTCAGCAATGCATTACCCACCTCCCCTAGCACTGACTTCCTGTCTTATCCCTACATTACCTCCCCACTCACTGACACTGCTCAGCAATGCATTACCCACCTCCCCTAGCACTGACTTCCTATCTTATCTCTACATTACCTCCCCCCTCACTGACACTGCTCAGTAATGCATTACCCACCTCCCCTAGTACTGACTTCCTGTCTTATCCCTACATTACCTCCCCACTCACTGACACTGCTCAGTAATGTATTACCCACCTCCCCTAGCACTGACTTCCTGTCTTATCCCTACATTACCTCCCCACTCACTGACACTGCTCAGTAATGTATTACCCACCTCCCCTAGCACTGACTTCCTGTCTTATCCCTACATTACCTCCCCACTCACTGACACTGCTCAGTAATGTATTACCCACCTCCCCTAGCACTGACTTCCTGTCTTATCCCTACATTACATCCCCCACTCACTGACACTGCTCAGTAATACATTACCCACCTCCCCTAACACTGACTTCCTGTCTTATCCCTACATTACCTCCCCACTCACTGACACTGCTCAGTAATGTATTACCCACCTCCCCTAGCACTGACTTCCTGTCTTATCCCTACATTACCTCCCCACTCACTCACACTGCTCAGTAATACATTACCCACCTCCCCTAGCACTGACTTCCTGTCTTATCCCTACATTACCTCCCCACTCACTGACACTGCTCAGCAATGCATTACCCACCTCTCCTAGCACTGACTTCCTGTCTTATCCCTACATTACCTCCCCACTGACTGACACTGCTCAGCAATGCATTACCCACCTCCCCTAGCACTGACTTCCTGTCTTATCCCTACATTACCTCCCCACTCACTGACACTGCTCAGCAATGCATTACCTACCTCCCCTAGCACTGACTTCCTGTCTTATCCCTACATTACCTCCCCCACTCACTGACACTGCTCAGCAATGCATTACCTACCTCCCCTAGCACTGACTTCCTGTCTTATCCCTACATTACCTCCCCACTCACTGACACTGATCAGTAATGTATTACCCACCTCCCCTAACACTGACTTCCTGTCTTATACCTACATTACCTCCCCACTCACTGACACTGCTCAGTAATGCATTACCCACCTCCCCTAGTACTGACTTCCTGTCTTATCCCTACATTACCTCTCCACTCACTGACACTGCTCAGTAATGTATTACCCATCTCCCCTAGGACTGACTTCCTGTCTTATCCCTACATTACCTCCCCACTCACTGACACTGCTCAGTAATGCATTACCCACCTCCCCTAGTACTGACTTCCTGTCTTATTCCTACATTACCTCCCCACTCACTGACACTGCTCAGTAATGTATTACCCACCTCCCCTAGCACTGACTTCCTGTCTTATCTCTACATTACCTCCCCACTCACTGACACTGCTCAGCAATGCATTACCCACCTCCCCTAACACTGACTTCCTGTCTTATCTCTACATTACCTCCCCACTCACTGACACTGCTCAGTAATGCATTACCCACCTCCCCTAACACTGACTTCCTGTCTTATCTCTACATTACCTCCCCACTCACTGACACTGATCAGTAATGTATTACCTACCTCCCCTAACACTGACTTCCTATCTTATCCCTACATTACCTCCCCACTCACTGACACTGCTCAGTAATGCATTACCCACCTCCCCTAGTACTGACTTCCTGTCTTATCCCTACATTACCTCCCCACTCACTCACACTGCTCAGCAATGCATTACCCACCTCCCCTAGCACTGACTTCCTCTCTTATACCTACATTACCTCATCCACTCACTCACACTGCTCAGTAATGCATTACCCACCTCCCCTAGCACTGACTTCCTGTCTTATCCCTACATTACCTCCCCACTCACTGACACTGCTCAGTAATGCATTACCCACCTCCCCTAGTACTGACTTCCTGTCTTATTCCTACATTACCTCCCCACTCACTGACACTGCTCAGTAATGTATTACCCACCTCCCCTAGCACTGACTTCCTGTCTTATCTCTACATTACCTCCCCACTCACTGACACTGCTCAGCAATGCATTACCCACCTCCCCTAACACTGACTTCCTGTCTTATCTCTACATTACCTCCCCACTCACTGACACTGCTCAGTAATGCATTACCCACCTCCCCTAACACTGACTTCCTGTCTTATCTCTACATTACCTCCCCACTCACTGACACTGATCAGTAATGTATTACCTACCTCCCCTAACACTGACTTCCTATCTTATCCCTACATTACCTCCCCACTCACTGACACTGCTCAGTAATGCATTACCCACCTCCCCTAGTACTGACTTCCTGTCTTATCCCTACATTACCTCTGCACTCACTGACACTGCTCAGTAATGTATTACCCACCTCTCCTAGCACTGACTTCCTGTCTTATCCCTGCATTACCTCATCCACTCACTGACACTGTTCAGCAATGCATTACCCACCTCCCCTAGCACTGACTTCCTGTCTTATCCCTACATTACCTCCCCACTCACTGACACTGCTCAGCAATGCATTACCCACCTCCCCTAGCACTGACTTCCTATCTTATCCCTACATTACCTCATCCACTCACTGACACTGCTCAGTAATACATTACCCACCTCCCCTAACACTGACTTCCTGTCTTATCCCTACATTACCTCCCACCTCACTGACACTGCTCAGCAATACATTACCCACCTCCCCTAGCACTGACTTCCTGTCTTATCTCTACATTACCTCCCCACTCACTGACACTACTCAGCAATGCATTACCCACCTCCCCTAGCACTGACTTCCTATCTTATCCCTACATTACCTCATCCACTCACTGACACTGCTCAGTAATACATTACCCACCTCCCCTAGCACTGACTTCCTATCTTATCCCTACATTACCTCCCACCTCACTGACACTGCTCAGCAATACATTACCCACCTCCCCTAGCACTGACTTCCTGTCTTATCCCTACATTACCTCCCACCTCACTGACACTGCTCAGCAATACATTACCCACCTCCCCTAGCACTGACTTCCTGTCTTATCTCTACATTACCTCCCCACTCACTGACACTACTCAGCAATGCATTACCCACCTCCCCTAGCACTGACTTCCTATCTTATCCCTACATTACCTCCCCCACTCACTGACACTGCTCAGTAATGCATTACCCACCTCCCCTAGCACTGACTTCCTGTCTTATCCCTACATTACCTCCCTACTCACTGACACTGCTCAGCAATGTATTACCCACCTCCCCTAGTACTGACTTCCTCTCTTATCCCTACATTACCTCCCCACTCACTGACACTGCTCAGTAATGCATTACCCACCTCCCCTAGCACTGACTTCCTGTCTTATCCCTATATTACCTCCACACTCACTGACACTGCTCAGTAATGCATTACCCACCTCCCCTAGCACTGACTTCCTGTCTTATCCCTACATTACCTCCCCCACTCACTGACACTGCTCAGTAATGTATTTCCCACCTCCCCTAGTACTGACTTCCTGTCTTATCCCTATATTACCTCCCCACTCACTGACACTGCTCAGTAATGTATTTCCCACCTCCCCTAGTACTGACTTCCTGTCTTACCCCTACATTACCTCCCCCACTCACTGACACTGCTCAGTAATGTATTACCCACCTCCACTAGCAATGACTTCCTGTCTTATCCCTACATTACCTCCCCCACTCACTGACACTGCTCAGCAATGCATTACCCACCTCCCCTACCACTGACTTCCTGTCTTATCCCTACATTACCTCCCCACTCACTCACACTGCTCAGCAATGTATTACCCACCTCCCCTAGTACTGACTTCCTGTCTTATCCCTACATTACCTCCCCCACTCACTGACACTGCTCAGCAATGCATTACCCACCTCCCCTACCACTGACTTCCTATCTTATCCTTACATTACCTGCCCCACTCACTCACACTGCTCAGCAATGCATTACCCACCTCCCCTAGCACTGACTTCCTGTCTTATCCCTACATTACCTCCCCACTCACTGACACTGCTCAGCAATGCATTACCTACCTCCCCTAGCACTGACTTCCTGTCTTATCCCTACATTACCTCCCCCACTCACTGACACTGCTCAGCAGTGCATTACCTACCTCCCCTAGCACTGACTTCCTGTCTTATCCCTACATTACCTCCCCACTCACTGACACTGATCAGTAATGTATTACCCACCTCCCCTAACACTGACTTCCTGTCTTATACCTACATTACCTCCCCACTCACTGACACTGCTCAGTAATGCATTACCCACCTCCCCTAGTACTGACTTCCTGTCTTATCCCTACATTACCTCTCCACTCACTGACACTGCTCAGTAATGTATTACCCACCTCCCCTAGGACTGACTTCCTGTCTTATCCCTACATTACCTCCCCACTCACTGACACTGCTCAGTAATGCATTACCCACCTCCCCTAGTACTGACTTCCTGTCTTATTCCTACATTACCTCCCCACTCACTGACACTGCTCAGTAATGTATTACCCACCTCCCCTAGCACTGACTTCCTGTCTTATCTCTACATTACCTCCCCACTCACTGACACTGCTCAGCAATGCATTACCCACCTCCCCTAACACTGACTTCCTGTCTTATCTCTACATTACCTCCCCACTCACTGACACTGCTCAGTAATGCATTACCCACCTCCCCTAACACTGACTTCCTGTCTTATCTCTACATTACCTCCCCACTCACTGACACTGATCAGTAATGTATTACCTACCTCCCCTAACACTGACTTCCTATCTTATCCCTACATTACCTCCCCACTCACTGACACTGCTCAGTAATGCATTACCCACCTCCCCTAGTACTGACTTCCTGTCTTATCCCTACATTACCTCCCCACTCACTCACACTGCTCAGCAATGCATTACCCACCTCCCCTAGCACTGACTTCCTCTCTTATACCTACATTACCTCATCCACTCACTCACACTGCTCAGTAATGCATTACCCACCTCCCCTAACACTGACTTCCTGTCTTATCCCTACATTACCTCCCCACTCACTGACACTGCTCAGTAATGCATTACCCACCTCCCCTAGTACTGACTTCCTGTCTTATTCCTACATTACCTCCCCACTCACTGACACTGCTCAGTAATGTATTACCCACCTCCCCTAGCACTGACTTCCTGTCTTATCTCTACATTACCTCCCCACTCACTGACACTGCTCAGCAATGCATTACCCACCTCCCCTAACACTGACTTCCTGTCTTATCTCTACATTACCTCCCCACTCACTGACACTGCTCAGTAATGCATTACCCACCTCCCCTAACACTGACTTCCTGTCTTATCTCTACATTACCTCCCCACTCACTGACACTGATCAGTAATGTATTACCTACCTCCCCTAACACTGACTTCCTATCTTATCCCTACATTACCTCCCCACTCACTGACACTGCTCAGTAATGCATTACCCACCTCCCCTAGTACTGACTTCCTGTCTTATCCCTACATTAACTCCCCACTCACTCACACTGCTCAGCAATGCATTACCCACCTCCCCTAGCACTGACTTCCTCTCTTATACCTACATTACCTCATCCACTCACTCACACTGCTCAGTAATGCATTACCCACCTCCCCTAGCACTGACTTCCTGTCTTATCCCTACATTACCTCTGCACTCACTGACACTGCTCAGTAATGTATTACCCACCTCTCCTAGCACTGACTTCCTGTCTTATCCCTGCATTACCTCATCCACTCACTGACACTGTTCAGCAATGCATTACCCACCTCCCCTAGCACTGACTTCCTGTCTTATCCCTACATTACCTCCCCACTCACTGACACTGCTCAGCAATGCATTACCCACCTCCCCTAGCACTGACTTCCTATCTTATCCCTACATTACCTCATCCACTCACTGACACTGCTCAGTAATACATTACCCACCTCCCCTAGCACTGACTTCCTATCTTATCCCTACATTACCTCCCACCTCACTGACACTGCTCAGCAATACATTACCCACCTCCCCTAGCACTGACTTCCTGTCTTATCCCTACATTACCTCCCACCTCACTGACACTGCTCAGCAATACATTACCCACCTCCCCTAGCACTGACTTCCTGTCTTATCTCTACATTACCTCCCCACTCACTGATACTACTCAGCAATGCATTACCCACCTCCCCTAGCACTGACTTCCTATCTTATCCCTACATTACCTCCCCCACTCACTGACACTGCTCAGTAATGCATTACCCACCTCCCCTAGCACTGACTTCCTGTCTTATCCCTACATTACCTCCCTACTCACTGACACTGCTCAGTAATGCATTACCCACCTCCCCTAGCACTGACTTCCTGTCTTATCCCTACATTACCTCCCCCACTCACTGACACTGCTCAGTAATGTATTTCCCACCTCCCCTAGTACTGACTTCCTGTCTTATCCCTATATTACCTCCCCACTCACTGACACTGCTCAGTAATGTATTTCCCACCTCCCCTAGTACTGACTTCCTGTCTTACCCCTTCATTACCTCCCCCACTCACTGACACTGCTCAGTAATGTATTACCCACCTCCACTAGCAATGACTTCCTGTCTTATCCCTACATTACCTCCCCCACTCACTGACACTGCTCAGCAATGCATTACCCACCTCCCCTACCACTGACTTCCTGTCTTATCCCTACATTACCTCCCCACTCACTCACACTGCTCAGCAATGTATTACCCACCTCCCCTAGTACTGACTTCCTGTCTTATCCCTACATTACCTCCCCCACTCACTGACACTGCTCAGCAATGCATTACCCACCTCCCCTACCACTGACTTCCTATCTTATCCTTACATTACCTGCCCCACTCACTCACACTGCTCAGCAATGCATTACCCACCTCCCCTAGCACTGACTTCCTGTCTTATCCCTACATTACCTCCCCACTTACTGACACTGCTCAGTAATGTATTACCCACCTCCCCTAGCACTGACTTCCTGTTTTATCCCTACATTACCTCCCCACTCACTGATACTGTTCAGCAATGCATTACACACCTCTCTTAGCACTGACTTCCTGTCTTATCCCTACATTACCTCCCCACTCACTGATACTGCTCAGTAAAGCATTACACACCTCTCCTAGCACTGACTTCCTGTCTTATCCATACATTACCTCCCCCACTCACTGACACTGATCAGCAATGTATTACCCACCTCCCCTAACACTGACTTACTGTCTTATCCCTACATTATCTCCCCCACTCACTGACACTGCTCAGTAATGCATTACCCACCTCTCCTAGTACTGACTTCCTTTCGTATCCCTACATTACCTCCCCACTCACTGACACTGATCAGCAACGTATTACCCACCTCCCCCTAGCACTGACTTCCTGTCTTATCCCTACATTACCTCCCCCCACTCACTGACTCTGCTCAGTAATGCATTACCCACCTCCCCTAGTACGGACTTCCTGTCTTATCCCTATACTACCTCCCCCACTCACTGACATTGCTCAAGTAATGCATTACCCACCTCCCCTAGCACTGACTTCCTGTCTTATCCCTCCATTACCTCCCCACTCACTGACACTGCTCAGTAATGCATTACCCACCTCCCCTAGCACTGACTTCCTGTCTTATCCCTACATTACCTCCCCACTCACTGACACTGCTCAGTAATGCATTACCCACCTCCCCTAGCACTGACTTCCTGTCTTATCCCTACATTACCTCCCCACTCACTGACACTGCTCAGTAATACATTACCCACCTCCCCTAGCACTGACTTCCTGTCTTATCCCTACATTACCTCCCCCAATCACTGACACTGCTCAGCAATCCTTTGTTGTTCTTCCCTAGCACAGGAAGGGTTAAGTAGTTTTAGGGTTATTTAGGTGGTAGGGTCCCTTTAAGCGAAAACCACTCTGTTTTATTTATGTATGTATATTCTGTTGATATGTAGTTAGCTCTTTATACTTCACATTTAGTATAGGTAAGACACAATAAATGCAGTAGTTATTATACAGGCGATTATCATAAGGGGTAGAGTAGATATGCATGTGTTAGGGTCACTATTATTGGTTCATGAGTCTTTGTTGTTATTATTATTTTTTAATGTAAATATATGAGAAAGTTATTTTGTTGTGAATGATAGGAATTGCTCATTTGGAAGCAATTTTTAATGACCTGAAAATTTGTGTACATTTCTGGGACCATTTATTAAAAGAATGCAAACAATATAAAAAAAATCTGATTGTTTTTATTTTCACCAATCTGTAATTGCTACTAGTGGAAGAAGAATAAATATCCCAACATATAGTTCTTATTGTGACAAATTTCATGTATTACCTAAAAATAACCTTTATTTTCCTTCCTTTTTTGTTACAAAAATTCCCTTTTGTTTGTGTCCTGAGATCACCGTAGAGGTAGAACTGAACTATAAATCATGAAGAGGTGAGTGTCTGCATCTTTATTGTGGTACGGTGGGAGGTTGGCTAAAGACGCATATAATAGCAAAACTGTTACCTTTCCTCGCACATTAAAAAGTAATTGATATCGTTGATATGAACATTTTCCAGTAGAAAAATCTGTTTCAACGTTTTTGTTATGAGTGAAAATAAAGTTTATATTTGTAGAAAAATGGCATGCACCAAATCTTATGTCAACTAACAGTGTTTTCATATTTAGCTGCATTGCAAATATAATGTGGCTTAGTGGGAAAGTGAGAGATTGATTACAAATCACGTACAGAGAAATGCATGAACTCCCGCGTCCTCCGAATTGCCCTTTTGGGAATATTTGCTTGTGATTTTATTTGTGCAGTTGGTTTTCCCCAGAATAACTCTGCATTTATGTGTACGGTCCATACATATTTTCCTGTTGTTTTTCAATCTGTCAGACAATTAATGCCGCAGAGAAAAATGTAGGTAGTAAAATGTAAGGACGGTTATTAGCCTGGCTGGAGAGTACATAGAATAGTCTATAAACTCTCATTATACTTGTCATTAAAGTAGACCTATTACCTTCAGTTCCAGGTTGTTTTGGAAAACATCAATTAAAAACTACCTGTTAGTGGAACTGGCTGTGTAGTCCATTAGTGGAACTGCCTGTGTAGTTGTCTGTGTAGTCTGTTAGTGGAGCTGCCAGTGTAGTCTGTTAGTGGAGCTGCCAGTGTAGTCTGTTAGTGGAGCTGCCAGTGTAGTCTGTTAGTGGAGCTGCCAGTGTAGTCTGTTAGTGGAGCTGCCAGTGTGGCCTGTTAGTGGAACTGGCTGTGTGGCCTGTTAGTGGAACTGGCTGTGTGGCCTGTTTGCGGAACTGGCTGTGTGGCCTGTTTGCGGAACTGGCTGTGTGGCCTGTTTGCGGAACTGGCTGCGTGGCCTGTTTGCGGAACTGGCTGCGTGGCCTGTTTGCGGAACTGGCTGCGTGGCCTGTTTGCGGAACTGGCTGCGTGGCCTGTTTGCGGAGCTGGCTGCGTGGCCTGTTGGCGGAGCTGGCTGCGTGGCCTGTTGGCGGAGCTGGCTGCGTGGCCTGTTGGCGGAGCTGGCTGTGTAGTCCTGTGTAGTCTGTTGGTGGAACTGCCTGCGTAGTCCTGTGTAGTCTGTTGGTGGAACTGCCTGCGTAGTCCTGTGTAGTCTGTTGGTGGAACTGCCTGCATGGCCTGTTGGTGGATGTTACAGCAGGTAGATATTCAGACTTGTGTTTATGTATGTTGAGCACTCTGAGTGAACCACATTCCAATGTATACAAATTGCCCCCATCAATGCAGTTTCATGTACTAATTGAGCTCTTTCACTTTTTCCAGAAATATGTGTCAATATCACCTAAACTCTGCATCTGTTGGTCTTTTATCTAATATAACATACGGGGCATTTTAATTAAAGGTTTAAAATATGTAAACACAGCGGCTGTTCACTGTTCTTTCTTAGTCTTTAACCCCCTGTAGTAGAGGCAGGAAGGTGAATGAATGTAAATCAGTGTCACCCACACTCCCAGGTCCTCTAGGACCCAAACTGTTTGACAGCAGCAATTAAGGGCCAGAGTAGACTACCAGACCTCTGTGGCCTTTGTGCATTGGATAGCCAGGGTCAGTAGTGTCCCAGTGTAACCTTCATAACCTATGGCCTTTGTGTAATGGATAGGCAGGGGCAGTAGTGGCAAGTGTAACCTTCCTGACCTATGGCCTTTGTGTAATGCATAGGTAGGGGCAGTAGTGGCAAGTTTAACCTTCCTGACCTATAGCCTTTGTGTAATGGATAGGCAGGGTCAGTAGTGGCAAGTGTAACCTTCCTGACCTATGGCTTTTGTTTATAGGATAGTCAGGGGCAGTTTTGGCAAGTGCAACCTTCATGACCTATGGCCTTTGTATAATGGATAGTCAGGGGCAAACACCCATATGACCCACCCCTTATAAAAACAGGCTCCCATTCATTGTACTATTCTATTGGTCATTTTACTGATTCTTTCTTTTTTTTATATATATATGTTTTGTGTGTTTTTTTTTTTCTCTTTACAGAAACGTAATAGTTTGTTCCAATGACCCTGTCATTTCCAATCAGGCCACCCACTCAAATATGAGGACCTATTATTTCTGCACAGACACAGCCAGAGAGATGGAGTTATGGATGAAAGCCATGACTGACGCTTCCCTCGTACACTCAGAACCCACAAAGAGGTGCGTGTCTGCTCTGCAGCAAGTGTGTGTGTGTGTGTATGTGTGTGCACCTGCCTGTGTGTGTGTGCACGTGCTTCTGCCCCTGTGTATGTGTGACTGTTCCTGCCTATGTGTGTGTGACTGCTTCGTAGTGTTTTCTCTGTCGTCCAATACAGGTTACTGGTAACTCTGGGAGGCGTCAGTCCCTTTAAGTAGGCAGGAACATTCTCTAAATGTATGCAGGGGGGTGGAGCCTCTCTTCACACTCAGGCTGCAGCCCAGCTAGCCACCTCCAGAATTGTTTGTTCCTGGGTGTGAACACACCAGGTGGAGAACATCTCTCGTTAGTTTTTAGTTTCTTTTTTATTTTTCTGTCAGATATGGAATACCACCATTAGGCGGGTTACCATGACTGACAAATGCCCTCCAATGTGGCTAGCTCAGTGTCCAGGTGCTTTTTGGTGGACCTTAAGTCCTGAGGGGGTAAATCTTGGGTACAAGTGCTTCCCCATGGATTACCCACTGAGGTAATTCTTACTACATGGTAACCTGAAGACAGAAGATCTGCAGGAAATGTGAGCTACCCTTTGAGTCCTGCAGGTCCACTTGTCCCACAGTGCCCCTTTGCTGGGCTTGTATTTGGGAGTTCTCACTGCGTACTCCTGCACTCATTGGGTATATATGTGTGTGTCTGTTGGGTTTTTGGAGCAGGTTTATGTCAGACCTGGTCCCGTCCCAGCGACTGGTCTTCCTGGGTCTTCTGTTCGATACTCAGAAGTACATGGTGTTCTACTGGAGGAGGTAGCCCATCAATTGCTCAGAGAGTCTCAGTGATCCTATCCCGCGATCGGATCCCGGTTCCGAAGTTGTCTTCTCTGGTGGGGAAGTTCATTTCCACGATAGAGGCGGTTCCATTTGCCATGGCACACACCAGGGAACTTCAAAGATTTGTGATACAGACATGCAGGGACCGACCAGATCATCAGAAGCTATCGATCTCTCTTCCTCCTCCTGTCGAGTTGAGCTTGGAGTGGTGGTTGGACCTTTCCAATCTCCTGAAGGGGAGATCCTTACAGATTTCCTACTGGACCAAGGTCATGATGGATGCCAGCCTCTTGGTCTGGGGTGCTGTTCTGGGTCACTTCAGTGCTATGGGGAAGTGGTCCATGGAGGAGTCTCTTCTTCCCATCAATGTTCTGGAACTTCGAGCAATATTTCATGCTCTACGCCATTGGGAGTCTCAACTGGAGGACTGTCCAGTCCGAGTGGAATCCGACAACGCCACCGCAGTGGCTTACATCAACAGACAGGGCAGGACAAGAAGTCTCGCTGCTTGGTTAGAGGTCAAGGCCATTCTGTCCTGGGCAGAGGTTCATGTTCCTGTCATTTCCGCAGTGCATATTCCAGGCGTAGACAGCGTCATGGCAGACTTCCTCAGTCGTCACACAGTCGACAGAGGAGAGTGGGAACTACATCCGGAGGTGTTTCAACTCCTGACTTAGAAATGGGGGGGTACCCCAAGTGGATCTGATGGCAACCAGGCACAACAGGAAGGTTCCGACGTTCTGCTCCCGGTGGAGAGACTCTCTAGCCCTGGCTGCCGACGCAATGTCCATTCCCTGGACATTCTCTCTGGCCTACACTTTTCCTCCTCTTCCGATGTTGATAAGGGTGATACAGAAATTGAAAGTGGAACGTTGTCCAGTAATCCTGATCGCTCCGAATTGGCCTCGTCAGTCCTGGTATCCGGAGCTTCTGGCCCTATCAGTGGCGGAGCCCTTTCCGCTCCCCTCTCATCCAGATCTTCTTCTGCAGGGTTACCTGTGGAAGGAAGATGTTCATTGGCTCAATTTAACAGCCTGGAGGTTGAATCCTCGATTTTAAAGAAGTGGTGTCTACTATGCTTAGTACCCGTAAGTCTGTTTCTTCCAAGATCTATCACCATGTGTGGTCGACAATTGTGTCTTGGTGTGCTGATAGAGATCTGTCTCATGATTTTCATCTTCCCACTGTCCTGGCCTTTTTGCAGGACGGTGTGGATAAGGGGCTCAGTCTGAGTTATCTTAAGGTTCAGACTTTGGCGCGCTCTGCCTTTTTCCAGGAGCACATTGCTGTCCTTCCTGATGTCAAGGTTTTCTTCCAAGGCGTTGCTCATGTGCGTCCTGCCTTTCGGAGTCCGGCTCCTCAGTGGGACCTTAGTTTGGTTTTGGGAGTTCTCCAACGTCCTCCCTTTGAGTCTTTGGCTACTATTCCTTTACGTCTCTTGACGTGGAAGATGGCTTTCCTTCTGGCGATTGTGTCAGTTCGCCGAGTGGCGGAGTTGCAAGCTCTTTTTTGTAGACCACCTTATCTGGTGTTGCACAAGGATAAAGCGGTGCTTCGCACTTCTAAGGAGTTATTACCTAAAGTTGTCTCTGAGTTTCACATCAGTCAGGAGATTGTGGTGCCCTCTTTCTGCCCTAACCCCTCCTCTGACAAGGAAAGGGATCTCCATTTGTTGGATGTGGTGCGTTGTCTCAAGTTTTTGTCCATCGCACTGAATCTATCAGGAAGTCTGACGCTCTGTTCGTCATTCCTGAGGGTCCTTGGGCAGGAAGACCTGCACCCAAAGTGACTATTGCGTCATGGATCAAGTCCACTATTCGTAGGGCTTATGAATTGAGGACTGAGCATGTTCCCTTTCGGGTCACGGCTCATTCCACCAGGGGCCTCTTGGACCTATAACAATCAAGCATCTGCTGATCATTTGTGCAGGGCGGCCACTTGGTCCTCTGTGCACACATTTTCGAAGCACTACCGTGTGGATGTGCTGGCTTCGGCTGATGCCAGCTTCGGGAGGAAGGTCCTGGAGGCAGTTTTGCCTGTCTAGGATCTTCTTCTTCTTCTCAGTTCCTTAGTGCTTCCTTACTGTTGAGCCCTGTTGGCTCTAGTTCAGTGTGCTGTGTTAAGGTCCCTGGGGTGTTTTTACCCCCGTTTGGTGTCCGTTGCACTTCAGTTTTGTTGGGATCTCTGACCGGTTGGTTCATAGAGGTCCTGGTGACTTTGGAGGCATTGAGCCTGGTCCTTGCCTTCTTCCCACCTCTGGGAAACTCAGTGGTTGGACATCCCAGAGTTACCAGTAACCTGTATTGGATGACAGAGAAAAGAGGATTTTAGTCTTACCTGTTAAATCCTTTTCTCTTAGTCCATACAGGTTACTGGTCTCCCACCCTGTCAAGAGACCATGCTTGGCTCTCCTGTGGCAATACGTGGGAGTCCTTCGGGGCATGCTCACAGAAGTCTTCTTCCTTTCTACTTTCTAGTCTAGTTAGTTCTCAAACAATTCTGGAGGAGGCTAGCTGGGCTGCAGCCTGAGTGGGAAGGGAGGCTCCACCCCCCTGCGTACATTTAAAGAATGTTCCTGCCTATTTAAAGGGACTGACGCCTCCCAGAGTTACCAGTAACCTGTATGGACTAAGAGAAAAGGATTTAACAGGTAAGGCTAAAATCCTCTTTTTTGCACCTATCTGTGTGTCCATAGCAAGCTGGTGTGTGTGTTTGTGTGTGTTCACCTGCCTGTGTGTGTGGGTGTACATGTGTATGTGTATAAATAACTGTATGTGGGTGTAAATGGGAATGAGTATGTGTGTATATATATATATATACATATAACTGGATGTGGGTGTAAATGTGTATAAATAACTGTATGTGGTTGTAAATGTGTATGTGCATATATAACTGGATGTGGGTGTAAATGTGTGTATATATAACTATGTGGGTGTAAATGTGTATGTGTATAAATAACTGGATGTGGGTGTAAATGTGTATGTGGGTGTAAATGTGTATGTGTATAAATAACTGGATGTGGGTGTAAATGTATATATAACTGGATGTAGGTGTAAATGTGTATGTGGTTGTAAATGTGTATGTGCATATATAACTGGATGTGGGTGTAAATGTGTATATATAACTATGTGGGTGTAAATGTGTATGTGTATATATAACTGGATGTGGGTGTAAATGTGTGTATATAACTGGATGTGGGTGTAAATGTGTGTGTGTATATAACTGTATGTGGGTGTAAATGTGTATGTGTATAAATAACTGTGGGTGTAAATGTGTATATATAACTGGATGTGGGTGTAAATGTGTGTATATAACTGGATGTGGGTGTAAATGTGTGTGTGTGTGTGTATATAACTGTATGTGGGTGTAAATGTGTATGTGTATAAATAACTGTGGGTGTAAATGTGTATATATAACTGTATGTGGGTGTAAATGTGTATGTGTGTATATAACTGGATGTGGGTGTAAATGTGTATGTGTATAAATAACTGTGGGTGTAAATGTGTATATATAACTGTATGTGGGTGTAAATGTGTATATATAACTGTAGTTTGGTGTAAATGTGTATATATATAACTGTATGTGGGTGTAAATGTGTATATATAACTGTAGTTTGGTGTAAATGTGTATGTGTATAAATAACTGTATGTGGGTGTAAATGTGTATGTGTATAAATAACTGTGGGTGTAAATGTGTGTATATAACTGTATGTGGGTGTAAATGTGTATGTGTGTATATAACTGTATGTGGGTGTAAATGTGTATGTGCAGGGCAGATGTTTGGGAATACTGGGAAATGAAATGATCACATCTAAATGACCATTTTCCATTTCCCCACTGACATACAAAGCTAATTTAATTACATATTAATTGACTCTGTAAGATGAAGTTCCTTGTCATGTTCAGTTGGAGGCTGTTTTCTACCGTGTATAGTTTTAAGTTATGTGGTGCGTTGGATAGTGGCGGGATCAAGTAAATTAATCCTTTATTGGCAGATGTGAAGATTTTCTTTTACCCACTGTTTAGATGTACTGCTCAAATAAAGAAAGAATATCACTCTATGTGGCACTGGTCTGAGTCACTACATCCCCATGTGGGTCAGTGTCACTGCAGTAAAGTGCCAGGTGCACCCGGGTACATCAGCTTGTAATGATCCTGTAAAGTGCCAGATGCACCCGGGTACATCAGCTGTAATGATCCTGTAAAGTGGCAAGCGCACCCGGGTACATCAACTGTAATGATCCTGTAAAGTGCCAAGTGCACCCGGGTACATCAGCTGTAATGATCCTGTAAAGTGCCAGGTGCACCCGGGTACATCAACTGTAATGATCCTGTAAAGTGCCAGGTGCACCCGGGTACATCAGCTGTAATAGTCCTGTAAAGTGGCAAGCGCACCCGGGTACATCAACTGTAATGATCCTGTAAAGTGCCAAGTGCACCCGGGTACATCAGCTGTAATGATCCTGTAAAGTGCCAGGTGCACCCGGGTACATCAGCTGTAATGATCCTGTAAAGTGCCAGGTGCACCCGGGTACATCAACTGTAAAGATCCTGTAAAGTGCCAGGTGCACCCGGGTACATCAGCTGGAATGATCCTGTAAAGTGCCAGGTGCACCCGGGTACATCAGCTTGTAATGATCCTGTAAAGTGCCAAGTGCACCCGGGTACATCAGCTGTAATGATCCTGTAAAGTGCCAGATGCACCCGGGTACATCAGCTGTAATAGTCCTGTAAAGTGGCAAGCGCACCCGGGTACATCAACTGTAAAGATCCTGTAAAGTGCCAAGTGCACCCGGGTACATCAGCTGTAATGATCCTGTAAAGTGCCAGGTGCACCCGGGTACATCAGCTGGAATGATCCTGTAAACTGCCAAGTGCACCCGGGTACATCAGCTGGAATGATCCTGTAAACTGCCAAGTGCACCCGGGTACATCAGCTGGAATAGTCCTGTAAAGTGCCAAGTGCACCCGGGTACATCAGCTGTAATGATCCTGTAAAGTGCCAGGTGCACCCGGGTACATCAGCTGTAATGATCCTGTAAAGTGCCAGATGCACCCGGGTACATCAGCTTGTAATGATCCTGTAAAGTGCCAGGTGCACCCGGGTACATCAGCTGTAATGATCCTGTAAAGTGCCAGGTGCACCCGGGTAAATCAGCTGGAATGATCCTGTAAAGTGCCAGGTGCACCCGGGTACATCAGCTGTAATGATCCTGTAAAGTGCCAGGTGCACCCGGGTACATCAGCTGTAATGATCCTGTAAACTGCCAAGTGCACCCGGGTACATCAGCTGTAATGATCCTGTAAAGTGCCAAGTGCACCCGGGTACATCAGCTGTAATGATCCTGTAAAGTGCCAGGTGCACCCGGGTACATCAGCTGTAATGATCCTGTAAACTGCCAAGTGCACCCGGGTACATCAGCTGTAATGATCCTGTAAAGTGCCAAGCGCACCCTGTTACATCAGCTGTAATAGTCCTGTAAAGTGCCAAGCGCACCCGGGTACATCAGCTGTAATGATCCTGTAAAGTGCCAGGTGCACCCGGGTACATCAGCTGTAATGATCCTGTAAAGTGCCAGATGCACCCGGGTACATCAGCTTGTAATGATCCTGTAAAGTGCCAGGTGCACCCGGGTACATCAGCTGGAATGATCCTGTAAAGTGCCAGGTGCACCCGGGTAAATCAGCTGGAATGATCCTGTAAAGTGCCAGGTGCACCCGGGTACATCAGCTGTAATGATCCTGTAAAGTGCCAGGTGCACCCGGGTACATCAGCTGTAATGATCCTGTAAAGTGCCAGGTGCACCCGGGTACATCAGCTGTAATGATCCTGTAAAGTGCCAAGTGCACCCGGGTACATCAGCTGTAATGATCCTGTAAAGTGCCAGGTGCACCCGGGTACATCAACTGTAATGATCCTGTAAAGTGCCAGGTGCACCCGGGTACATCAGCTGTAATAGTCCTGTAAAGTGGCAAGCGCACCCGGGTACATCAACTGTAATGATCCTGTAAAGTGCCAAGTGCACCCGGGTACATCAGCTGTAATGATCCTGTAAAGTGCCAGGTGCACCCGGGTACATCAGCTGTAATGATCCTGTAAAGTGCCAGGTGCACCCGGGTACATCAACTGTAAAGATCCTGTAAAGTGCCAGGTGCACCCGGGTACATCAGCTGGAATGATCCTGTAAAGTGCCAGGTGCACCCGGGTACATCAGCTTGTAATGATCCTGTAAAGTGCCAAGTGCACCCGGGTACATCAGCTGTAATGATCCTGTAAAGTGCCAGATGCACCCGGGTACATCAGCTGTAATAGTCCTGTAAAGTGGCAAGCGCACCCGGGTACATCAACTGTAAAGATCCTGTAAAGTGCCAAGTGCACCCGGGTACATCAGCTGTAATGATCCTGTAAAGTGCCAGGTGCACCCGGGTACATCAGCTGGAATGATCCTGTAAACTGCCAAGTGCACCCGGGTACATCAGCTGGAATAGTCCTGTAAAGTGCCAAGTGCACCCGGGTACATCAGCTGTAATGATCCTGTAAAGTGCCAGGTGCACCCGGGTACATCAGCTGTAATGATCCTGTAAAGTGCCAGATGCACCCGGGTACATCAGCTTGTAATGATCCTGTAAAGTGCCAGGTGCACCCGGGTACATCAGCTGTAATGATCCTGTAAAGTGCCAGGTGCACCCGGGTAAATCAGCTGGAATGATCCTGTAAAGTGCCAGGTGCACCCGGGTACATCAGCTGTAATGATCCTGTAAAGTGCCAGGTGCACCCGGGTACATCAGCTGTAATGATCCTGTAAACTGCCAAGTGCACCCGGGTACATCAGCTGTAATGATCCTGTAAAGTGCCAAGTGCACCCGGGTACATCAGCTGTAATGATCCTGTAAAGTGCCAGGTGCACCCGGGTACATCAGCTGTAATGATCCTGTAAACTGCCAAGTGCACCCGGGTACATCAGCTGTAATGATCCTGTAAAGTGCCAAGCGCACCCTGTTACATCAGCTGTAATAGTCCTGTAAAGTGCCAAGCGCACCCGGGTACATCAGCTGTAATGATCCTGTAAAGTGCCAGGTGCACCCGGGTACATCAGCTGTAATGATCCTGTAAAGTGCCAGATGCACCCGGGTACATCAGCTTGTAATGATCCTGTAAAGTGCCAGGTGCACCCGGGTACATCAGCTGGAATGATCCTGTAAAGTGCCAGGTGCACCCGGGTACATCAGCTGGAATGATCCTGTAAAGTGCCAGGTGCACCCGGGTACATCAGCTGTAATGATCCTGTAAAGTGCCAGGTGCACCCGGGTACATCAGCTGTAATAGTCCTGTAAAGTGCCAAGCGCACCCTGTTACATCAGCTGTAATGATCCTGTAAAGTGCCAAGTGCACCCGGGTACATCAGCTGTAATGATCCTGTAAAGTGCCATGTGCACCCAGGTACATCAGCTGTAATAGTCCTGTAAAGTGCCAAGTGCACCCGGGTACATCAGCTGTAATGATCCTGTAAAGTGCCAAGTGCACCCGGGTACATCAGCTGTAAAGTGCCAAGTGCCAAGGAGGAAGAGTAAAATTCATGGGGGCTATTAGGATTTTCTGGCCATAGTAAAATAGCTGGTGCATTATTCCACTGTGGCATGCATAAGGTTAATCCTGTGCCTTTATCAGTCTGCCCCCTCTGGCAGGTTTAGATATTTCTCTTCTGAGCACAATAGGAGGAGAGCACCTTGTACCTCCTCAGCAGTCCCCAATTCACCTGATCAAATGTGTGAAACCTGTGACCCTCTATTGTTGTTGGACTACAGCTTCATTCATGCTCCGCTGGCTATTAACGGTTTATAGTCCAAAAACCTCTGGTGGCTGCTTGCCCCCCTTGGTTTAGATTAGGGGTAGTCGGTTGGAATCCCAGCCTTTGGCTGGTTGGGGATGATGGTCGTTGTAGTCTCCAACATCTGGGGCCCCAGCCCGTGACTGTCCTGACGGTAGATAAATATCTCATTGATGTTGCACTATGACAGACGTTTCTTCCTTGGTTCCTCACTTGGCCTCATGTTGATTCTTCTCTTTCCAGAGTGGACGGGAACAAAATGGAGAATTCAGCTCCCCAGGATATAAATCACATTGCAAACCACCGAGTATTAATCCGACCCGAAACTAACAATAACCAGAAGAACAGAGACCTGAGCAGGGCGGAAGAGAAGAAGGCTCTGGAAGCCGAGAGGTACGGATTCCAGCACGTTGGCCAGGACCGGCCCTTAACCAAAATAACCAGCGTCCGACCCCAGCCTGGCACTTCTGACTATGAGAGGCTGGCAGCAACTACAGGGCACTACAGATTAATACACACTAACGGACCTGAAAACAGAGCTATGGAAAACCAAGTGCATGTCTCCGAGACAGACTCCAGTGGCCACCAAAGATCTCAGGCTCCTCTACTGGATGCAGACCGAGTCATTGAGAGAACCAATTCCATGTTACAGCTGGAGCAGTGGATCCGGACACAGAGGGACAAGGACCAGGAGGAAGAGACTAGAGGGTGAGAGATACTTGTACTAGGCCTGTCTGCTCCCTCTCACTGTCCTGGGACCCCTTATCTGTGTGAGATACTTGTACTAGGCCTGTCTGCTCCCTCTCACTGACCTGGGACCCCTTATCTGTGTGAGATACTTGTACTGGGCCTGTCTGCTCCCTCTCAATGACCTGTGACCCCTTATCTGTGTGAGATACTTGTACTGGGCCTGTCTGCTCCCTCTCACTGACCTGGGACCCCTTATCTGTGTGAGATACTTCTACTGGGCCTGTCTTCTTTTCTCGCTGTCCTGGTGCTCCTTATCTGTGTTTGTGTGTGAGATACTTGTACTGGGTCAGTCTTCTCTCACGGTCCTGGTGCCCCCTGTGTATTTGTGTGAGATATTTGTATAGACCAGAACCTGTCCTCTCCTCTCCTCTCATGTCCTGGTGCCCCCTATGTGTTAGTGTGAGATATTTGTACAGACCAGGGCCTGTCCTCTCACTGTCCTGACTCCCCCTATCTGTGTGTGTGAGATATTTGTATAGACCAGGGCCTGTCCTCTCACTGTCCTGGCGCCCCCTATCTGTGTGTGTGTGATATTTGTATAGACCAGGGCCTGTCCTCTCACTGTCCTGGCGCCTCCTATCTGTGTGTGTGAGATATTTGTATAGACCAGGGCCTGTCCTCTCACTGTCCTGGCGCCCCCTATCTGTGTGTGTGTGATATTTGTATAGACCAGGGCCTGTCCTCTCACTGTCCTGGCGCCCCCTATCTGTGTGTGTGAGATATTTGTACAGACCAGGGCCTGTCCTCTCACTGTCCTGGCGCCCCCTATCTGTGTGTGTGAGATATTTGTATAGACCAGGGCCTGTCCTCTCACTGTCCTGGCGCCCCCTATCTGTGTGTGTGAGATATTTGTACAGACCACGGCCTGTCTTCTCACTGTCCTGGCGCCCCCTATCTGTGTGTGTGAGATATTTGTACAGACCAGGGCCTGTCCTCTCACTGTCCTGGCGCCCCCTATCTGTGTGTGTGAGATATTTGTACAGACCACGGCCTGTCTTCTCACTGTCCTGGCGCCCCCTATCTGTGTGTGTGTGATATTTGTATAGACCAGGGCCTGTCCTCTCACTGTCCTGGCGCCCCCTATCTGTGTGTGTGAGATATTTGTACAGACCAGGGCCTGTCCTCTCACTGTCCTGGCGCCCCCTATCTGTGTGTGTGAGATATTTGTACAGACCAGGGCCTGTCCTCTCACTGTCCTGGCGCCCCCTATCTGTGTGTGTGAGATATCTGTATAGACCAGGGCCTGTCCTCTCACTGTCCTGGCGCCCCCTATCTGTGTGTGTGAGATATCTGTATAGACCAGGGCCTGTCCTCTCACTGTCCTGGCGCCTCCTATCTGTGTGTGTGAGATATCTGTATAGACCAGGGCCTGTCTTCTCACTGTCCTGGCGCCCCCTATCTGTGTGTGTGAGATATTTGTATAGACCAGGGCCTGTCCTCTCACTGTCCTGGCGCCCCCTATCTGTGTGTGTGAGATATCTGTATAGACCAGGGCCTCTCCTCTCACTGTCCTGGCGCCTCCTATCTGTGTGTGTGAGATATTTGTATAGACCAGGGCCTGTCCTCTCACTGTCCTGGCGCCCCCTATCTGTGTGTGAGATATTTGTATAGACCAGGGCCTGTCCTCTCACTGTCCTGGCGCCCCCTATCTGTGTGTGTGAGATATCTGTATAGACCAGGGCTTGTCCTCTCACTGTCCTGGCGCCCCCTATCTGTGTGTGTGAGATATTTGTACAGACCAGGGCCTGTCCTCTCACTGTCCTGGCGCCCCCTATCTGTGTGTGTGAGATATTTGTATAGACCAGGGCCTGTCCTCTCACTGTCCTGGCGCCCCCTATCTGTGTGTATGAGATATTTGTACAGACCAGGGCCTGTCCTCTCACTGTCCTGGCGCCCCCTATCTGTGTGTGTGAGATATCTGTACAGACCAGGGCCTGTCCTCTCACTGTCCTGGCGCCTCCTATCTGTGTGTGTGAGATATCTGTATAGACCAGGGCCTGTCCTCTCACTGTCCTGGCGCCCCCTATCTGTGTGTGTGAGATATCTGTATAGACCAGGGCCTGTCCTCTCACTGTCCTGGCGCCTCCTATCTGTGTGTGTGAGATATCTGTATAGACCAGGGCCTGTCCTCTCACTGTCCTGGCGCCCCCTATCTGTGTGTGTGAGATATTTGTACAGACCAGGGCCTGTCCTCTCACTGTCCTGGCGCCCCCTATCTGTGTGTGTGAGATATTTGTATAGACCAGGGCCTCTCCTCTCACTGTCCTGGCGCCTCCTATCTGTGTGTGTGAGATATCTGTATAGACCAGGGCCTCTCCTCTCACTGTCCTGGCGCCCCCTATCTGTGTGTGTGAGATATTTGTACAGACCAGGGCCTGTCCTCTCACTGTCCTGGCGCCCCCTATCTGTGTGTGTGAGATATCTGTATAGACCAGGGCCTGTCTTCTCACTGTCCTGGCGCCCCCTATCTGTGTGTGTGAGATATTTGTATAGACCAGGGCCTGTCCTCTCACTATCCTGGCGCCCCCTATCTGTGTGTGTGAGATATTTGTATAGACCAGGGCCTGTCCTCTCACTGTCCTGGTGCACCCTATCTGTGTGTGTGAGATATTTGTACAGACCAGGGCCTGTCCTCTCACTGTCCTGGCGCCCCCTATCTGTGTGTGATATTTGTATAGACCAGGGCCTGTCCTCTCACTGTCCTGGCGCCCCCTATCTGTGTGTGTGAGATATTTGTACAGATCAGGGCCTGTCCTCTCACTGTCCTGGCGCCCCCTATCTGTGTGTGTGAGATATTTGTACAGATCAGGGCCTGTCCTCTCACTGTCCTGGCGCCCCCTATCTGTGTGTGTGAGATATCTGTATAGACCAGGGCCTGTCCTCTCACTGTCCTGGCGCCCCCTATCTGTGTGTGTGTGAGATATCTGTATAGACCAGGGCCTGTCCTCTCACTGTCCTGGCGCCCCCTATCTGTGTGTGTGAGATATTTGTACAGACCAGGGCCTGTCCTCTCACTGTCCTGGCGCCTCCTATCTGTGTGTGTGAGATATTTGTATAGACCAGGGCCTGTCTTCTCACTGTCCTGGCGCCCCCTATCTGTGTGTGTGAGATATCTGTACAGACCAGGGCCTGTCCTCTCACTGTCCTGGTGCCTCCTATCTGTGTGTGTGAGATATCTGTACAGACCAGGGCCTGTCCTCTCACTGTCCTGGCGCCTCCTATCTGTGTGTGTGAGATATTTGTATAGACCAGGGCCTGTCTTCTCACTGTCCTGGCGCCCCCTATCTGTGTGTGTGAGATATCTGTATAGACCAGGGCCTGTCCTCTCACTGTCCTGGCGCCCCCTATCTGTGTGTGTGAGATATTTGTATAGACCAGGGCCTGTCCTCTCACTGTCCTGGCGCCCCCTATCTGTGTGTGTGAGATATTTGTACAGACCAGGGCCTGTCCTCTCACTGTCCTGGCGCCCCCTATCTGTGTGTGTGAGATATTTGTACAGACCAGGGCCTCTCCTCTCACTGTCCTGGCGCCCCCTATCTGTGTGTGTGAGATATTTGTACAGACCAGGGCCTCTCCTCTCACTGTCCTGGCGCCCCCTATCTGTGTGTGTGAGATATTTGTATAGACCAGGGCCTGTCCTCTCACTGTCCTGGCGCCCCCTATCTGTGTGTGTGAGATATCTGTATAGACCAGGGCCTGTCCTCTCACTGTCCTGGCGCCCCCTATCTGTGTGTGTGTGAGATATTTGTATAGACCGGGGCCTCTCCTCTCACTGTCCTGGCGCCCCCTATCTTTGTGTATGAGATATTTGTATAGACCAGGGCCTCTCCTCTCACTGTCCTGGCGCCCCCTATCTGTGTGTATGAGATATTTGTACAGACCAGGGCCTGTCCTCTCACTGTCCTGGCGCCCCCTATCTGTGTGTGTGAGATATTTGTATAGACCAGGGCCTGTCCTCTCACTGTCCTGGCGCCCCCTATCTGTGTGTGTGAGATATTTGTATAGACCAGGGCCTGTCCTCTCACTGTCCTGGCGCCCCCTATCTGTGTGTGTGAGATATTTGTACAGACCAGGGCCTGTCCTCTCACTATCCTGGCGCCCCCTATCTGTGTGTGAGATATCTGTATAGACCAGGGCCTCTCCTCTCACTGTCCTGGCGCCTCCTATCTGTGTGTGTGAGATATTTGTATAGACCAGGGCCTGTCCTCTCACTGTCCTGGCGCCCCCTATCTGTGTGTGTGTGATATTTGTATAGACCAGGGCCTCTCCTCTCACTGTCCTGGCGCCCCCTATCTGTGTGTGTGAGATATTTGTACAGACCAGGGCCTGTCCTCTCACTGTCCTGGCGCCCCCTATCTGTGTGTGTGAGATATCTGTATAGACCAGGGCCTGTCCTCTCACTGTCCTGGCGCCCCCTATCTGTGTGTGTGAGATATTTGTACAGACCAGGGCCTGTCCTCTCACTGTCCTGGCGCCCCCTATCTGTGTGTGTGAGATATTTGTACAGACCAGGGCCTGTCCTCTCACTGTCCTGGCGCCCCCTATCTGTGTGTGTGAGATATCTGTATAGACCAGGGCCTGTCCTGTCACTGTCCTGGCGCCTCCTATCTGTGTGTGAGATATCTGTATAGACCAGGGCCTGTCCTCTCACTGTCCTGGCGCCCCCTATCTGTGTGTGTGAGATATTTGTACAGACCAGGGCCTGTCCTCTCACTGTCCTGGCGCCCCCTATCTGTGTGTGTGAGATATTTGTACAGACCAGGGCCTGTCCTCTCACTGTCCTGGCGCCCCCTATCTGTGTGTGTGTGATATTTGTATAGACCAGGGCCTGTCCTCTCACTGTCCTGGCGCCCCCTATCTGTGTGTGTGAGATATTTGTATAGACCAGGGCCTGTCCTCTCACTGTCCTGGCGCCCCCTATCTGTGTGTGTGAGATATCTGTACAGACCAGGGCCTGTCCTCTCACTGTCCTGGCGCCCCCTATCTGTGTGTATGAGATATTTGTACAGACCAGGGCCTGTCCTCTCACTGTCCTGGCGCCCCCTATCTGTGTGTGTGAGATATTTGTACAGACCAGGGCCTGTCTTCTCACTGTCCTGGCGCCCCCTATCTGTGTGTGTGAGATATCTGTACAGACCAGGGCCTGTCCTCTCACTGTCCTGGCGCCCCCTATCTGTGTGTATGAGATATTTGTACAGACCAGGGCCTCTCCTCTTACTGTCCTGGCGCCCCCTATCTGTGTGTGTGAGATATTTGTACAGACCAGGGCCTGTCCTCTCACTGTCCTGGCGCCCCCTATCTGTGTGTGTGAGATATTTGTACAGACCAGGGTCTGTCCTCTCACTGTCCTGGCGCCCCCTATCTGTGTGTGTGTGATATCTGTATAGACCAGGGCCTGTCCTCTCACTGTCCTGGCGCCCCCTATCTGTGTGTGTGAGATATTTGTACAGACCAGGGTCTGTCCTCTCACTGTCCTGGCGCCCCCTATCTGTGTGTGTGTGATATCTGTATAGACCAGGGTCTGTCCTCTCACTGTCCTGGCGCCCCCTATCTGTGTGTGTGAGATATTTGTACAGACCAGGGCCTGTCCTCTCACTGTCCTGGCGCCTCCTATCTGTGTGTGTGAGATATTTGTATAGACCAGGGCCTGTCCTCTCACTGTCCTGGCGCCCCCTATCTGTGTGTGTGAGATATCTGTATAGACCAGGGCCTGTCCTCTCACTGTCCTGGCGCCCCCTATCTGTGTGTGTGAGATATTTGTACAGACCAGGGCCTGTCTTCTCACTGTCCTGGCGCCCCCTATCTGTGTGTGTGAGATATCTGTACAGACCAGGGCCTGTCCTCTCACTGTCCTGGCGCCCCCTATCTGTGTGTATGAGATATTTGTACAGACCAGGGCCTCTCCTCTCACTGTCCTGGCGCCCCCTATCTGTGTGTGTGAGATATTTGTATAGACCAGGGCCTGTCCTCTCACTGTCCTGGCGCCCCCTATCTGTGTGTATGAGATATTTGTACAGACCAGGGCCTGTCCTCTCACTGTCCTGGCGCCCCCTATCTGTGTGTGTGAGATATCTGTACAGACCAGGGCCTGTCTTCTCACTGTCCTGGCGCCTCCTATCTGTGTGTGTGAGATATCTGTATAGACCAGGGCCTGTCCTCTCACTGTCCTGGCGCCCCCTATCTGTGTGTGAGATATTTGTACAGACCAGGGCCTGTCCTCTCACTGTCCTGGCGCCCCCTATCTGTGTGTGTGAGATATCTGTACAGACCAGGGCCTGTCTTCTCACTGTCCTGGCGCCTCCTATCTGTGTGTGTGAGATATCTGTATAGACCAGGGCCTGTCCTCTCACTGTCCTGGCGCCTCCTATCTGTGTGTGTGAGATATCTGTATAGACCAGGGCCTCTCCTCTCACTGTCCTGGCGCCCCCTATCTGTGTGTGTGAGATATTTGTACAGACCAGGGCCTCTCCTCTCACTGTCCTGGCGCCCCCTATCTGTGTGTGTGAGATATTTGTACAGACCAGGGCCTGTCTTCTCACTGTCCTGGCGCCCCCTATCTGTGTGTGTGAGATATCTGTATAGACCAGGGCCTGTCCTCTCACTGTCCTGGCGCCCCCTATCTGTGTGTGTGAGATATTTGTATAGACCAGGGCCTCTCCTCTCACTGTCCTGGCGCCCCCTATCTGTGTGTGTGAGATATTTGTATAGACCAGGGCCTCTCCTCTCACTGTCCTGGCGCCCCCTATCTGTGTGTGTGAGATATTTGTACAGACCAGGGCCTGTCTTCTCACTGTCCTGGCGCCCCCTATCTGTGTGTGTGAGATATTTGTACAGACCAGGGCCTGTCCTCTCACTGTCCTGGTGCCCCCTATCTGTGTGTGTGAGATATTTGTACAGACCAGGGCCTCTCTTCTCACTGTCCTGGCGCCCCCTCTCTGTGTGTGTGAGATATTTGTACAGACCAGGGCCTGTCCTCTCACTGTCCTGGCGCCCCCTATCTGTGTGTGTGAGATATCTGTATAGACCAGGGCCTGTCCTCTCACTGTCCTGGCGCCCCCTATCTGTGTGTGTGAGATATTTGTATAGACCAGGGCCTGTCCTCTCACTGTCCTGGCGCCCCCTATCTGTGTGTGTGAGATATTTGTACAGACCAGGGCCTGTCCTCTCACTGTCCTGGCGCCCCCTATCTGTGTGTGTGAGATATCTGTATAGACCAGGGCCTGTCCTCTCACTGTCCTGGCGCCTCCTATCTGTGTGTGTGAGATATTTGTACAGACCAGGGCCTGTCCTCTCACTGTCCTGGCGCCCCCTATCTGTGTGTGTGTGATATTTGTACAGACCAGGGCCTGTCCTCTCACTGTCCTGGCGCCCCCTATCTGTGTGTGTGAGATATCTGTACAGACCAGGGCCTGTCCTCTCACTGTCCTGGCGCCCCCTATCTGTGTGTGTGAGATATTTGTATAGACCAGGGCCTCTCCTCTCACTGTCCTGGCGCCCCCTATCTGTGTGTGTGAGATATCTGTATAGACCAGGGCCTGTCTTCTCACTGTCCTGGCGCCCCCTATCTGTGTGTGTGAGATATCTGTACAGACCAGGGCCTCTCTTCTCACTGTCCTGGCGCCCCCTATCTGTGTGTGTGAGATATTTGTACAGACCAGGGCCTGTCCTCTCACTGTCCTGGCGCCCCCTATCTGTGTGTGTGAGATATTTGTATAGACCAGGGCCTCTCTTCTCACTGTCCTGGCGCCCCCTATCTGTGTGTGTGAGATATCAGTATAGACCAGGGCCTGTCTTCTCACTGTCCTGGCGCCCCCTATCTGTGTGTGTGAGATATTTGTACAGACCAGGGCCTGTCCTCTCACTGTCCTGGCGCCTCCTATCTGTGTGTGTGAGATATTTGTACAGACCAGGGCCTGTCCTCTCACTGTCCTGGCGCCTCCTATCTGTGTGTGTGAGATATCTGTATAGACCAGGGCCTGTCCTCTCACTGTCCTGGCGCCCCCTATCTGTGTGTGTGAGATATCTGTATAGACCAGGGCCTGTCCTCTCATTATCCTGGCGCCCCCTATCTGTGTGTGTGAGATATTTGTACAGACCAGGGCCTGTCCTCTCACTGTCCTGGCGCCCCCTATCTGTGTGTGTGAGATATCTGTATAGACCAGGGCCTGTCCTCTCACTGTCCTGGCGCCCCCTATCTGTGTGTGTGAGATATTTGTATAGACCAGGGCCTGTCCTCTCACTGTCCTGGCGCCCCCTATCTGTGTGTGTGAGATATCTGTATAGACCAGGGCCTGTCCTCTCACTGTCCTGGCGCCTCCTATCTGTGTGTGTGAGATATTTGTACAGACCAGGGCCTTTCCTCTCACTGTCCTGGCGCCCCCTATCTGTGTGTGTGAGATATTTGTACAGACCAGGGCCTGTCCTCTCACTGTCCTGGCGCCTCCTATCTGTGTGTGTGTGAGATATTTGTACAGACCAGGGCCTGTCCTCTCACTGTTCTGGCGCCCCCTATCTGTGTGTGTGAGATATTTGTACAGACCAGGGCCTCTCTTCTCTCTGTCCTGGCGCCCCCTATCTGTGTGTGTGAGATATTTGTACAGACCAGGGCCTGTCCTCTCACTGTCCTGGCGCCCCGTATCTGTGTGTGTGTGATATCTGTATAGACCAGGGCCTGTCCTCTCACTGTCCTGGCGCCCCCTATCTGTGTGTGTGAGATATTTGTACAGACCAGGGCCTCTCTTCTCACTGTCCTGGCGCCCCCTCTCTGAGCATGTGAGATTTGTATAGACCAGGGCCTGTCCTCTCACTATCCTGGCGCCCCCTATCTGTGTGTGTGAGATATTTGTACAGACCAGGGCCTCTCTTCTCACTATCCTGGCGCCCCCTATCTGAGCATGTGAGATTTGTATAGACCAGGGCCTGTCCTCTCACTGTCCTGGCGCCTCCTATCTGTGTGTGTGAGATATTTGTAAAGACCAAAGCCTGTCCTCGCACTGTCCTGGCGCCCCCTATCTGTGTGTTGCTACTTGTACAGTCCTGGGCCTTTCTGCTTCCTGAGGAGTCCTGGCGCCCCCTATCTGTATTTCATAATCATTGCTATGGATTTTTTTTTAGCTATGATGACCTTCAAACACGCACGTAGGGCCCCTCTCCCAGACGCGCACGTAGGGCCCCTCTCCCAGACGCGCACGTAGGGCCCCTCTCCCAGGCGCGCACGTAGGGCCCCTCTCCCAGGCGCGCACGTAGGGCCCCTCTCCCAGACGTGCAGGTAGGGCCCCTCTCCCAGACGTGCACGTAGGGCCCCTCTCCCAGACGCGCACGTAGGGCCCCTCTCACAGACGCGCACGTAGGGCCCCTCTCCCAGACGCACACAACATACCCTCCTCGCAAATACACACAAAGCAACCTTCTTCCCAGACGCGCATCGTACCCTCTCCCCCGGACGCGCATCGTACCCTCTCCCCCGGACGCGCATCGTACCCTCTCCCCCGGACGCGCATCGTACCCTCTCCCCCGGACGCGCATCGTACCCTCTCCCCCGGACGCGCATCGTACCCTCTCCCCCGGACGCGCATCGTACCCTCTCCCCCGGACGCGCATCGTACCCTCTCCCCCGGACGCGCATCGTACCCTCTCCCCCGGACGCGCATCGTACCCTCTCCCCCGGACGCGCATCGTACCCTCTCCCCCGGACGCGCATCGTACCCTCTCCGCATCGTACCCTCTCCCCAGGACGCGCATCGTACCCTCTCCCCAGGACGCGCATCGTACCCTCTCCCCAGGACGCGCAACGTACCCTCTCCCCCGGACGCGCAACGTACCCTCCTCCCAAACAAATGAATAGCTGCCCCTCTCAATGAGGGGCTGACATCCGTATTGTTGCTCTGCAGTATTTGTGCACATAGCATCTAGTGTATATTTCACGTGTATCGTGTCAGCATTCTTATTCCTTGGAACCAATGTGTATGTACAAGGACTTGGCAGTGATACTACATGGCGCCATAATTAGATCTTAATACATGTTTACTTTTTATTTTCATCCAGTGTAATGTCCTATCAGACAATGCCCAGGAATATGCCAAGTTATCGAGCGCAGACAGTGCCACGCTATCCAGAAGGATATAAGACCTTGCCACGCAATCTGAAAACCCGGCCAGAAAGCCTCTGCAGTACGACGGGGACAGTATATGATCGAACTCTGGGACCAGCCTCCTTGACTTCTGAAGAGAAACGCAGATCAATCAGGGACGATACCATGTGGCAGTTGTACGAATGGCAGCAGAGACAGTTCTATAATAAACAGACCACGCTACGTCGTCACACGTCGCTTACCAGCCCCAAGACCATGATTCATATATCGGACCAGACGCTACATTCTATCCCCATGTCCCCGTCTCATGGCTCCATCTCTGGTTATCACACGTATTCTCCCCACCGCGCCTACAGGTCGGAGGTGTCTTCTCCGGTACAGGTCGGAGACTTAACCATTGATCGGAGGCAGAGGGCTCTTCCCAGTAAGGTAATCACTGGCTCTAGAACAGGGAACTTTCTAATCCAGTTGTGTGGGGAAATTACATCAGGACTTAGGCTTCTTTCATACGAATGTCTTGTTATTAACCCCTTCACCTCCAGATCCATGTGCAGTGCATTACACAACCCTATGGTCCTTAAGGGGTTAAGAGGCGTAAAGAGGAGGCGTTCTATAGCAAATGAAAAACAAATGGGGCTTTTAACCCCTTTAATTCTAAAGAGGTCAGAGCAATTCTTTGGAGACCTCTAGCATTCCAGGGGCTAAAATACTGGAAATTTCCATTTCTCACCTATTAAGTTGGTTTACCCCAGAATTGCTCCCCTTCAGCACAGAGAATCCAGCACTAAATGCTTAAAGGGACATTAACACCTCAAAAATGAAATTGGGTTCTATCCCTTTAAATATCATTTTTATCCCACTAAAATATGTGAAAATTAGCTATTTTATGTTGACGTCCCTAAAATCTAATCCTAAGTATGATAGACTGTCTCATATAAACAGCAATGTAGTTGTTTTGCTTGTGCTGTTAGTAATGAGATAAGTGCTAATTTAGTGAGATTACAGCCCACTATTCTTGTATTAAAAAAAGGCTGTCTCCTAATCCCAGTCCATTTACAAACAGCCCTGCACTATAACTTCTGAGAGGCCTATCATGACTGCTGTGGAGTCAGGTCCCACAGATAATGCAGGAATGACGGCCCCGATAGAGCAGATACATAAGATTAGGTAAATAAAGGATTGTTCAGATGCTACATGAAGCACAGGGGATTTAGGTGTGTGTATAACAAATTAATATGTTTATTAGTATAGTTTACCAAAGATCTCTCTAGTGAGCACTATATAGAGGTGTATAGAAAAAGGTCAAATCTTTTTATCATAAATAAAAAATGTACTATTGTGTTAGGTTGTATAAAACTCCTACCACAAATACTCGGCCACAAGAAAGAACATTAAACACTATGAATTGATTAGGGTAAAGAACTTTAATTACTTATCTTCTATCCCAATAAAAAGCATAATCCTGTGCTTAGTAGCATATAACTCATACCTCAAAAACAAACCCAGAAAGAAGAATAATGTAGAAAACTTACATGCCTCCAACAGGGCAACACTTTCACGCTAAATGGGAGGGAGTTACGTCAGAGAAGAAAAATAGTAAACCCGCAACGTGCTGTATGTAAGCCACTACAACCCTGTCAGGTGGACCCGGTAGAGGCCCCAGCACAACACCCTGTATCACCAAATCCCAATATTCTAGATATTCACTCCTGTAATCAACCCTCCAGAGAATGGTCATCCCCATTATAAAGTAATCCTCAATGCCCAGTCTCTGGTGGTGTGGTATGGGACACACGCTCAGCTGGACAGTGGACCGGATGGACGTGGGCTGGAAGCAACACCACCTTTATTTATAAATGTTATGTTTATATTACATGTGGGATCCTTTCATTGCAGATTATCATTCTGTGGAGGGCGACAAGTACAAATTGCAGTTGATTTAATTGGGGCTTTACACACCTTGTGTTCTGGAGACCGGTGGCTGTGTGTTGCATTGCAATGCATTGGATACTTCACTAGCATTCAAAGGGTTAAAATCCTCATTTAAATCAATGTGAATGTGTAGTATTTGTATTTCTCTAATTGTTATTTTAGGGACACCGGGACCAATAGGGTAGAGAAACCTCCCCCAGGAGGCAGGGCACTCAATGATGAAACTCCTCCCACATTCTGCCCCTTATAACACCTCCACCAGCCAGATGGTTCCGTTCTAAGTGTCCCCAGGAGCATCAGGGCATTTTTATCTTTCATTGTTTTTGCTTTTTTGAGGCCAGGGGCCTGTGGACTCACTTCTATATGGGAGTCCCTGGCTTGGTCAGGGGACTTTCTAGAACAATCAGTTGCCTGTTGTTTTTTTCTCACTCAGTCCCTTGGGGGCTGAGGGGCAGAGGATGTGAATTATTATATTTAGGGAATCCCCTTTCTTGGTGAAGGATTTCCCGGGGTGAAATATTGTTCACTCTGTTCTTATGGAAGCTGAAGGGCAATAAATCATTTTCTCTTCGTTTAATTGAGGGATGCAGGGCATCCAAGCCTAAAAACCCTTTTATTGCTATTTTTGGGTTGTGGCGCCCTGCCTTTTCTCAGCACTTCTGTCTATAAAGTCCTTGTCACTACTCTGCTTTGCCGTCTGTAAACTGAACTACCTGGCTGGTGGAAAGGCCATACGGGGCAGAATGTGGGAGGATTTTTTTTCATTGATTACCCTGCCTCCTGGATGAATTCTTGATAACTCCATTGGTCCCTACCTCCCTATATCTGACTACGAGCAACGGATTTATAGATAAGTTAATGTCCTCTTGTGTGCCCTGTGCTGCAGTTAGAACTGATGGTCTTTTTTATATGTGCATATGGCCCTTAGCAGTCAGAGCGGTATAGAACGGAGATCTGCAATGTGAAATCTCTTCTCTCCTTAGCAAACGTTTGCTCCTGACAGAAGGTCGATGCCAATGGGACTGAGCCTTCAGCCCATCACGTCGCAGGGTCTTCAAGGCAAAACAGTGAGTGGCATTTTATATCTAGCAACAACTGATGAGAAAGTGCACAAAAACCTCTCACATGGGTAGTTACACCAGGAAATATATGTATGAAGAAAGTGTCTCTTAATGTGCTTAATAGAAGGACTTACCTAGGTGGGAGTTCATCACACAGCAGTCAGGTGTATCTATATAATTACGGTGTGTAACAGAAGTACTTACCTAGGTAGGAGTCCATCATACAGCAGTCAGGTGTATCTGTATAATTACTGTGTGTAACAGAAGTACTTACCTAGGTAGGAGTCCATCATACAGCAGTCAGGAATATCTATATAATCACTGTGTGTAACAGAAGTACTTACCTAGGTAGGAGTCCATCGTACAGCAGTCAGGAATATCTATATAATCACTGTGTGTAACAGAAGTACTTACCTAGGTAGGAGTCCATCACACAGCAGTCAGGTGTATCTATATAATTACTGTGTGTAACAGAAGTACTTACCTAGGTAGGAGTCCATCATACAGCAGTCAGGTGTATCTATATAATTACTGTGTGTAACAGAAGTACTTACCTAGATAGGAGTCCATCACATAACAGTCAGGTATATCTATATAATTACTGTGTGTAACAGAAGTACTTACCTAGGTGGGAGTCCATCACACAGCAGTCAGGTGTATCTATATAATTACGGTGTGTAACAGAAGTACTTACCTAGGTAGGAGTCCATCACACAGCAGTCAGGTGTATCTATATAATTACTGTGTGTAACAGAAGTACTTACCTAGGTAGAGTCCATCACACAGCAGTCAGGTGTATCTATATAATTACTGTGTGTAACAGAAGCACTTACCTAGGTAGGAGTCCATCACACAACAGTTATGTGTATTACCAGAAGGTATTATACAGTAATTGAAAAGATATACCTAATTGATATAGCATGACTCAAATCTAAACAAGTCCTTCTGTTACGCACAGTAATTTCTCTGTCGTCCAATATAGGTTACTGGTAACTTTGGAAAGGCGATCACCCCTTTAAGTAGACAGGAAACAATTCTGTAAAGAATTTGCAGGGTGGAGCCTTCCTTCCCTCCTTATCTGGTCACCATCCAATCCCCTGCCAGTTAGATTGTTTCCTTGAACAGGAAAGGCAAGAGAAACAGTTCTGCAATAGTTTTAACTTTTTTATTGCTTTCTGTTCGATATGGAATACCACCATTAAATGGATTACCATTATTAACATTCCCTAGTGGATAGCTCAGTTTCCAGGTGCTGTGGTGGACCTCTCAGCCTTGGGGGGGGGGGGGGAATCTTGTGTAACAAGTTCTTTCCCCAGGAGTTGCCCACTGAGGCTTCTTCATTACATATGGTAATCTGAAGACAGAAGACCTGCTGAAAAGGTGAGCAACCCCTTGAGTGCTGAGGTCCACTTGTCCCACGCTTCCCCTCTGCACAGGGGTCTCCCTTGGAGTTCCTATTACATACTCTTGCACTCATTGGCTTTATCTGTATGTCTGTTGGGGATTGGAGCAGAGTTTCTGTGGTAAATTAACCCTTTGTCTGCTGATTTGTCATCTTTTGGGGGGTTTAGCACTTTTCCCTTCTGGGTGTAGTGTTTATTTTAATGTGTTCTGATTTACTCTTAATTGTAAAATTCTGCAATTTTGAATTTGGCGCGCTTTACCGCATAGACACCATAGCTCCATTCACCTCTATGAGACTTTACAGTTTGGGACATATCTCTGCAACCGCTCATCGTAGGAACTTCTGAGACGGCTCATTTTATTTGTCTGCCCTTGTTCTCTCATCTGCTTAACGTTCTGTGTGTTTTGGGGGTCTCAAGGGGCTTCGGGCACTAATGGGGTACTTTTTAAGGGAAAACTACATTTCCCATGAACAATTGCTTCGCAAGCTCATTTCTGATTGGCTCCCGTCACTGACACCATTTTTTCTGCCTTCACTTTATGATTATCCTACGCAGGGCTTGGACTCTCCTCAGCAGATTAACCTTTTGCTTGCCAGATAAGTGTATTTTACCTATTTCCGGGGTGAAATTCTTAATCTTAACACTGTATTTGGGTATCCCTTATACTTTCAGAAGTTAATACCCTGTAAGGATGCCAGACCTGTTGGAACTTGGGGCCAGACCTAGGGCTGATGTTTCTGGGGCATCTTTCAACCCCATTAACTGTTGTTCCTCATGCCAAATGGAGTATTCAGGACACTTATGCCATTATGTACTGTGACCCCTGTGCTTACGCCAGGGCCTTCCAGCCATGAGCAAGAGCCACATTGGGTCAAGGACTTTAGGTCCTCTATGGTGCAGATTTCTCTTCTTCTTCAAGGGGTTCTTCAGTCTTGGACACCCTACACTTCCCTCAGGCATGTGGCCCCTATGGCACCTGGCATCCCTGACTTGTTTAATTCCTCTGTGTAGGAACCGCTTGAAGTTTCAGAGGATCCTGCGTGTTCACTTGGGGCTTCCTTCCACCTTGGTGGAGCTTCTGTTGAACTTGACCCTGAACCCATTAAGGAGGTTCTAAACACCGTAAACGTTCCTATTATTTTGGAACCTCGTCCTACTTCTGCTATCCTTGCACATTTTTTCTGCCTCATCGCACTGTTGACCAGATCATCCTGGCTGAGTGGAAGACACCTGTCATGTGTCCATCTCTGTCTAAGAGACTTTCTAAGCTCTATCCATTTTCTGATGCGGCCTTTGCTCCGTGGGCTACACCTCCTAAGGTAGATGCCTCTATTGCCAGTCATTTCCCTTCCCCTGCATCTCCTGCAGTGGATCCCTTGATTCTCACAGACTTAGCTGAACGGTAGCCTGATGATATTTTACAGGCTGTGTTCTCTGCCATAGGCGCTTCCTTGCGGCCTACCTTGGCATCTGCATGGGTTAACAGAGCCATTGCTGTTTGGACTGAACAGCTGTCTGATGCTGTCTGTATGGGTGCTCCTAAAGGTAACATTTTGTCGCTTTTGGATAATATTTCAATTGCTCTGCGCTATCTTACTGATGCCTTATCTGACTCTGCCTTTTCTGTGGCTCCCTGTGGCTTAAGTTCTGATCCTTTGACCCGGTCCTTAGGCAATCTCTCCCTTTCCAGGGTTCCTCCCTTTTTGGCACTGACCTGAAGGACATCATTGGCGAGATTACTGGGGGCCCGAGTGCTTGGTTCCCCTTGGCCTCTAAGCGCAATCCTCAGGCAAGAAGGCACCATCCGTTTCGTGCTTCTCCTGATGGAACACAGAGGTCTGGCCAGGTGCTATCTCAGGCAGCGTGTTTTATCCCTATGCAGCCACATCTCTGGAGATCAGGTAGCTCATCCGCCGAGCCTATCCTGCTTTGGCAGAATTAGCAGACTCTCGGTCCGCATGCACCTGTTCTGTCTGTCTGCAGCTCCCCCTTTTTTCTTTTCAGCGTTTCTGCAGAAATTGTTGCGGACCCGTGGGCTTTGCTGATGGTTTTTGCTGACGGGATTGGATTATTTTCAGCTTCATTTCTTCTGGTTTTCTCTTCCTTTTGTTCCCCTTTTGGAGCGGATCTGCCTGGTTTACTTCCTTGGATCCATTCCGTATCGCTTGACAAGGAGGGTCTGGGCCTTGTTCTTTTCCATGTGCATGGCTCTGACTCTTGTCTCACCCTATACAGGTTTCCTAGGGCTGGTACTGTCCTTTTCTGGACCTCAAGGACCTTGATTCCTTTTTGGTCTGGACTTACTTTTACCAGGATTTTCTGTGGCCCGTTATTCTGGCAAGGTGTCCAGGGGAATTCATGGCCTCATGGTATCCGCGTGGTGCTTGTCTGCTCTGGGCTGGGCATCCTGGGACCTGGTGGTACCTCAGGCTATCCCGTTGGGCTGCTTTCATCCACTGGTGGTTTTTCAACTTTTGGGTGAATTGCTTTTGACAGTGCATGCATGGGATTTCAGGTCCCTCTGGTCAAGGTCCCTTCCACACTATTGCCTCCCCTGTTGGGTTCTGCATATGCCGAGGTCGGACCTTATCCCATCTCTGGGCTTGCTCTGTATGGTTCTCCAGTTCGACACCTGGCTAGGCATTTCTTTCTGATGGTGCCTTATTGGGTCATCTTTGGGTGGCCTCTGTTGTGGATCGCAGGTCCATACGGGCTTAACTGTTGGATTCTTTTGTTGGATGCTTGGTTCCCTCCATGGGGGGGCAGTACCATTTTGCCTAGGCTCTTGGGTTCCTCAGTGCTTGTGGTCCCATTTTGCCTGGGGTATCTAGATTCTCTCTCTCTCCCCTTCCATGTGGTCCTGAGTTTTCATTGGTGGCTGAGTCTCTCCCACCTGCGGATGGTAGGCCCTTGTGGTTCCATTTGCATCTTGGATTTGTTGCATGCCCACCTATCTGGCTGTGGAGTACCCTAGGTCGCCTGGATGTCCAGTACCTTGGTTTACGGGGAGCCTCTTCTAACCGTCTGTGCCCAGAACTCAGGGCAATATTTAATTCTCTGAGGGGTTGGTCATCTCTTCTCATGGGATGTCCAGTCTGACTTCTCCTCGTCCGTTGCTTATATCATCAGCCAGGATGGCTCCTGATGGTTCACAGCTTGGTTAGTGATCAAGGCTACTTTCCCATGTATGGGGAAAATAGTTCTTGCCCTCTTTGCAGTTCAGATTCCAAGTATAGTAGAGTCTTCGCTGTCTATATGAGTCGCCTCACTGCAGAGAACGGAGGGTGAAAACTTCACCCGGAGGTGCTCACCATTGTCTTTCTGAGATGGAGTCTTCCCTAGATCTTCTGTCTCATCTGCTAGTTTCTGCTACTTTGCTCTCGTTGGGGAGACCATTTGGCTTACCCAGAGGATGTTCTGTCATTCCCTTGACTGTTTCCATTGGTCTACCTCTTTCCCTCCTCTTCCCCTGCTTCCCAGGGCTCTGAGGGGGAAACGGATGGTGTGGTTTCTTATCATCCTGATTGCTCCATACTGGATCTGGCAACCCTGGTTTCGGGGGTTGCTGGACCTGTTGCATGTGGACCATTTTCGACTTCCATGCACACCAGTTCTTCTAACACAGGGCTACCTGCGGAAGGGTGTACAAGGGCCATCTGGGTTTTGACACCTTGTAGATTGCATCCTCGTTCTTGAGGTAGGAGGATTTTCTCCTGCTGTGGTTGACACTGGGATTCAAGCTTGGGAAACTGTTTCCTCTAGGCTTTCTACTGGATTTGGTCTGTCTTCTACTCTTGGTGTGTGGACAGGGATCTCCCCTCACAAGAGTTTGCTCTGCCACCTGTCCTGTCCTCCTTATAGGATGGAGTGTACATATGCCTTAGCCTGAGTTCTTTGAAGGTTCAGACCTCTCTCTCTCTCTCTCTGTGTCACGGTTTAAGATGCTCAGACAAAAGATTTAGGTAAAAGCATAACTTTATTGAAAAGTTAAGGCAATCCCCATAGGGTACACATACATATACATACAATATAAAAGAAATAGAACAGGTTCTACCGGCCTTGCCAGTAATACCGAGCAAGGCAACCCAGGCGGCTATAAGGGATAGCAATAGCAGGCTCTACCGGCCTTGCCAATACCAGGTAAGGCAACCGTGAGATGGAATATACCGGTTCTACCGGCCTTACCAATACCGGGCAAGGCAGCCTCGGGAAATGCTGTGGATAGGCTCTACCGGCCCTGCCAATACCTGGTAAGGCAACCGTGAGATGGAATGTACCGGTTCTACCAGCCTTACCAATACCGGGCAAGGCAGCCTCAAGGAACACTGTGAAGAGGCTCTACCGGTCCTGCCAATACCTGGCAAGGCAACCGTGAGATGGAATGTACCGGTTTTACCGGCCTCACCAATACCGGGCAGGACAGCCCCAAAGGAGGAGACCAACCGGTGCCAATGGTTGTCAAGAGACAATGACAGGGACTCTAACCAACAGCACTAGACTGTAGATGGAGCAAACCAGCGTCCGCACGCTGGAACTAACAGTTAGTAATTCCCCAGGTAATGGAGTAAACCAGTGTCCGCACGCTGGGACCAGCAGTATAGAATGCCACCAGGTTTAATGGAGTTAACCAGCGTCCGCACGCTGGAACCAACAGTATAATATGCCACCAGGTTAATGGAGTTAACCAGCGTCCGCACGCTGGCACCAACAGTATAAAACGCCACCAGGTTTAATGGAGATAACCAGCGTCTGCACGCTGGGACCAACAGTATAATATGCCACCAGGTTTAATGGAGTTAACCAGTGTCCGCACGCTGGGACCTACAGTATAATCTGCCACCAGGTTTAATGTAGTTAACCAGCGTCCGCACGCTGGGACCTACAGTATCATATGCCACCAGGTTTAATGTAGTTAACCAGCGTCCGCACGCTGGGACCAACAGTATCATATGCCACCAGGTTTAATGGAGTTAACCAGCGTCCGCACGCTGGGACCAACAGTATAATATGCCACCAGGTTTAATGGAGTTAACCAGCGTCCGCACGCTGGGACCAACAGTATCGGCAACCACCAGGTTAATGGAGTAAACCAGCGTCCGCACGCTGGAACGACACAGTGAGAATATCGCAGGGGCGATAGAGAGAGCAATGTCGCCAAGCGACTACCGGATGGGAACACTGAGACCAAGTGAAGGTGGAGCACAGCGAGCACCGTTGAACAGACGGCGACCGGAACTAAGCCAGACGGAACAACCGGAGCATCAGCCGTCATGGAGGAGTCCAACCGGAGTGGCAAGCAGACTGGAACAGGAACAGGTGGAATCAGGAACACTGGAACTCAAGACTCTCTAGCTCTGGACTCTGGAACACTGGAACAGGCCCAAACAGCAAAACAGACTGGAACACAGGACTCTGTAGCTCTGGACTCTGGAGCACTGGAACAGGCCCAAACAGCATGACAGGAAGAACAAAAAGGTACTGTCAGAGACACCACGAAAGGGCAACCAAAGGGTGCCCGAGCTGAGTATAAATAGGCAATCAGAGGCGGGCAGACAATAGGCAGCCAATGGGAGCCCCCTGCAGGTGATACAGTGTATAGCACCAATCACGGGCACCGTGATACTTTCTCAGAGGCAATTAGTTATCCTTCCGGATGTCAAGGTTTTCTTTCTAGGTGTCGCTCATGCTTTCCCTGCAGATGTTGAGGGATGTTCTGCTGTGGGCTCCTCTCAGTTTTTTTGGGGATCCCTTTGAGGTTGATCAAGAACCCTCGGCTGAGGGCCTGATCAGGGCTGTCTTAAACATGCTAAACATTCCCCCCAGTTCAGGAGGTTTCCTCAGATCCCTCTGATGTATTCCAGGAGCCTATAAAGCCCCATACTTGTTTTCCACCTAACCCCACTCTGGACCGCCTGGTGGCTGATGAGTGGAAATCTTCGGACAGAAAGCCTTCTGTCTCCAAGAAGTTTGTTAAGCTTTATCCCTTTTCTGAGGCGGTGCTTGCTCAATGGGTTCATCCCCCTAAGGTGGACACTCCTGTCTCAAAGCTATCTAAGTCTACCGCCTTACCAGTTTCTGATGCATCCTCTCTGAAGGACTGTACTAACGAGAAGTTTGAGGTTTCCCTCAAGTCCATTTTTGACACTGCTGGTACTGCCATTTGTCCAGCATTCGCTGCAGCATGGGGTAACTGCGCCATTGCGGTCTGGACTAAATAACTCACCCTAGCTGTACATCAGGGTGATTCATCTTTGGATATGTTGCGGCTTCTTGCCAACATATCTGAGGCCCAGCACTATGTTTCTGCTGCCTTATTTGATTCTATCTGTCTGGTGACAAGGGTTTCCACCATGTCTGTTGTTGCCAGACAAGCTCTTTAGCTCAAGATCTGGGCTGCTGACACCTCTTCTAAGAAAGCCTTGCTGTCCTTGCCTTTTCAGGGTACATCCTTATTTGGGCCAGATCTTAAGGATATGATCAGTGAGGCCACTGGGGGTAAGAGCACTCATCTGCCCTTGGTCCCCAGGAAGAAACCCCCTCTCAAGCGTAACAGGTTTTTTCTTCCCTTTCAGACTGAGACACATCCGGCGAACCAGGCGGTTCCCTCAGCTACACGTGCCTCCTCCAAGCTCAAATAGCAATGGAAGCCCAAGGTCTTCTCCAAGCCCAAGGCTTCCAAAACTTCTCCGGCATGACTCGCCGAACCTGGGTCCCCATTCAGCTGTGGGTGGTCGTCTTTGTCACTATCACAGCATTTGGGAGGATTCAGTGGTGGACCAGTGGGTTTTACAAGTAGTAGCGGAAGGGTACAGGATCCCTTTCGCCTCTTTCTCCTTTTCGCTTTTTCCCATCTCATATGCCCCAGGGCTTGGAAAAACAGTGTCTCTTCAACGGCGCTATCCAGTCTCTTCTGGACAAGGATGTTCTGGAACCTGTTCCAGTTCAGGACAGAGGTACGGGTTTTTACTCGGACCTCTTCATAGTGTCCAAGAAGGACGGCGGTTGTCGTCCAATTTTGGACTTGAAGGATCTCATTCCATTGTGATCCGGTCTCATTGTCACCAGGAGTCCCTAAGGACAGTGATTGCTGCTATGATTCCTGGGGAATTTCTTGCTTCTCTGGACCTTCAGGATGTGTATTTACATATCGCCATTCATCCAGAGAGCCGTCAGTATCTCAGATTTGCCTGCGACCAAGGGCATTTTCAGTTCTCAGCTCTTCCCTTTGGTCTGACTACAGCGCCTCAGGTCTTCAACCTTGTCCTGGAAGCCTTCGTGTCCGTCCTCCACCAGGACGGCATCAGTTACTCCATACATGGACGACCTGCTTCTGAAAGCCCCCTCTGCGGAACTTCTTCATCAGCAGGTTCAGCAATGCATTCACGTTCTCGCCCATCACGGGTGGATCATCAACTTGGACAAGTCTGATCTTGTCCCGTCCCAGCATCTGGTCTTCCTGGGCTTTCTGTTCGATACGCAACAGAGCATGGTGTTTCTCACGGAGGATGTGTCTCACCAGATCGCACACAGGGTTTCGGCTGTTCTAGCTCAAGATCCAGTTCCAGCCAAGAAGCTATCTTCTCTGGTGGGGAATTTCATCTCCACCATGGAAGCAGTCCCGTTTGCCATGGCTCACACCAGGGAGCTCCAGTGGTTTGTGATCCAGGTATGCAAGGGTCAGCCGGACCTTCTGCAGACGTCAGTATCCCTCCCTCTTCATATGGAACTGAGTTTGTCGTGGTGGCTCGACCTCTCCAATCTCCTGAAGGGCAAGTCCTTCCTGATATCCTTCCGGACCACTGTGACGACAGATGCTAGGTTCTCCGGCTGGGGAGCGGTCCTGGGTCGTCTGAGTGCTCAGGGATGGTGGTCTCCGGAAAAGAATCTCTCCTTCCCATCAATGTATTGGAACTTCGGGCAATGTTTCATGCCCTTCGTCACTGGACACCCCAGCTGGAAGAATGCCCAGTCTGGGTTCAGTCCGACAACGCCATGGCTGTGGCTTACATCAACAAGCAGGATGGAACAAGAAGTCTCACCGCTTGGTTAGAGGTTAAGGCTATTTTTCCTGGGCAGAAAAACATGTTCCTGCCGTATCCACAGTGCACATTCCAGACGTAGACAACATCATGGCGGACTTCCTTAGTTGATACACAGTGGACAGCGGAGAGTGGGAACTGCATCCAGGGGTGTTCAACCTCATTGTTCAGAAATAGGGTCTTCCTTGCATCGACCTGATGACGACAAGACACAACCGGAAGGTTCCAAGGTTCTGTTCTCGCTGGAGGGATCCTCGAGCTTTGGCAGTGGATGCCATGTCCATTCCTTGGTTATTTCCTCTGACTTACATATTCCCTCCCCTTCCATTGTTGCACAGGGTGTTACGGAAATTGAGACTGGAGTGATGTCCAGTCATTCTGGTTGCTCCATGCTGGCCTCGACAAGTTTGGTTTCCGGAGCTTCTGGATCGGTCAGGCAGGACGGAGCGCAGATATCTTCCCTTAGTGACGCCTGCACGCCTGCACTGTCAGTCCCTTCCAGACCCAAACGGCTCCTAGCAGCGCCTCTTAGAGCCGGCTGGGACTGATAGCGCAGGCGTGCAGACATCACTATGGGAAGATGTCTGCGCTCCGACCTGCCTGTCAGCCCGACAAGAATTGATAATCCTCTTTAACAAGGTGATAATTCTGGCAACTAGCGCTACTAAGCAGCTAGTCGCCAGATGGGGAATTATTTAAGCTCAAGTTGTTTAGCGGTGATAGTTCTGCTTTACGTAGAATAATAGTCTGAACTGGATGTGTCTTCATTACAAGAGGATTTGGACAAACTGGATAACTGAGCAGGCAAATGAGATTCAATATAGACAAGTGTAATGTTATGGGTTTTGAGTATAATAATAACAATTCAACATATAGTTTAATTGGTATTTCTTTTGGGAAATCTACTAATGAAAAGTATTTGGGAGTAATGGTAGACAATAGACTTAGCAGTAGTGTGCAGTGCCAGCTGGCGGCTGCAAAGGCCAATAAGATATTGACATGTATTAAAAGAGGTATTGACTCAAGGGAGGAAGATGTTATTATGCCTCTTTATAGGTCCATGGTAAGACCCCACCTAGAATGTGCTGTCAATTCTGGGCGCCCTTTCTGAAAAAGGACATTATGGAACTAGAGAAAGTGCAGAGGAGGGCTACAAAACTAGTAAGGGGAATGGAAAGTTTTAGTTATGAAGAAAGGCTAGAAAAGTTAAACTTGTACACACTAGAGAAATGGCGTCTTAGAGGGGATATGATAACACTATATAAATATGTTCAGGGCCCATACAAAGGGCTCTCCAAAGACCTGTTCATTAACAGAACAGTACACAGGACAAGGGGCCACCCGTTTAGACTTGAGGAAAGGAGATTTAATCTACAACAGCGGAAGGGTTTCTTTACAGTAAGGACAATAAAGGTATGGAATTCACTGCATGAGGAGGTGGTGCTATCGAATACATTAGATGCCTTTAAAAAGGGCCTGGATACTTATTTAAAAGAGCATAACATAGAGGGCTATGTACGTTAGTATTGGGATTAATATTTAGTTTGTGCTTGTTGATCCAAGGAGAAATCTGATTGCCATTTGGAGTCAAGAAGGATTTTTTTTTCCCCCATTCAAGGTAGAATTTGAAATTGCTGAAATAAGGGGGGGGTGCCATCTTTTGGATCAACAGTGGTAAACAAGAATAGGAAAAAGGTTGAACTTGATGCGCACAAGTCTTTTTTCAACCTAAACTACTAAGTAACTATGTTATATCCACTTTATACTCGTGTTATTTCTATGGTATATCCACTTTATACTATTTATACTCGTGTTATTATTTCCATGGTATATCCACTTTATACTATTTGTACACGTGTTATTTCCACGGTATATCCACTTCATACTATTTATATTCGTGTTATTTCCATGGTATATCCACTTTATACTATTTATACTCGTGTTATTTCCACGGTATATCCACTTTATACTATTTATACACCTGTTATTTCCATGGTATATCCACTTTATACTATTTATACTCGTGTTATTTCCATGGTATATCCACTTTATACTCGTGTTATTTCCACGGTATATCCACTTTATACTATTTATACACCTGTTATTTCCATGGTATATCCACTTCATACTATTTATACTCGTGTTATTTCCACGGTATATCCACTTTATACTATTTATACACCTGTTATTTCCATGGTATATCCACTTCATACTATTTATACTCGTGTTATTTCCATGGTATATCCACTTTCTACTATTTATACTTGTGTTATTTCCATGGTATATCCACTTTATACTATTTATACTCGTGTTATTTCCACGGTATATCCACTTTATACTATTTATACACGTGTTATTTCCATGGTATATCCACTTTATACTATTTATACACTTGTTATTTCCACAGTATATCCACTTTATACTATTTATACACGTGTTATTTCCATGGTATATCCAATTCATGCTATTTATACTCGTGTTATTTCCATGGTATATCCACTTTATACTATTTATATTCGTGTTATTTCCACGGTATATCCACTTTATACTATTTATACACGTGTTATTTCCATGGTATATCCACTTCATGCTATTTATACTCGTGTTATTTCCATGTTATATCCACTTTATACTATTTATACTCGTGTTATTTCCACAGTATATCCACTTTATACTATTTATACTCGTGTTATTTCCATGGTATATCCACTTTATACTATTTATACACCTGTTATTTCCATGGTATATCCAATTTATACTATTTATACTCGTGTTATTTCCACGGTATATCCACTTCATACTATTTATACTCGTGTTATTTCCACGGTATATCCACTTCATACTATTTATACTCGTGTTATTTCCACGGTATATCCACTTCATACTATTTATACACGTGTTATTTCCACGGTATATCCACTTTATACTATTTATACTCGTGTTATTTCCACGGTATATCCACTTTATACTATTTATATACGTGTTATTTCCATGGTATATCCACTTTATACTATTTATACACGTGTTATTTCCATGGTATATCCACTTTATACTATTTATACTCGTGTTATTTCCACGGTATATCCACTTTATACTATTTATACTCGTGTTATTTCCACGGTATATCCACTTTATACTATTTATATACGTGTTATTTCCATGGTATATCCACTTTATACTATTTATACACATGTTATTTCCATGGTATATCCACTTTATACTATTTATACTCGTGTTATTTCCACGGTATATCCACTTTATACTATTTATATACGTGTTATTTCCATGGTATATCCACTTTATACTATTTATACACGTGTTATTTCCATGGTATATCCACTTTATACTATTTATACTCGTGTTATTTCCACGGTATATCCACTTCATACTATTTATACTCGTGTTATTTCCACGGTATATCCACTTTATACTGTTTATACTCGTGTTATTTCCACGGTATATCCACTTTATACTATTTATACTTGTGTTATTTCCATGGTATATCCACTTTATACTATTTATACACCTGTTATTTCCATGGTATATCCACTTTATACTATTTATACTCGTGTTATTTCCACGGTATATCCACTTCATACTATTTATACTCGTGTTATTTCCACGGTATATCCACTTCATACTATTTATACTCGTGTTATTTCCACGGTATATCCACTTCATACTATTTATACTCGTGTTATTTCCACGGTATATCCACTTTATACTATTTATACTCGTGTTATTTCCATGGTATATCCACTTCATACTATTTATACTCGTGTTATTTCCACGGTATATCCACTTTATACTATTTATACTCGTGTTATTTCCACGGTATATCCACTTTATACTATTTATACTCGTGTTATTTCCACGGTATATCCACTTTATACTATTTATACACGTGTTATTTCCATGGTATATCCACTTTATACTATTTATACACGTGTTATTTCCATGGTATATCCACTTTATACTATTTATACTCGTATTTCCACGGTATATCCACTTTATACTATTTATATACGTGTTATTTCCATGGTATATCCACTTTATACTATTTATACACGTGTTATTTCCATGGTATATCCACTTTATACTATTTATACTCGTATTTCCACGGTATATCCACTTTATACTATTTATACTCGTGTTATTTCCATGGTATATCCACTTTATACTATTTATACACGTGTTATTTCCATGGTATATCCACTTTATACTATTTATACTCGTGTTATTTCCACGGTATATCCACTTTATACTATTTATACACGTGTTATTTCCATGGTATATCCACTTTATACTATTTATACTCGTGTTATTTCCACGGTATATCCACTTTATACTATTTATATACGTGTTATTTCCATGGTATATCCACTTTATACTATTTATACACGTGTTATTTCCATGGTATATCCACTTTATACTATTTATACACGTGTTATTTCCACGGTATATCCACTTTATACTATTTATACACGTGTTATTTCCATGGTATATCCACTTTATACTATTTATACTCGTGTTATTTCCACGGTATATCCACTTTATACTATTTATACACGTGTTATTTCCATGGTATATCCACTTTATACTATTTATACTCGTGTTATTTCCACGGTATATCCACTTTATACTATTTATACTCGTGTTATTTCCACGGTATATACACTTTATACTATTTATACACGTGTTATTTACAGCAATTCTGGGACAAAGCTACTGCACCACTGGCAACAAAGTACCTGTCCCAAACTGTAATTTTATTACTGTTTTCATTTGGCCTTTTAACACTTTGAATGCTGGAGTGGTGTGCAGTGCAAAGCAAAGTGCTGGAGACCTTTCTAGCCTTCAGGGGATTTAAAGCCCAGTGTTGTGTAGGTAGGAAACGTGGGCGGGCGGAGTCTTTCATCCTGTCTGGTGCAGTTTGGGGCTCTTTTGACCTTAGTAAATAAACACCCTTCAGTTCCTATGAGGTTTCCTTCCCCTTTACTGGGATCCCGAGCACAGGGAACTGGATCCTTTATCACTGGGCTGAGCTGGAACCTGTCCTGTTCATATGCCGAGCGCTGATCTGACACCCACCGCACATCTCTGGGGAATAATATTAATAATATAAAATGGGATAGAAAATGATTAGCACTAGATTGGATTAGCACTATACTGAATTACCAGTATATGGGATTAGCAGTATATTGCCTTCATATTAGATTAGCACATTAGACTAGAAGTATATTGAGTTCACAGTGTATTGGATTAGAAGTAAATTGGATTAGCACTATATTGGATCTATATTGGATTAGCAGTATTTTGGATTAACACTATATTGTATATATATTGGATTAGCATTATGTTGGATCTGTATTGGATTAGCACTGTATTGTATATATATTGGATTAGCAATATATTGGATTAGCATTATGTTGGATCTATATTGGATTAGCACTGTATTATATATATATTGGATTAGCATTGTGTTGGATCTGTATTGGATTAGCACTGTATTGTATATATATTGGATTAGCATTATGTTGGATCTGTATTGGATTAGCACTGTATTGTATATATTAGATTAGCAATATATTGGATTATCATTATGTAGGATCTGTATTGGATTAGCACTGTATTGTATATATATTGGATTAGCAATATATTGGATTCCCACTATACTGGATTAGCAGTATTTTGTTTTAGCATTATATTGGATCCAGTGTTGTAGAATGGAATTAAGTCTTCACTGTGCTCTAGGAATATGTGGCTCTTAAAGGGCAAGTAACACCTAGTAACTCGCCACTTACCTTAATATGGCCAGACAATTCTAATGGCCCTTATGAATTTTGTTCATATGTGTTTTTTCAAAAAATAACCCCAGTCCAGGTTGTCAGATCTATGGGTGACAGTTACTAGTGATTTTTTCATACTGAAAGAGAGAGAGCGCATGAGCCTACTTAACCCTTTAAAGGGGGACTCTCACCTACTATAAAGTAATGCTTATTTCATTATTTGTTCCCAACACAAGTTGAATCGTTTTGTTATTTTAATTGGTAATTTTATGGAGAAATAAGCTTCACAAGTGTTAGCTTATGACATCAGGCATTGCCTCAGTACCGCACAGTTCTGACATCACATCAGGCCTCGCTATGGTACCGCATTGCTCTGACATCACATTGTATCACATCAGGCCTCGCAGTGGTACGGCACAGCTCTGACATCACATGATATGACTTCAGGCCTTGCTGTGGTACCGCAATGCCCTGGCATCACATGACATGACTTCAGGCCTCGCCGTGGTACCGCAATGGTCCGATATCACATTGTATCACATCAGGCCTCTCTGTGGTACAGCACAGCTTTGACATCACATTGTATCACATCAGGCCTCGCTGTGGTACAGCACAACTCTGACATCACATTGTATCACATCAGGCCTGTCTGTGATACCACACCGCTCTGACATCACATGACATGACTTCAGGCCTCGCCGTGGTACCGCAATGGTCCGATATCACATAGTATCACATCAGGACTCGCTGTGGTACAGCACAACTCTGACATCAGATGACATCACATCAGGCCTCGCTGTGGTACAGCACTGCTCTGACATCACATGACATCACATCAGGCCTCGCTGTGGTACAGCTCTGTACCACACTGCTGTCAGTCTTCTCCTCCCCTGCCGTGCCATTTTCCCTCCTCGTTGTCTGATGCTGGAATCCTCCATGTGACCTCATTGGCTAGAGAGTGCACCAGGTCACTTGTGGGATTGCAGAGATAAGTGACCTCTGTACAAAGGACATCTGCACTGGTGAATTCAGAGCAGCAGATTATTAGGGTAAATTCCTTTGCAGGTGGCTCCATATATAATGTGTAGAGTTCAGTGTAGCCCATGTTATGTCAATTCTGCCATCTACTGGGGGTTTATGATATTACAATTCATCTCGGTATGACACTCCATACATTGAACTGTACTGGATAATAATAAAATGATGGGGAGGGATTGATTCCTTGTCAGTGATGTGATCAGTCTGAATCTGATGCATTAAAATGAACTGGATTAATTCTGGAGCAAAGCAACTGCTCTTTAGGGGGACATTGACATTCCCCAGATTTACATTGATTAAATTGGGCTTTTAACCCCATGGATTCTCCAGCACATTGCCTTGCTGGGTATTGTAGACCATTCCAGCATTCAAGGCATTAAAACACCTGTTTAAATCAATGGATGTTTGTGGAATTGATTTGTTCCCTGTAGTGATGTTGTTTTGCCTGTGAATTAGTTCACTTGCTTTTATACATTGAATCCCCCAGTGTGTAACAAGCCATGATATGCCCTGTGTTGTTTACTTCTGTGACAGAAGCTACATACACGCACACATGTATACACGCACGCACACACATACTGAGATGCACACATGTATACACAGAGATGCACATATATTCACAAGCGCACAGAAGCATACACAGAGAACCACACATATATACACACACATGTATGCACACATATACACACGTATACACGCAGACGAACAGAGATGCACATATATACACACACAAACATATACACAGATATGTAAACATGTACACCCTGATGCACATATATATATGTATATGTGCACACATGTATACACACACACACACACATATATATTTATACACAGAGACGCACACATGTATATACACAGATGCACATATATACACAAGCGCACAGAAGCGCACATATACACACACAGAGAACCACATACAATATACACACATGCACAGACACACATATATATACATGCAGACAGATGCACATATATACAAACACATATACACAGATGCATGCATGTATTTTTATATATACATACACACACAGAGGCACAGCTATACATACACAGACAGATGCACAGCTATACATACATGTTTACACACAGATGCACATATATATATATATATATATATACAGGGCTCAAAATTTCCACTCACCACTAGCCAATGGCAAGTAGAAATTCAGCCCTGGTGGGTATGTTATGTGTTGCAGTGGTGAGTAACTTTTCAGGTCTGGCTAGTAGCAAAGGACTTCAAATTTTAAGCCCTGATATATATATATATAAATATTCTGCATATTTTGTGAACTCTAAATTTCATACTGAAAGCTGCTGTTTGTAGTGATGATTCTGTGTTGGTCCTTTATTTAAATAAAACTTTTTAGGGCACATTAACTGATTTTGCCCCCTTTCGCTCCCCAATGCTGCGCTTCAGCCGGAGGAGCTGACATTATTACTAATCAAGCTGAGAAGACAACAGGCCGAGCTGAGCAGTATCCGGGAGCACACAGTAGCACAGCTCCTGCACCTGAATCAGCCTTGCAGCCCCAAGGTCAGACTGTAACCCTTTGATTATCTGTGTTTGTGTCCCCATCTTCCTCCCCACACTGACTTCCATCACAACTGTCATCTATCGCTATTAACCATTGGCAAACTAGTTTTACTTTAACTGCTAGGAGAATGGAGATCCAAAGGGTTAAATGTCACCTTCCCATTCTGCTGTTCATGGGGCTCTGTGATCTGACATTTCAACATGATCTTCGAGGTTTAAACATTTTAAGTATAAATTCACCTCTATATTACAGTGCAAGTGCCACAGCTTCACCCATGTAACACTGTCAGATAATCACTGTCCTTCTTTACTAACTGACTGTGTATTAAACTAGTCCTGTCTCCCTAAAATAAGTTCATTTTAAAGAGGAGTAAAAACTTCTTTATGGTGTGTTTAAATAGTTCTTCAGAAATTAATCTTCATTTTTTGGCACAATCGTGCACTTTATGTGCTGAGACAATATTATGACATACAGGGCTCAGAGGAGTAGAAATGTTAGGAGAAGAGGTCGTAGTCTAAAACCAGATGTTCAGAGGTTTAGACGTGAGAATGTTTCATTTCACTGAGAGGGTGGTAGATAAGTGGACTAGCCTACCAATAGAAGTGGTAGATGAATGGACTAGCCTACCCGTAGAAGTGGTAGATAAGTGGAATAGCGTACCAGTAGAAGTGGTAGATAAGTGGAATAGCCTGCCAGTAGAAGTGGTAGATAAGTGGAATAGCCTGCCAGGAGAAGTGGTAGATAAGTGGACTAGCCTACCAATAGAAGTGGTAGATGAATGGACTAGCCTACCCGTAGAAGTGGTAGATAAGTGGAATAGCCTACCAGTAGAAGTGGTAGATAAGTGGAATAGCCTGCCAGTAGAAGTGGTAGATAAGTGGAATAGCCTGCCAGGAGAAGTGGTAGATAAGTGGACTAGCCTACCAATAGAAGTGGTAGATGAATGGACTAGCCTACCCGTAGAAGTGGTAGATAAGTGGAATAGCCTACCAGTAGAAGTGGTAGATAAGTGGAATAGCCTGCCAGTAGAAGTGGTAGATAAGTGGAATAGCCTGCCAGGAGAAGTGGTAGAAAAGTGGAATAGCCTGCCAGTAGAAGTGATAGATAAGTGGAATAGCCTACCAACAGAAGCGGTAGATAAGTGGAATAGCCTGCCAGTAGAAATGGTAGATAAGTGGAATAGCCTACCAGCAGAAGTGGTAGATAAGTGGAATAGCCTGCCAGTAGAAGTGGTAGATAAGTGGAATAGCCTACCAACAGAAGCGGTAGATAAGTGGAATAGCCTACCAACAGAAGTGGTAGATAAGTGGAATAGCATGCCAGTAAAAGTGGTAGATAAGTGGAATAGCCTACCAACAGAAGCGGTAGATAAGTGGAATAGCATGCCAGTAAAAGTGGTAGATAAGTGGAATAGTCTACCAGCAGAAGTGGTAGATAAGTGGAATAGCCTGCCAGTAGAAGTGGTAGATAAGTGGAATAGCCTATCAACAGAAGCGGTAGATAAGTGGAATAGCCTACCAGCAGAAGTGGTAGATAAGTGGAATAGCCTGCCAGTAGAAGCGGTAGATAAGTGGAATAGCCTACCAACAGAAGTGGTAGATAAGTGGAATAGCCTGCCAGTAGAAGTGATAGATAAGTGGAATAGCCTACCAGCAGAAGTGGTAGATAAGTGGAATAGCCTGCCAGTAGAAGCGGTAGATAAGTGGAATAGCCTACCAGCAGAAGTGGTAGATAAGTGGAATAGCATGCCAGTAAAAGTGGTAGATAAGTGGAATAGCCTACCAACAGAAGCGGTAGATAAGTGGAATAGCATGCCAGTAAAAGTGGTAGATAAGTGGAATAGTCTACCAGCAGAAGTGGTAGATAAGTGGAATAGCCTGCCAGTAAAAGTGGTAGATAAGGAATAGCCTACCAGCAGAAGTGGTAGATATTGGATTAGTCTGTCAGCTGAAGTAGTAGATATTGGATTAGTCCACCAGCTGAAGTGGTAGATATTGGATTAGTCCACCAGCTGACGTGGTAGAGGTTAATACAGTGAGGAAATGTAAGCATGTCATAAGACAAAAGCAAGGACCAAATAAGGTTTTGGGTTTTTATAGTAGGGAAAATGGGCCAACTAGATGGGCCTAATGGTTATCAGTCCTCAAATTCTGTGTTTCTCTTAATGAACCTAGGTGGAGTCCACTTCTAATAGCACAACAAAGGGTGAGTTTGTCCTGGAACATAACTAATTAGCATACAGTTCAGGGAACTGGCATAGTGTCCGGCTGTTTCACCAACACAACGGTTAATTTCTCAAGAACAAATTATTTTACACAAAAATGGCCAGAGCACATCATATTGAGATTTTACTTCTGTGAATGGACCGAGCTCGTGATAGGAAACTCTTTTTGATTTACAGTGAAAGTGCGATGTATTTTATATCTGTAGTCTTCAGGTAAATAATCCCTGTTCTTCATTTCACCTCCTGAAGTGTTAATAAGGGCTTGGATATTTATTTAATCACACATTTTGCCTGCTCCTCATCTGGTTTATGTATAAATCTAAATGCTGAAACTCGTCCCTGTGTCTGGGAATGAGAAATGAGCCGGTTACACACTATTCATCTCCACTAACGCCCTATTCTGTCTGACTTATTCTCTTCTGCCCTCTTTCTTCTCTAACGCTGCCTCCTAGAATGAGATTCTGTCTCACCATCTTCAGCGGAACCTCATCTATGTGGACCATCAGGTGGGACTTGCAGTGTGTTTGATTACATTAACTGTCCGTATGTCAGGGCATTGTACCGCAATCTGTCCTGTCCTAAAGTACTGCCGTTTGTATGGTGTATTACAACACAACGGACTGGTCATAGCCTGCAGACATGTGAGTGCTATTGTAACACCCCTAGACTATAGGTAGGCAACCAGTGGCTCTGCAGCTGTTGGAGACTTCACCTACCATTATTTGAAATGGGGTCATGGGAGTAGTAGTCTGACCGCTAGAAAGCCACATTTCCTACCAGTGTCCCAGACAAGAAAAAGATCTCCAGTATAATAAAAAACAGAGGAATGTTCTTTTATTCAAGCCTTATAGCGCCAGAGGGATATGGAACTCTGACACTCAAAGGGTTACTGTTACAGCGGAGCTTTCATGGTAATAACATCGCCCCTCAATATATTTCTAACCTAGCAATATGCAGAGTCTTACTGTCTTTAAGCTCAGTACCTCCAGGTCATTGCTGAAAACTTTTTCGGTAGGAACCAGAGGACAGACAGAGCAGACATCTTAGACGAAACGTACCTCTGAGTCTGCACTGTCTGTCCCGTTCCCTGCCGGCATTGGTGAGTGGCGTCCTTGGTGCCTTCAGCTCTATGCAGCCCAATGCCTGTGAATTAAGTCTTTTTACTGCAATACCACTGACTTATTGAGCTTAAAGACAGTATGACTTTGCATATTCCCAGGTTAGAACTATATTGGGGGCAATGTTATTACCATGAACGTTCCATTTTAAGGGGTTAAGGAGGAGCTTTTCCCTAGGAATAAGTGGCTCTTAAAGGTAAGGTAACAGCCTTTCTGAATAGAAGAGCAGTGAATACTAATCTTACTATATTAACAGTATAATCTCTGCACAGGCAAACTGTATCTGTACGAGAGAGTCTACAGTCACATTCATTAAAATGCAAGTTTAGGAATAGATTATGGCTGACATAAAATACCTGCATTTCACAGATACCAGCTCAAACTACATGATGTTTAAAACTATTAACATTTCTCTTTAACATTAACACTGTCCATCAGACAGCAGTCAGGTGTATCTGTATAATTACTGTGTGTAACAGACGGACTTACCTAGGTAGGAGTCCATCACACAGCAGTCAGGTGTATCTGTATAATTACTGTGTGTAACAGAAGGACTTACCTAGGTAGGAGTCCATCACACAGCAGTCAGGTGTATCTATATAATTACTGTGTGTAACAGAAGGACTTACCTAGGTAGGAGTCCATCATACAGCAGTCAGGTGTATCTGTATAATTACTGCGTGTAACAGAAGCACTTACCTAGGTAGGAGTCCATCATACAGCAGTCAGGTGTATCTGTATAATTACTGCGTGTAACAGAAGCACTTACCTAGGTAGGAGTCCATCACACAGCAGTCAGGTGTATCTGTATAATTACTGTGTGTAACAGAAGCACTTACCTAGGTAGGAGTCCATCATACAGCAGTCAGGTGTATCTATATAATTACTGTGTGTAACAGAAGCACTTACCTAAGTAGGAGTCCATCATACAGCAGTCAGGTGTATCTGTATAATTACTGCGTGTAACAGAAGCACTTACCTAGGTAGGAGTCCATCACACAGCAGTTATGTGTATCTGTATAATTACTGTGTGTAACAAGCACTTACCTAGGTAGGAGTCCATCACACAGCAGTCAGGTGTATCTATATAATTACTGTGTGTGTAACAGAAGCACTTACCTAGGTAGGAGTCCATCACACAGCAGTTATGTGTATCTGTATAATTACTGTGTGTAACAGAAGCACTTACCTAGGTAGGAGTCCATCACACATCAGTCAGGTGTATATATATAATTACTGTGTGTAACAGAAGCACTTACCTAGGTAGGAGTCCATCAGACAGCGGTCAGGTGTATCTGTATAATTACTGCGTGTAACAGAAGCACTTACCTAGGTAGGAGTCCATCACACAGCAGTCAGGTGTATATATATAATTACTGTGTGTAACAGAAGCACTTACCTAGGTAGGAGTCCATCAGACAGCGTTCAGGTGTATCTGTATAATTACTGCGTGTAACAGAAGCACTTACCTAGGTAGGAGTCCATCACACAGCAGTCAGGTGTATCTATATAATTACTGTGTGTAACAGAAGCACTTACCTAGGTAGGAGTCCACCATACAGCAGTCAGGTATATCTATATAATTACTATGTGTAACAGAAGCACTTACCTAGGTAGGAGTCCATCACACAGCAGTCAGGTGTATCTGTATAATTACTGTGTGTAACAGAAGCACTTACCTAGGTAGGAGTCCATCACACAACAGTCAGGTGTATCTATATAATTACTGTGTGTAACAGAAGCACTTACCTAGGTAGGAGTCCATCACACAGCAGTCAGGTATATCTATATAATTACTGTGTGTAACAGAAGCACTTACCTAGGTAGGAGTCCATCACACAGCAGTCAGGTATATCTATATAATTACTGTGTGTAACAGAAGCACTTACCTAGGTAGGAGTCCATCATACAGCAGTCAGGTGTATCTCTATAATTACTGTGTGTAACAGAAGCACTTACCTAGGTAGGAGTCCATCACACAGCAGTCAGGTGTATCTATATAATTACTGTGTGTAACAGAAGCACTTACCTAGGTAGGAGTCCATCACACAGCAGTCAGGTGTATCTATATAATTACTGCGTGTAACAGAAGCACTTACCTAGGTAGGAGTCCATCATACAGCAGTCAGGTGTATCTATATAATTACTGCGTGTAACAGAAGCACTTACCTAGGTAGGAGTCCATCACACAGCAGTCAGGTGTATCTATATAATTACTGCGTGTAACAGAAGCACTTACCTAGGTAGGAGTCCATCAGACAGCAGTCAGGTATATCTATATAATTACTGTGTGTAACAGAAGCACTTACCTAGATAGGAGTCCATCAGACAGCGGTCAGGTGTATCTGTATAATTACTGCGTGTAACAGAAGCACTTACCTAGGTAGTAGTCCATCACACAGCACTCAGGTGTATCTATATAATTACTGTGTGTAACAGAAGCACTTACCTAGGTAGGAGTCCATCACACAGCAGTCAGGCGTATCTATATAATTACTGTGTGTAACAGAAGACTTACCTAGGTAGGAGTCCATCACACAGCAGTCAGGTGTATATATATAATTACTATGTGTAACAGAAGCACTTACCTAGGTAGGAGTCCATCACACAGCAGTCAGGCGTATCTATATAATTACTGTGTGTAACAGATGCACTTACCTAGGTAGGAGTCCATCACACAGCAGTCAGGTGTATCTATATATAATTACTGTGTGTAACAGAAGTACTTACCTAGGTAGGAGTCCATCACACAGCAGTCAGGTGTATCTATATAATTACTGTGTGTAACAAGCACTTGCCTAGGTAGGAGTCCATCACACAGCAGTCATGTGTATATATATATATATATATATATATATATATATATATATATATATATATATATATATATAATTACTGTGTGTAACAAGCACTTGCCTAGGTAGGAGTCCATCACACAGCAGTCATGTGTATATATATATATATATATATATATATATATATATATATATATATAATTACTGTGTGTAACAAGCACTTGCCTAGGTAGGAGTCCATATAGAAGTTAGTGCTATGAATAGGCAATCCATAGAGACGTTCCCATCCCACTATAGACGTGAGTGCTCGGAATGGACAGTCTTATAAGAAGAGGCTCAGACTGTTAAATGAGATGTTTTGCCTTTAAACAGTTGCACTCTTCCAGTGCTGTAAACTATATGTATATTATTATATAGCAGACTGCTTTATCAAGGACACCTACCTGTGAGTAAGCTATTCTTATTAATGCCATGTACTTTTCTGGTTATATGTTGTTTACAGTATTGCTTATTCTCAGATAATCGCTAATGACTTCACCAAATGTCATTATCAGTCCCAGGCTTGTGAAACCTGTAATAGTTGTATATTGTGAAACCTGTAATAGTTGTATATTGTGAAACCTGTAATAGTTGTATATTGTGAAACCTGTAATAGTTGTAGGTTTTTATGCTATATATGTTCCATTTCTTCAGTTTATGACAATACAGATTTTCTGTTGAAAGCAGTACATTATTTAGGTAAATTCAGTACAAGGTGACTGTGGGATGGGGAAATTGGTGATTTTTCTAACACCCTTGCTGTTTACTTCAGTGTGAGCATTAATTACATGTCTACATTCAGCTCGGAAAGGTTTTGTCAGCTTTTAATACAACAAGGCTGTATTTACAGTATCGTCTTTCAGATCTAGCTGTGTGCTAAACTGATGTTTGCTGTATGCTCCTCCTGATTTGACATAGATGAAGGAAAATGAACCTTTAATCACCATGGTTCACACAATGATTGAGAACTCTGCGCTTAGACCCCAACTGTTCCAGCAAGTAAGCTCCTGGACCCCCAAGTACAAGTCCTGTTATCATGTGCAAAGCCCTCGCTGTTTGCTTGTGTCCAGTAAGAACTCACCATAACATCACGTCCATTCCCTCTCCCGTGTCCGCAGTCCATCAGCGCTTCAGTGATGGCTGTTGTCCAGTTGTTGGCATGGCTTCGCTCCGCGACCTTCCCCAACCAGCGCTTTGTGCTCCAAGATAATTGGGAGTGTCTGCTGTGACCTATTGGGAATAGTTCTTATAATTAGGCTGGTGAATATACTTGTCATTATCTCAATTTGATTTAGAAACCACCATAAAAAACCCACAAATGAAAAAAAAGAAAACTAAATTGTAATAAAAGTTAATGGTACTTTTTGTGTAGTACCAGGATCAGTGTAGTGTGAAGGGGTCTGTAGATACACAGATGCACTTACATTTAGACACGGGTTTCTCTTAGACAGTAAGACGCAATTTCCCTCATTCATGGTTTTTCTATATGAAGCTTTGAGTCTTCTGTATAGAGGAAAAGTGGAACAATTCTGTGGCAACCAAACAGCACCAGAGAGGGACAAACCAGCATTCCCTATTTTAACCCCTTAAATACCTCATATTGCATTGAATCCCCTCTTCGCACGCACACGGGGGGATCACCTTTGGTCCTTAATCACCACCAACCAGACGGGATGTGAGGATTTCAAGCGTTACACTCAGGGGAGTTGGTTTGTGGCTCATTATTCACCTGTGCTCGGGCCAGTAAATCCTCATGTCCCAGCCTGTTGGTAGCCCTTGGATCCAGACCCGGGTTGGGTACCTTTAACACCCCAGTTGAATCAGTGGGTTTGTGTTTGTCCCCTTTGGTGCAGCTCGTGTGTTCCTCTCTACTTCTATTCATGATTTCTTGTGAGACACCTGATAATTACCTGATAATTACCTTACTATGGCCAGACAATCCCAATGGCCCCTCTGATCTTCATCTGCTCCTTGGTTCACATTATAACCCAGACAGTCAGTCTTGGAAGTCATGTCCATAGAGGCAAACCCTGCACAATCTTATCTGTTTAACACATTAACGATCAGAGGGGTCTTTAATGTGGTGCACCCCGTTTGGTCCTTGAAGTGTTGAGTGGGCACTCTGCCTGCATAGTTATGATTAAAAACCTGCCAGTGACTATCCTGTCCTCCTCCCTCTTCACCCGGAATCAGTCTGGCAGTGAATTGTGTGTCTCCCTATTACCAACTCCAGATCCTTCCCTAATCTTTCCTGAATCTTTCTCCCAGTAAACACACACTCTCCCATTTACCTACGTTCTCCTGTCTCTCCTTTCCGAAAAAACTATTCCCAAGTATCTTGTATTTTCGCCCAAAAACGTATCTGTTCAACTACCTTGGAGTCTAGTATCAACTAATACTGCTTGTGAATTAGCTTCTTACATGGGACATTGCCAGAGACTTTAATATAATTCAGATGTGTTACACCTCTCTACCCTGGTGCCACATTTTACTTGCATAATAAGAAACCATCACCAAGGTAAAATCATGCTGATGTGAATCTTCAGATTTCAGAAATGTAACAAATATTTATTTCAGAAGAGTTTCCATTAATTTTCTGATTACTGACATTAGACTTACAGGCCTGTAGTTGCCTACTAACCTTTTAGTAAAGTGGGACCTCAGTAGCATTTGTCTAGTCATCTGGAACTATCAGCAGTAACTAATTGTCACTAGTTACATGGGTAGGAGTCCTACCTTCCCTCTATCTCAGGATATCTTACCAGCCTGTAAATTGTCACTAGTTATATGGGTAGGAGTCCTACCTTTCCTCTACCTCAGGGTATCTTACCAGCCTGTAAATTGTCACTAGTTACATGGGTAGGAGTCCTACCTTTCCTCTACCTCAGGATATCTTACCAGCCTGTATATTGTCACTAGTTACATGGGTAGGAGTCCTACCTTTCCTCTACCTCAGGATTTCCAACCAGCCTGTAAATTGTCACTAGTTACATGGGTAGGAATCCTACCTTTCCTCTACCTCCAGGATTTCCAAAAAGCCTGTAAATTGTCACTAGTTACATGGGTAGGAATCCTACCTTTCCTCTACCTCCAGGATTTCCAAAAAGCCTGTAAATTGTCACTAGTTACATGGGTAGGAATCCTACCTTTCCTCTACCTCCAGGATTTCCAAAAAGCCTGTAAATTGTCACTAGTTACATGGGTAGGAGTCCTACCTTTCCTCTATCTCAGGATTTCTAACCAGCCTGTAAATTGTCACTAGTTACATGGGTAGGAGTCCTACCTTTCCTCTATCTCAGGATTTCCAACCAGCCTGTATATTGTCACTAGTTACATGGGTAGGAGTCCTACCTTTCCTCTATCTCAGGATTTCTAACCAGCATGTAAATTGTCACTAGTTACATGGGTAGGAGTCCTACCTTTCCTCTATCTCAGGATTTCTAACCAGCCTGTAAATTGTCACTAGTTACATGGGTAGGAGTCCTACCTTTCCTCTATCTCAGGATTTCTAACCAGCCTGTAAATTGTCACTAGTTACATGGCTAGGAGTCCTACCTTCCCTCTACCTCAGGATTTCCAAAAAGCCTGTAAATTGTCACTAGTTACATGGGTAGGAGTCCTACCTTTCCTCTATCTCAGGATTTCCAACCAGCTTGTAAATTGTCACTAGTTACATGGGTAGGAATCCTACCTTTCCTCTACCTCAGGATGTCTTACCAGCCTGTAAATTGTCACTAGTTACATGGGTAGGAGTCCTACCTTTCCTCTACCTCAGGATGTCTTACCAGCCTGTAAATTGTCACTAGTTACATGGGTAGGAGTCCTACCTTCCCTCTACCTCAGGATTTCCAACCAGCCTGTAAATTGTCACTAGTTACATGGGTAGGAGTCCTACCTTCCCTCTACCTCAGGGTATCTTACCAGCCTGTAAATTGTCACTAGTTACATGGGTAGGAATCCTACCTTTCCTCTATCTCAGGATTTCTAACCAGCCTGTATATTGTCACTAGTTACATGGTTAGGAATCCTACCTTCCCTCTACCTCAGGATATCTTACCAGCCTGTATATTGTCACTAGTTACATGGGTAGGAGTCCTACCTTCCCTCTACCTCAGGATATCTTACCAGCCTGTAAATTGTCACTAGTTACATGGGTAGGAGTCCTACCTTTCCTCTACCTCAGGATTTCCAACCAGCCTGTAAATTGTCACTAGTTACATGGGTAGGAATCCTACCTTTCCTCTACCTCCAGGATTTCCAAAAAGCCTGTAAATTGTCACTAGTTACATGGGTAGGAATCCTACCTTTCCTCTACCTCCAGGATTTCCAAAAAGCCTGTAAATTGTCACTAGTTACATGGGTAGGAATCCTACCTTTCCTCTACCTCCAGGATTTCCAAAAAGCCTGTAAATTGTCACTAGTTACATGGGTAGGAGTCCTACCTTTCCTCTATCTCAGGATTTCTAACCAGCCTGTAAATTGTCACTAGTTACATGGGTAGGAGTCCTACCTTCCCTCTACCTCAGGATTTCCAACCAGCCTGTATATTGTCACTAGTTACATGGGTAGGAGTCCTACCTTTCCTCTATCTCAGGATTTCTAACCAGCATGTAAATTGTCACTAGTTACATGGGTAGGAGTCCTACCTTTCCTCTATCTCAGGATTTCTAACCAGCCTGTAAATTGTCACTAGTTACATGGCTAGGAGTCCTACCTTCCCTCTACCTCAGGATTTCTTACCAGCCTGTAATTGTCACTAGTTACATGGGTAGGAATCCTACCTTTCCTCTACCTCCAGGATTTCCAAAAAGCCTGTAAATTGTCACTAGTTACATGGGTAGGAGTCCTACCTTTCCTCTATCTCAGGATTTCCAACCAGCTTGTAAATTGTCACTAGTTACATGGGTAGGAATCCTACCTTTCCTCTACCTCAGGATGTCTTACCAGCCTGTAAATTGTCACTAGTTACATGGGTAGGAGTCCTACCTTTCCTCTATCTCAGGATTTCCAACCAGCTTGTAAATTCTCACTAGTTACATGGGTAGGAATCCTACCTTTCCTCTACCTCAGGATGTCTTACCAGCCTGTAAATTGTCACTAGTTACATGGGTAGGAGTCCTACCTTTCCTCTACCTCAGGATGTCTTACCAGCCTGTAAATTGTCACTAGTTACATGGGTAGGAGTCCTACCTTCCCTCTACCTCAGGATTTCCAACCAGCCTGTAAATTGTCACTAGTTACATGGGTAGGAGTCCTACCTTCCCTCTACCTCAGGGTATCTTACCAGCCTGTAAATTGTCACTGGTTACATGGGTAGGAATCCTACCTTTCCTCTATCTCAGGATTTCTAACCAGCCTGTATATTGTCACTAGTTACATGGTTAGGAATCCTACCTTCCCTCTACCTCAGGATATCTTACCAGCCTGTATATTGTCACTAGTTACATGGGTAGGAGTCCTACCTTCCCTCTACCTCAGGATATCTTACCAGCCTGTAAATTGTCACTAGTTACATGGGTAGGAATCCTACCTTCCCTCTACCTCAGGATATCTTACCAGCCTGTAAATTGTCACTAGTTACATGGGTAGGAGTCCTACCTTCCCTCTACCTCAGGATATCTTACCAGCCTGTAAATTGTCACTAGTTACATGGGTAGGAATCCTACCTTTCCTCTACCTCAGGATTTCTAACCAGCCTGTAAATTGTCATTAGTTACATGGGTAGGAGTCCTACCTTTCCTCTACCTCAGGATATCTTACCAGCCTGTATATTGTCACTAGTTACATGGGTAGGAGTCCTACCTTCCCTCTACCTCAGGATATCTTACCAGCCTGTAATTGTCACTAGTTACATGGGTAGGAATCCTACCTTCCCTCTACCTCAGGATATCTTACCAGCCTGTAAATTGTCACTAGTTACATGGGTAGGAATCCTACCTTTCCTCTATCTCAGGATATCTTACCAGCCTGTAATTGTCACTAGTTACATGGGTAGGAGTCCTACCTTCCCTCTACCTCAGGATATCTTACCAGCCTGTAATTGTCACTAGTTACATGGGTAGGAGTCCTACCTTTCCTCTACCTCAGGATATCTTACCAGCCTGTAAATTGTCACTAGTTACATGGGTAGGAGTCCTACCTTCCCTCTACCTCAGGATATCTTACCAGCCTGTATATTGTCACTAGTTACATGGGTAGGAGTCCTACCTTTCCTCTACCTCAGGATATCTTACCAGCCTGTAATTGTCACTAGTTACATGGGTAGGAATCCTACCTTCCCTCTACCTCAGGATTTCTAACCAGCCTGTAAATTGTCACTAGTTACATGGGTAGGAATCCTACCTTCACTCTACCTCAGGATTTCCAACCAGCCTGTAAATTGTCACTAGTTACATGGGTAGGAGTCCTACCTTCCCTCTACCTCAGGATATCTTACCAGCCTGTAAATTGTCACTAGTTACATGGGTAGGAGTCCTACCTTCCCTCTACCTCAGGATATCTTACCAGCCTGTAAATTGTCACTAGTTACATGGGTAGGAATCCTACCTTCACTCTACCTCAGGATATCTTACCAGCCTGTAAATTGTCACTAGTTACATGGGTAGGAATCCTACCTTCCCTCTACCTCAGGATTTCTAACCAGCCTGTAAATTGTCACTAGTTACATGGGTAGGAATCCTACCTTCACTCTACCTCAGGATTTCCAACCAGCCTGTAAATTGTCACTAGTTACATGGGTAGGAGTCCTACCTTCCCTCTACCTCAGGATATCTTACCAGCCTGTAAATTGTCACTAGTTACATGGGTAGGAGTCCTACCTTTCCTCTACCTCAGGATATCTTACCAGCCTGTAAATTGTCACTAGTTACATGGGTAGGAGTCCTACCTTTCCTCTATCTCAGGATTTCCAACCAGCCTGTAATTGTCACTAGTTACATGGGTAGGAGTCCTACCTTTCCTCTACCTCAGGATATCTTACCAGCCTGTAGTTGTCACTAATTACATGGGTAGGAGTCCTACCTTTCCTCTATCTCAGGATTTCCAACCAGCCTGTAAATTGTCACTAGTTACATGGGTAGGAGTCCTACCTTCCCTCTACCTCAGGGTATCTTATCAGCCTGTAGTTGTCACTAATTACATGGGTAGGAGTCCTACCTTTCCTCTACCTCAGGATATCTTACCAGCCTGTAATTGTCACTAGTTACATGGGTAGGAGTCCTACCTTCCCTCTACCTCAGGATGTCTTATCAGCCTGTAATTGTCACTAGTTACATGGGTAGGAGTCCTACCTTTCCTCTACCTCAGGATTTCTAACCAGCCTGTAAATTGTCACTAGTTATATGGGTAGGAGTCCTACCTTCCCTCTACCTCAGGATATCTTACCAGCCTGTAAATTGTCACTAGTTACATGGGTAGGAGTCCTACCTTTCCTCTACCTCAGGGTATCTTACCAGCCTGTAAATTGTCACTAGTTACATGGGTAGGAGTCCTACCTTCCCTCTACCTCAGGGTATCTTATCAGCCTGTAGTTGTCACTAATTACATGGGTAGGAGTCCTACCTTCCTTCTACCTTAGGATTTCTTACCAGCCTGTAATTGTCACTAGTTACATGGGTAGGAGTCCTTCCTACCTTTCCTCTACCTCAGGATATCTTACCAGCCTGTAATTGTCACTAGTTAAATGGATAGCCTGTAAATTGTTACATGGGTAGGAGACCTACCTTCCCTCTACCTCAGCCTCTGCCTTCCCTGTTCCAGCCTGTAATTGTACTGGCCTGTCCTGTTTAGTGCAACTCCCACTTACTATTTTTCCCTTTGGGCCCCAGACAGATAGAACTCTGCCAACCAAGAGATTAGTCTTCTGGTTATCAGCTAGTTTGTGAAATTAGTATTTTGGAGTTTATAAAAATGCAGGATATGGGGGATGCGCTACAGATGTAGCAAGTGTCATTGTACCATTTTTGTGTTTGTGTGTGAAATTTCATTTCACACTGTGGTGTGTTTCGGTGAAATGATAAAACTACATGAAGTGTATTGGACTCCTTTTTACACACAAACACACATTGTAGCCCCCCAGTGACCACTAGACTCCTAATTATACACAGTGTGCGAATAGAGAGCTGCTCGGTGCACAGAGCGTTCAGCTCATTGCAATGTAGTTCTCATTTCTGCACTGTGATCCATATGCACAAAGGAAGAGTGGAACAATACTGTGTCTTTGCAGTGAGCTGGAGACTTCTAGTGTTGTACAGCAGTGATTCTGCGCTCTGGTGCTTGGGGAACACCAACAGGTTAGGTATTTTGATATCCCTAATTAATCACAATGCTGCTACTGATTACTGGTAATGGGCAGCGATCGTGTGAAATCCTGACCTGTCTGTATGACCTGAGAACTGACATTTGGAATCCTTGTTCTAGAGGATAAAAGCCTCAGTTAAATGTAAGGAAATATAGCATCGGTCCTCAGTGGCGCAGTTGGATTTCCTCAGAATCGCTCCACTCTGTCTTTGTGCAGGGCGCTACGTTTAAAAAAACTGTGGAAAGTGTAAAAACACTGGCTGCTTCACTAAATTTCATAACATTTCTCTAAGATGCCTTTTATTTCCTTAAAGGAGCAGTAAACATATTTATGAAAAAATATGTTATAGGGTTTTCCTGCAGAGTAAATGTGGGCACCCACTACTGGGAGATGCTTTATTCCAATGTTATCAAAGTCCAGATTGTTAGTGGCACTGAGTGGTGTACCCTATCTTTGAATAACTTTCCATAGTAAATGATGGTAACAGCACCTCCTTGTGTATACTATGGACAGTTACAGTTTAGTGTTGTAAAAAAAAGTAAAAAGTTTGAGTGGAAATAACTTTTGAATGTAACCTCTCACAGCTGTCGGACTAGCCTTGTTTTACATGAAAAGTTCTAACACATTTTTTTCATTTAAAAAAAAAAAAAAAAAAAAGTTCTTTACCCCTCGAGTACCAGAAGGGTCCGCAGTGGGTTGCTTTGCAATGCACTGCACACCTCTCTGTTTCTCAAGGGTTAAACCAATTTTCTCTGTCGTCCAGTATGACGTAAAGGTACCATGGGAAGTTGACAGCTCCTCCCTGTAGGCTGGAACAATTCTAGAAGAAGCTGAGAGTGAAGCCTCCCCTTCCTTCTTATCAGGCTATCCCACTAGCCCCACCCCAGGTGGACTTGTTCCAGTAACCTGGATAGAGGCTGAGAACCTTTCTGCTTAGTTTTTAGTTATTTTATTATTTTCTATTAGAATTCCCCCATTAGGTAGATTACCATTCATGGCTTACCCTGGAGGATTGTCCAGCTATCAGGTGCTGTTATGGACCCTTGCAGCCCTGTGGAGAGAACCACGCAGCCCATGTCTCTCTCCCGTGACTAGGTCTCTCTCTCTTTCACTCATATTGGGTATCTTATTGGTTTGATCCCAGGGTTTTTGGAGCTTGGATGCCTGCTTTTTCTGTATTTAACCCCCTCCCTGCTGGTTTCTTTGGGTTTTTTATTTGTCCCTACATATTCCCTTGGATATCTGGGCACTTTCATTCACTTTTGAAAGTTTTTTGATTATTTTTGAGTTTGTTCACTTTACCGCGCGGCCACAAGTGCTCCATTGACTTCTATGGGATAAAGAGTATTGGGACATATCTCTGCCTCAGTTTGACTTGCAGAGTTGAGGGGGGTCATTCTTCTTGTCTCCTCTAGCCGTATCATCCAGGTTCATATCCCCAGTGTCTTCGGGTTCAAGCATTCATAGGTAACAGCAAAGAGACAAAACTACAATTCCCAGAATGCCCCTTTTGCGGGGTTTCTTCTGATTGCCTGTGATTTGGGATGACATTTTTTTCTCTCTTTGCTGGAGTATCTTACACAGAGGCTTGTCTTTCCTTACTCTTCTACTCCGTTAACCATTCATCTGCCAGGTAAGTACTTTCTTGGGCTTTCTGAGGTGATATTTTAATCTGGGTCACAGTATTTGGGTTTCTCATACTGTCTAGACAAGAGGTTCTCAACCCATGCCCTCAGTGGCCACTAACAGGCCAGGACTTAGGAATTTCCCTGCTAGAACTGTGTTGGTCAGAGGCTCAGTCGTATTGATTAACTCACCTGTGCTCTTAAAAGGAAATTCTCAAATCCTGGCCTGTTAGTAGCCACCGAGGGCACAGGTTGAGAACCACTGGTCTAGACACTTCTTCTGTTAGGATTCAAAGGGACATGGAGCTAGACCTAAGTCTATGGACTCAGGGGCATCTCTGACCCCCCCTTGCTTACTGTTCCTCATGCCAAATGGGGCTCCCTAGAGAATACTCCGGACACTTATGCCCCTCATGCGCTATGGCCCCTACTACTAGACACAGGCCCTCCAGACTTGAATCACTTTGGGTCAAGGACTTAGTCCTCTATGGCACAGTTTACTCTTTCACTCCAGGGGGTCCTCCATTCTTGTAAACCCCCCCACTTCATTCAGGTTTGTGGCCCCGATCTCACAGAAACCTCTGAGGAGGATTCCTTGGAGGAAAGGGAGTGTGAGGAAGGAGCTTCTTCATTTGCTTATGGCAACCCTTTGAGGCTGACCCTGCGCCCTCTGCTGAGGGTCTCATTAATGCAGTTTTAACGACCTTACAGGTCACTACTACCACTGCTGAGGGCCAAACTTTTTCTGATGTCTTTCAGAGGTGTAAGAAATCCCTCACGGTCTTTCCGCCTAATCCCACTCTGGACCAGGTTATCCTGGATGAGTGGAAAATGCCAGACAGGCACCACTCACATTCAAAGAGGTTTTTCAAGCTGTACACCTTCGCTGAGGCAGCTTTGACTCAGTGGGCTACACCTCCTCAGGGTGATTCCCCTATTTCTAGACTTTCTAAGTCTACTGCTTTACCCCTGTCTGATGCCATGGCATTGAAGGATATGACTGATAGGAAGCTGCAGTCTAACTGCTGGCATTGGTGCTGCCTTGAGGCCTATTTTGGCTTCTGTTTGGGTCACTAGAGCTCTCGCCATCTGGGGAGAACAACTTACTGAAGCTATCAGTAAAGGTGCCCCTGAGGAGGACCTTTTAGCTCTCTTGGCCAACATGTCTGAGGCCCAGACATATTTCACTGACGCTCTTTTTGATGCTGTCAAACTTGCAGCTAAGGCTTCTGCCTTCTCTGTTTCTGCTAGACACACATTGTGGCTTAAGATTTGGTCTGCGATCCTCTCATCGAAGAATTTGCTGATTTATCTCCCTTTTAAGGGAAAGTCTCTCTTTGGGCCTGAATTGAAGCAGATTATCAGTGAGGCCACTGGAGGCAAGAGCACTCTGTTGACTCATGTTTCCACACACCCCAAATTAGTGAGGGAACAGCACCTTTTTCATCCCTGCCAAAATATAGTGCAAAGGCCAAATCTGAGCTTGCCTCAGGCCACCACCCAGTGCCAGACCACCAAGCCTAGACAGCAATGGCACTCAAAGCACGCCACTGCCAAGCCCAAGTCTGGCTAGTCTGCCTTAGCATGACTTGCAGAATACTGGTCTTCAGCTCCCGGTGTGTGGGAGTCTGCACCATTTTTCAGACACCTGGGCACCCCTCTGTTTCGGATCAGTGGGTCTTACAGGTGGTTTTGGAAGGGGACAGGATTCCCTTCAAATCCCTTCCAGATTCCTCCAATCCAGAATTCCTTTGGGACAAGAAAAGCTGCATCTTTTCCGCAAGGTGGTTCAGGCTCTCTTGAACAAGGGAGTCCTGACTCCTGTTCTTCCTCAAGAGAGAGATTTAGGTTTCTGCTCAAACCTATTGGTGGTGGCCAAGAGGAATGGGGGCAGTCGTCCTGTCTTGGACCTCAAAGACCTCAATTCCTTTGTGGAGATTGCAAGCTTCAAGATGGAGTCTTTGTGCTCTGCTATCGCAGCTATGTGTCCAGGAGAGTTCTTGGTCTCTCTGAATCTGCAGGATGCTTACTTGCATGTCCCCATTCATTCGAACAGTCAGAAGTACCTCAGGTTCGCCTGCGACGTGGTGCACTTCCAGTTACCCGCTCTGCCCTTTGATCTTACCTTTGCTCCTCAGGTGTTGCCAGAGTCTTAGGGGCTTTGATTGCCTTTCTGCACACCCGGGGGATTCGGGTGACTCCCTACATGGGCGACCTTGTGCTGAAGGCACTGTCCAGGGAAATCCTGGACCAGCACATCCAGGAGTGTGCTCAGATTCCCCTCCACCATGGGTAGATTCTGAATATGGAGACATCTGCTCTGGTGTCCCCTCTCAGGTCCTGGTTTTCCTTGATCTCAGGTTTGATGCTTGCCAAGGGAAGCTTTTCCTGTCTGTGGATTCTAAACAGGTCATGCATCTGGTGTCCCAAACTCTGGAGTGGTCATTGGCTCTGCTCTGCAAAATTTGACCCTGACATGCCACATGACGTCCACCATGGAGGCAGTTCTGTATTCCATGACTCACACCAGGGAGCTCCGGAGGTTCACTGTCCGTGCTTGGTGTGGCAACCTGCATCTCATGGACCGCAATGTCACTCTTCTTCCGGAGGTGAGAGAGGACGTGCTCTGGTGGCTGGACAGGACCACTTGGAGTCCATTTGTCATTCAGGACTGAACCATGGTGACGATACATGCCAGCTTCAGTGGCTGGGGAGCTGTTCTGGGTCCCCTGGGGGTTCAAGGCAGATGGAGGAGGAGACACTGCAGTCCATCAATGTTCTGGAGCTCCGGGCAATACATCATGCTCTGGTGTACAGGTCCTCTCCACTGAGGGGCTGTTCAGTCCGCATCCAGTCGGACAACGCCAGGACTGTGGCATGCATCAACAAGCAAGGAGGCACAAGAAGTTCTGGGAGCTCCACACAAACATTTTCTACCTGTTGGTGCAGCAGTGGGGTCTTCCTCAGATAGACCTGATGGCCACAATGAACAACAGGAAGGTTAAGCTGTTTTGCTTCCGTTGGAGGAATCCTCAGGCCTTCGGCGTTGATGCTCTGGCGTCTACGTCTGGCCTTCTTCTTCCCTCCACTTTATTTCATTCCCAGGGTGCTGAGGAAGATTCGGATGGACAGTCTGTGGTCATCCAGACTGTCCCTTACTGGCCCAGGAAGCCCTGGTTCCCAGAACTTGTGGCTCTCTCCATTCAGGATCCATTTCCATTGCCACTCAGACTGGATCTTCTCCTTCAGGGTTATCTGTGGAAGGATGTGGAGTACCTGGCTTTGACAGCATGGCTGCTGAAGCCTTCATCCCAAGAAGGAAAGAATTCTCTTCTGTGGTGGTCTCCACTATGATCCAGGCTAGGAAACCGGTTCCTTCCAAAGCCTACCATAGGGTTTGGTCCATTTTTTCAGTCTTAGTGTGTTGACAGGTACCTGTCATCATAAGAGTTTGATCTCCCTGTGATCCTGTTGTTTTTACAGGACGGTGTGAGCAAAGTGCTCAATCTTAGCTCCTTGAAGGTTCAGACTTCAGCTCTCCCTGTCTTTTTCCAGAGACACATTGCCATCTTGCCAGATGTCGAGGTTTTATTTTCGGGCATCGCTCATGCCTTCCTTGCCTATAAGGCTCTGACTCCCCAGTGGGACCCTAATTTGGTTTTGGGAGTCTTGCAGCGTCCTCCCTTTTTAGTCCTTGGCTACTATTCCTCTACGCCATCTGTAGTGGAAGATGGCCTTTTATCTGGCTATGGTCTCTGTCCGCAGAGTTGCTGAATTGCAGGCCTTTTCCTGCAAACCGCCTTTCTAGTGTTTCACAAAGATAAGGCTGTTGTCAGTGCCGCCCAGGAATTTCTTCCTAAGGTGGTCTTTGAGTTCCACATCAGTCAGGAGATTGTTGTGCCTTCCTTTTGTCTTGACCCCATATCTGAGAAGGAGAGGGATCTCCACTTGTTGGATGCGGTAGATTGCCTTAAGTTCTTTGTGAGTCTTTGCGTAAGACTGATGCCTTATTTGTCATCCCTGGGGGTCCCAGGGCAGGTAAGGTGGCGTCAGTTCTGTTGGGACTCCTGGGCCTACAAGAATCAGGCCTCTGCTGATCAGCTGTGCAAGGCGGCCACTTGGTCTTCTGTGCACACCTTTGCCAAACACTATCATGATGATGTCATGGCTTCGGCTGAAGCCAGTTTTGGCAGGAAGGTCCTGGAGGCAGTTCTGCCTGTTTAGGACCTTTATACTCCTGTGTTTTACCGTTCTTTAACTGTTTGAGGCCGGTTGGCTTTTGTTCTTGTGTGCTGTGATATTGTTCTTCATTGTCCATTGACAGTTTAGTTTGGGCTATTCCATGTCCTGGATAGTCCGTGGGAACTCTGGTATCATGGGGGCCAGCAATTGGTCCTTTCCTTTTTCTTCCCACCCTGGGAGCTTAATGTTGGTACATCCCCATGGTACCTGTGTGTCATATCGTACAACAGAGAAAAAGAGGATTTTAGTCTTACCTATTAAATCCTTTTCTCTTAGTCCATATGACATAAAGGTCTCCCACCCAGTGAAAAGGACCATGCTTGGTCTCCAACTGCTGAACGTGGTAGTCCTCTTGTGTCTGCTGCTTACAGGAGTTTTCTCTTTCTTGCTGTCCTACTTAGTGGGCTTGTCTCAAGTCTACCTGGGGCGGGGCTAGTGGGATAGCCTGATAAGGAAGAATGGGAGCTCCACCCACAACTTCTTCTAGAATTGTTCCAGCCTACAGGGGGAACTGTCACCTCCTCGTGGTACCTGTATGTCATATTGGACCAAGAGAAAAGGATTTAACAGGTAAGACTAAAATCCTATTTTTTTATGATTAGTTTTTATCTGTAAAGAAGCATTTTATCTTTTTTTTTTTTTTTTTCCTCAAAAGGCAGTGTTTTTTTATTTTGTTGCTAGCGAACTCCTCCAGACTCCACGTCCCACCATATTGATAGGAATAAAGCAGATGCTGCTGGTTATCAGAGTGCCCGCTGCCCGCTCGTGTCTGTAGTAAGGTGGTTGGCATGACAAACGCACACACACCGTGTCTCATTTCCCTCCACATGCCCGTGTTATCATTCCTTCATCCAGTTCATGGTGCTGCCCATGTGTGAATCTGTGTTATATACTGTCCACCTGCATGAGGCCAGAGCACTCCTCCCCGTGTACATATCGGCTCCGTGTGTAACCTCTCGTGGTCCTGCTGTCTGTTTGTCTGTACCTGTACAGGCATGGTGGATGTAGTGTTTATAAGAGAATGTATGTGGTATCTCTAGGGTTAAACTGACTTCTGATGGAGAAAATTACAAGCAATATACATTTCATATTGTTTAACCCCTTGGGTGCCGGATGGGGTATTTTTCCTTGTGGGTTAATACCTTACTCACCCCTCCGACACTGATAATCACTTAAAGGCCATAAGGATGAATTTCCAGCCTCATACACAAAGGAATAGTGGTGCAATTCTGAGACAAACCATCTGCACCATACGGGACAAACAGATCTTCCTTTTGGATTAAATGGTGCTTTAACCCCTTCAGTGCTAGAGAGGTCCCCATTGCATTGCTTGGCAGTGCACTGCGGGCCCCTATACCATTGACCGTTTTAAACTTTCCACTTTATCTGATGGGAATTTTGGTCGTTTTTGTTTTTTCTGGACAGGGAAATGGCTGCACCATAGTGGAAAAGTACATATTCCCCAAAATCCCATTGGTTTACATTGGGCTTTTAACCCCGTGAATGCTAGAAAGAGAAAATCCCCATTTAAAACAATGGGAATGTTTAATTTCCTCACTGCGGTGCACTGGTTTGCCCCAGAATTACTGCACTTTTATGGATATGGCCCTTATAGTGTAAGGAACACTTAGAGCGGGTTCAAGGGTGACCCAGTACTGGTACCAGGTGGCTGTTACTGCCAGATAGATCTAGTGGGTCAATTTACCACAACATGAGCGGGGGGAAAGGGGGAATATGTGTGCCTGATAAGTGACAGGACAAGGGCCCATTACAAGATGTTAATGGTTCACTGACTCTTCAGGGTTACAGAGATCCTAGTGACTGGTCTAGGAAGCACACACACCACAGTGTTAGCCGTGTACACTAGGGGCAGCGTACTTAGTGCAGTAGAATAGGACTCTCCTCCTTTTACCCACTAAACACACCAACGCCAGTAAAACGGGTCTGTACAATTCGGCTAATTCTCCTCCTCTTCTCACAGATGACTCAGGAAGACGGACGAGCGACAGTGTTCAAGCACCGGCCAGAAGAGGTGGACATTGATGTGAGTGGACCTGGCATTTCTTATTAATGTGTAACTCTCTGAGTGCCAGAGATGTTTCAAATGCATTGCGTTGCTTCTCCAGAGCGCAAAGGGTTATGGGGCAATAATCCTTCATTAGGAAATGTATATTATGGGTTTTTTTCTACTGAGTAAAAGGACGACACATCTTGCTGGGCGATGATTATTATACAGATAACATACACTTTGTTATGAATAGGAGTTCCAGTGTGGTGCTGTGTTAGGAGTAGGAGTTCCAGTGTGGCGCTGTGTTAGGAATAGGAGTTCCAGTGTGGCGCTGTGTTAGGAGTAGGAGTTGCGGTGTGGCGCTGTGTTAGGAGTAGAGGAGTTCCAGTGTGGCGCTGTGTTAGGATTAGGAGTTCCAGTGTGGCGCTGTGTTAGGATTAGGAGTTCCTGTGTGGCGCTGTGTTAGGAGTAGGAGTTCCAGTGTGGCGCTGTGTTAGGAGTAGGAGTTCCAGTGTGGCGCTGTGTTAGGAGTAGGAGTTCCTGTGTGGCGCTGTGTTAGGAGTAGGAGTTCCGGTGTGGAGCTGTGTTAGGAGTAGGAGTTCCTGTGTGGCGCTGTGTTAGGAGTAGGAGTTCCGGTGTGGAGCTGTGTTAGGAGTAGGGGTTCCAGTGTGGCGCTGTGTTAGGAGTAGGAGTTCCGGTGTGGAGCTGTGTTAGGAGTAGGAGTTCCAGTGTGGAGCTGTGTTAGGAGTAGGAGTTCCAGTGTGGAGCTGTGTTAGGAGTAGGAGTTCCAGTGTGGAGCTGTGTTAGGAGTAGGAGTTCCAGTGTGGAGCTGTGTTAGGAGTAGGAGTTCCAGTGTGGAGCTGTGTTAGGAGTAGGAGTTCCAGTGTGGAGCTGTGTTAGGAGGAGTAGGAGTTCCGGTGTGGAGCTGTGTTAGGAGTAGGGGTTCCAGTGTGGCGCTGTGTTAGGAGTAGGAGTTACGGTGTGGAGCTGTGTTAGGAGTAGGAGTTCCGGTGTGGAGCTGTGTTAGGAGTAGGAGTTCCAGTGTGGAGCTGTGTTAGGAGTAGGAGTTCCAGTGTGGCGCTGTGTTAGGAGTAGGGGTTCCCGTGTGGCGCTGTGTTAGGATTAGGAGTTCCTGTGTGGCGCTGTGTTAGCAGCAGGAGTTCCGGCGTGGCGCTGTGTTAGGAGTAGGGGTTCCAGTGTGGAGCTGTGTTAGGAGTAGGGGTTCCAGTGTGACGCTGTTAGGAGTAGGGGTTACAGTGTGGAGCTGTGTTAGGAGTAGTAGGAGTTCCGGTGTGGAGCTGTGTTAGGAGTAGAAATTCCAGTGTGGCGCTGTGTTATGAATAGGAGTTCCAGTGTGGAGCTGTGTTAGAAATAGGAGTTCCGGTTTGGAGCTATGTTAGGAGTAGGAGTTCCGGTTTGGAGCTATGTTAGGAGTAGGAGTTCCAGTGTGGAGCTGTGTTAGGAGTAGGAGTTCCAGTGTGGAGCTGTGTTAGGAGTAGGAGTTCCAGTGTGGAGCTGTGTTAGGAGTAGGAGTTCCAGTGTGGAGCTGTGTTAGGAGTAGGAGTTCCAGTGTGGTGCTGTGTTAGGAGTAGGAGTTCCAGTGTGGTGCTGTGTTAGGAGTAGGAGTTCCAGTGTGGTGCTGTGTTAGGAGTAGTAGTTCCGGTGTGGCGCTGTGTTAGGAGTAGGAGTTCCAGTGTGGTGCTGTGTTAGGAGTAGTAGTTCCGGTGTGGAGCTGTGTTAGGAGTAGGAGTTCCGGTGTGGAGCTGTAGAACTCCTACTCCTAACACAGCTCCATACTGGAACTCCTACTATTAACACAGCTCCACACTGGAACTCCTATTCATAACACAGCGCCACACTGGAACCCCTACTCCTAACAGCGCCACACTGGAACCCCTATTCCTAACACAGCTCCACACTGGAATTTCTACTCCTAACACAGCTCCACACCGGAACTCCTACTACTCCTAACACAGTGCCACACTGGAACTCCTACTCCTAACACAGCTCCATACTGGAACTCCTACTACTCCTAACACATCTCCACACCGGAACTCCTACTACTCCTAACACAGTGCCACACTGGAACTCCTACTCCTAACACAGCTCCACACTGGAATTTCTACTCCTAACACAGCGCCACACTGGAACTCCTACTCCTAACACAGCGCCACACTGGAACTCCTACTCCTAACACAGCGCCACACTGGAACTCCTACTCCTAACACAGCGCCACACTGGAACTCCTACTCCTAACACAGCGCCACACTGGAACTCCTAACACAGCGCCACACTGGAACTCCTAACACAGCGCCACACTGGAACTCCTAACACAGCGCCACACCGGAACTCCTAACACAGCTCCACACCGTAACTCCTACTGCTAACACAGCTCCACACCGGAACTCCTACTCCTAACACAGCTCCACAGCGCCACACCGGAACTCCTACTCCTAACACAGCTCCACACCAGAACTCCTACTCCTAACACAGCGCCACACTGGAACTCCTACTCCTAACACAGCTCCACACCGGAACTCCTACTCCTAACACAGCGCCACACCGGAACTCCTACTCCTAACACAGCTCCACACCAGAACTCCTACTCCTAACACAGCGCCACACCGGAACTCCTACTCCTAACACAGCACCACACAGGAACTCCTACTCCTAACACAGCGCCACACAGGAACTCCTACTCCTAACACAGCGCCACACCGGAACTCCTACTCCTAACACAGCGCCACACCGGAACTCCTACTCCTAACGGTCCCAGGAAGGTGCATAGAGAGGACTCTGGTCTGAATTTGGAGTGCCCCGCTTCAGTCAGTACTGTGCATGACGTCTTCTGACAAACATCCTAGCGAATTATAATACAGGGTATTACTGCTTCTTTATGCCTTTAACCCTTTGAATGCTAGAGGGGTGCACAACTCATTGCAAAGCATTCAAAGGGTTAAGCTCCATAGGATTCTTTGCACACTGCCCCGGTCCTTAAAGGGTTAAGATTCCTGCACAGTGTATTTATGTGGAGTCGTTTATAATTGAATAATAAATAGAATATTAGTTTCCGTTAAAGGGATAGTAATGTTTCACATAAACAACAGCTCCAATTAATCTTCATAGTATTTGGGCCGTGGAGAGTGTTATTTCAATACTGTCAGAGTTGTAGTACAAGAGTAATTGAATGATAAAGTATCCCCCTCCCGTCCTTTTTACCTAGTGTAACACTGCTCACCTCAGATGTGGAATCTGATCACATGACCGGACAGTTCACAGCAAGGGACAATCTTCTTACTATGATCATAAGGAAACCCTGCGCCCCTTGACAGGTTTGTCCTTATGATCACTGAACATTGTCCCTCTCTGTGATCCATCCGGACAGTCTTGCTGCTCTGAGGTGAGCAGTGTTACATCAGTAAAAGAGGCTGGAGGGGGATACTTTATCATTCAATTACTCTTGTACTACAACTCTGACAGTATTGAAATAATACTCTCCATGGTACAAATACTATGAAGATTAATTGGAGCTGTTTTTATTGTGAAACATTGTGAAGTCTCTTGAAGTGATAGTAATGTATTTGTGACCTCTCTAGCAGTCATTTCAATGGAAATCTGTGTAATTTATCTCCCCCACACATATACACACATGTGCACGTAATCATACACATACACACCCCGTGCTGGTGATTTCCTCCAGATTTGCATTTCTTAACAAAATGTCACACTAACGTAATCAGCCAGATGGTCATTGTGACAGAGATGAATTTGCTTGGTGTTAGAACTGGTCCTCAGTGGACGGTGTTACACATTCCTGTTAATCTGAATGGGGATTGTAACCCTATGAATGCTGTAGAGGACTCAGACATGTTAAATTGTTTAAATGTCCCATTTAAATCAGTGATAATTTTAATTTCTCCCATGTGTGGTAAATGATTTGCTCCAGATTCTCTCCATTTCAACTTGATGAATATGGCCCCGGTACACAGTGAGGGAATATTTATCAAAGCAAATGTGGGTCATTCCTGAGGCAAAACGACACATTTATCAGAGATAAAAATCTGCTGCTTTCCGTACAGATGCTTCATTTATATGTTTCCACTGTTTTGCAATGAGCTGGATTCGTCTTGAGAATCCAAAAGGGTAAATAAAAATGTTCTTACAGGATAAGGGTTTGTTTTTTCTGTGCACACATGAGCTGGACAGAGATATGGTGATGTGAGACATGATGGTGGGGCTAATGGCACCTGAGCAGTAAGCCTGGCCTTTCTCTGTAGCCTGTGTTTGAACCCACTGACGGGCTTTGTCTCTCATCCTAGGCCAAGCTGAGCAGTCTGTGTGAGCAGGACAAGGTGGTGCAGGCCTTGGAGCAGAAGGTCCAGCTCTTGCACAAGGAGAAGGTAAGGCAGATCCCTCCTTCTATGGACATTAGATCTTGTCTTGTGGCTGCACATTTTGTACATGAGGAGCAAGTGTGAGGCAAAGTAACTTCAATATAAGGATTAAGTATTCTCATTGATTGAAATGGGGCCTTTCACCCTTTAAATTCTAGAGCACAGCAATGCTTTGGAGGACCTTCTAGTATTCAAATGGTTAAAGGCCCCCTTTAAATCAGTGAGAATCTGTATTGCCTTGACCTCCAATTTTTCATTTGTACAAATGGCCCTGTGTACATGTGGAACATTAAATGGCCAATAATGGTTTTATTATGGAAATGTGTATTGTGTAGGGCATTTCCTGCAGAGTAAAACCAGGCCTCTCCGTCTGCTAGGAGATGCTTTTCTGAAATATATTACAGCTCAGACGGATATGTCCGAATTCTGTCTGTTACATCTCTGCTGTGTGATGTGGAAGAGCTGGACCTTAAGCTGCACCTCTCTGTGAAATGTGATGTGGACAGCTGCACTTTTCATCACAGTTTGAGGTGCAATAAATTTTGAATGCAGCACTTATCCGCTGTTGGCGTCCACTTGCTTTTCTTAAGCAGGAAGAGCCCTATACTATATGTCATAATAAAACGTAACTGCCCCTGAAGAGGTTAATTCCATCTCTGCTCTCAGTACACCGTGGAACAAGCGCTGCTGTCTGCCAGCCAGGAGATTGAGCTGAACGCAGACAATCCCGCGGCCATCCAGAGCGTGATCCTACAACGCGATGATTTACAGAGCGGCCTGCTCAGCACGTGCCGGGAGGTGACACGCGCCACCGCGGTAAGTTATAGAATCTGCCCAGTAAAAGCCTGGGGTAAGTCCGCTGCGCCATAAGAGACAAGCATTCCTCACATTCCCAGCGGTTTCACCGGGTATTTTAACCCCTTAAATGCTGGGGATGGATTCAGCACAACACGTAGAAACCTGCCTAACATTCCAGGAATTAAAAGCCACATGTAAATCATTAGGAATTGTTATTTATCCCCTGTGGCACAGGTGATTTGCCCAGAATCGCAGCACTTTATATTCAGAACTTGACCTTTCGTCTAGGTCATCTTTACAGTCTATGGCGTCCTGCTGTAGTGGTGACGTCCTGCTGTCTATGGCTCTCCAGCATGTACCGCACCTGACCTCATTTCACTAGTCAAACCGAGCTTCTGTATCACATATTACCATGAATTTCCACCAATCTTCTCTTAATACCGGATGTTTAATGCACTGCACACCTCTCTGGTGCTCAGTGGGTTAATACAGTGGCTTCATGATACCCTCTGTGAAAACTTTGAACATGTTTGTGTCTGCACTAATACTATGCCAGTTCTCCTTCCCATGAGTATCACAGAGCACAGCAAATCCCTTATTCCTCTGTCTTGCGCAGGAGCTGGAGCGAGCCTGGAGAGACTATGATCAGTTGGAGCGTGACGTGACTGTGGCACGGAACCAAATGCGTGATCAACTAGAGAGGCTCGGAGAGGTTCAGGTGAGAGGTCACGTCTATCCATGTCAAACATAAACACGTAATGGGGATTTATTTCACAGTGCAGATGGGAAATGTATAATATATTGTACAAAGTAAAGGTTCTATGGACCACACGTGCATTTTTCCTAACTAAGGTTCTACAGACCACACGTGTATTATTCCTACTAAAGGTTCTATGGGCCATACCCATATTATACTTTGTAAAGATTATATGGACCAGACCTGTATTATAAAGATTCTATGGACCACACGTGTATTATACCTAGTAAAGGTTCTATGGACCACACGTATATTATACTAAGGTAAAGGTTCTATGCACCACACATGTATTATACTGAGGTAAAGGTTTTATGGACTACACGTCTATTATCCTAAGGTAAAGGCCATCAGTGAATTCTCAACTCAAACAGACTGAAAACCTTTGGAAAGAGCTGAAATCTGCCACTGGGAAAATTAATCCTGGAAATTCAAGAGCTTGAGCAAATTATAATTGAAGAGTGGGAAAAACTACCAGCAGGCCGGTGCAAGAAGCTTATAGACGGCTACAAGAAACGTTTGAATCTGTCATTTGTTGCCAAAGGTTTTGTAACCAAATATTAGGGAAAGGTGCCTTTAATGCTGACCAGGTCATATTTTATGTTTCTTCTGTGAAATCACTTCGTGTCAGTTGAAAATACATCTTTTTTTGTTGTTGAATACCTTTGAACATCCCATTAAAATTAGAGTAGATAGATTTCCATTTATTTCAGAAGATATTTTACATGATGTATAATATATAAAGGTGCCAATAATGTTGCCCATAACTGTAACATTAACTCCACCGCTGGCACTGAGAATTACTATCAAACTCATAGGACAGACACAGCCAGCCGTGGTCATGAAAATCTACCCGTAGGTGGACTAATCAGTGGCTCAGTTGCTTTAATTGGCCCATGTGAGCCCGTTCGGGGTGATCCTGAAGTCCTGAACTGCTGTACCTCTTGAGGCCGCTTTCAATTTAGTTTTTAAATATGCAAATGAAATACAAGGTGATAGATCCACTTTAAGAGCCCCATTTAAGCCAGTGGAAATTTGGAGCATTTATATTTCTTCCTTTCAGTTCAGTTGGTTTGCTCCATCAAGATTAAAGACTAAAGCTTGGTGCGTTGCTTTTACAGACGGAGTCGGCGGGGATTCAGCGAGCGCAGATGCAGAAGGAGATCTGGAGAATTCAGGATGTGATGGAGGGACTCAGCAAACACAAACAACAGAGAAGATCTGCAGAGGCAGGTAATACAGGGTTAAACTGGTGATCAGCAGAATCCCACATTATTCTTTTATTAGGGCCTTATGTCCAAAACAAAACTGGACTGAGGCAAACCCAAACACACCATAGCGGTAAGCTAGAAGTTCCCCAAAATATACATTGTTTTAGCCCTTTAAGTTCCAGAGGGGTATGAAAAGCTTTGCTCTGTAATACGCTACATACCCCACTGGCATTCAGAGGGGTCAATGTGGCATTAACCCACTGGATACCAAATGGTACACCTTCTCATAATGATTCCTTTGCTTTTGAACATAAAGCTCAGATTTCCTACATCATTTTAGTGCTTGGTTGGGCACCTTGAGACTCTGTAGCTGTGAATGATGGGAGTCGTGGTCGTACACCAGCTGAAGAACAACTGCTTGCTCACTTTTGTTTTAATAATTATATCCACACGTCACCTTATACCTGAAATACACTGTACAGAAAGGTAATACAGTCCTATACACACGTCACCTTATACCTGAAATACACTGTACAGAAAGGTAATACAGTCCTATACACACGTCACCTTATACCTGAAATACACTGTACAGAAAGGTAATACAGTCCTATACACACGTCACCTTATACCTGAAATATACTGTACAGAGAGGTAATACAGTTCTATACACAAGTCACCTTATACCTGAAATACACTGTACAGAAAGGTAATACAGTCCTATACACACGTCACCTTATACCAGAAATACACTGTACAGAAAAGTTATACAGTTCTATACACAAGTCACCTTATACCTGAAATACACTGTACAAAAAGGTAATACAGTTCTATACACACGTCACCTTATACCAGAAATACACTGTACAGAAAGGTAACACAGTTCTATACACACGTCACCTTATACCTGAAATACACTGTACAGAAAGGTAATACAGTCCTATACACACGTCACCTTATACATGAAATACACTGTACAGAAAGGAAACACAGTTCTATACACACGTCACCTTATACTTGAAATACACTGTACAGAAAGGAAACACAGTTCTATACACACGTCACCTTATACCAGAAATATACTGTACAGAAAGGTAACACAGTCCTATACACACGTCACCGTATACCTGAAATACACTGTACAGAAAGGTAATACAGTTCTATACACACGTCACCTTATACCTGAAATACACTGTACAGAAAGGAAACACAGTTCTATACACACTTCACCTTATACCTGAAATACACTGTACAGAAAGGTAATACAGTTCTATACACATGTCGCCTTATACCTGAAATACACTGTACAGAAAGGTTATACAGTTCTATACACACGTCACCTTATACCTGAAATACACTGTACAGAAAGGAAACACAGTTCTATACACACTTCACCTTATACCTGAAATACACTGTACAGAAAGGTAATACAGTTCTATACACACTTCACCTTATACCTGAAATACACTGTACAGAAAGGTAATGCAGTTCTATACACACGTCACCTTATACCTGAAATACAGTATACAGAAAGGTTATACAGTTCTATACACACGTCACCTTATGCCTTAAATACACTGTACAGAAAGGTAACACAGTCCTATACACACGTCACCTTATACCTGAAATACAGTGTACAGAAAGGTAACACAGTTCTATACACACTTCACCTTATACCTGAAATACACTGTACAGAAAGGTAACACAGTTCTATACACACTTCACCTTATACCTGAAATACACTGTACAGAAAGGTAACACAGTTCTATACACACGTCACCTTATACCTGAAATACAGTGTACAGAAAGGTAACACAGTTCTATACACACTTCACCTTATACCTGAAATACACTGTACAGAAAGGTAATACAGTTCTATACACACGTCACCTTATACCTGAAATACACTGTACAGAAAGGTTATACAGTTCTATACACACGTCACCTTATACCTGAAATACATTGTACAGAAAGGTTATACAGTTCTATACACACGTCACCTTATACCTGAAATACACTGTACAGAAAGGTAATACAGTTCTATACACACGTCACCTTATACCAGAAATACACTGTACAGAAAGGTAACACAGTTCTATACACACGTCACCTTATACATGAAATACACTGTACAGAAAGGTTATATAGTTCTATACACACTTCACCTTATACCTGAAATACACTGTACAGAAAGGTTATACAGTTCTATACACACGTCACCTTATACCTGAAATACACTGTACAGAAAGGTTATATAGTTCTATACACACGTCACCTTATACCTGAAATACACTGTACAGAAAGGTTATACAGTCCTATACACACGTCACCTTATACCTGAAATACACTGTACAGAAAGGAAACACAGTTCTATACACACTTCACCTTATACCTGAAATACACTGTACAGAAAGGTAACACAGTTCTATACACACGTCACCTTATACCTGAAATACACTGTACAGAAAGGTTATATAGTTCTATACACACGTCACCTTATACCTGAAATACACTGTACAGAAAGGTTATACAGTCCTATACACACGTCACCTTATACCTGAAATACACTGTACAGAAAGGTAACACAGTTCTATACACACGTCACCTTATACCTGAAATACACTGTACAGAGAGGTAATACAGTTCTATACACACGTCACCTTATACCTGAAATACACTGTACAGAAAGGAAACACAGTTCTATACACACGTCACCTTATGCCTGAAATACACTGTACAGAAAGGTAATTCAGTTCTATACACACGTCACCTTATACCTGAAATACACTGTACAGAAAGGTTATACAGTCCTATACACACGTCACCTTATACCTGAAATACACTGTACAGAAAGGTAATACAGTTCTACACACACGTCACCTTATACCTGAAATACAGTATACAGAAAGGTAATACAGTTCTATACACACGTCACCTTATACCTGAAATACACTGTACAGAAAGGTAATTCAGTTCTATACAGACGTCACCTTATACCTGAAATACACTGTACAGAAAGGTTATATAGTTCTATACACACGTCACCTTATACCTGAAATACACTGTACAGAAAGGTAATTCAGTTCTATACACACGTCACCTTATACCTGAAATACACTGTACAGAAAGGTAATACAGTTCTATACACACGTCACCTTATACCTGAAATACAGTGTACAGAAAGGTAACACAGTTCTATACACACGTCACCTTATACCTGAAATACACTGTACAGAAAGGAAACACAGTTCTATACACACTTCACCTTATACCTGAAATACACTGTACAGAAAGGAAACACAGTTCTATACACACTTCACCTTATACCTGAAATACACTGTACAGAAAGGTAACACAGTTCTATACACACGTCACCTTATACCTGAAATACACTGTACAGAAAGGTAATTCAGTTCTATACACACGTCACCTTATACCTGAAATACACTGTACAGAAAGGTTATATAGTTCTATATACACGTCACCTTATACCTGAAATACACTGTACAGAGAGGTAATACAGTTCTATACACACGTTGCCTTATACCTGAAATACACTGTACAGAAAGGTAACACAGTTCTATACACACGTCACCTTATACCTGAAATACACTGTACAGAAAGGTAACACAGTTCTATACACACGTCAACTTATACCTGAAATACACTGTACAGAAAGGTTATATAGTTCTATACACACGTCACCTTATACCTGAAATACACTGTACAGAAAGGTAATACAGTTCTATACACACGTCACCTTATACCTGAAATACACTGTACAGAAAGGTTATATAGTTCTATACACACGTCACCTTATACCTGAAATACACTGTACAGAAAGGTAATACAGTTCTATACACACGTCACCTTATACCTGAAATACAGTGTACAGAAAGGTAACACAGTTCTATACACACGTCACCTTATACCTGAAATACACTGTACAGAAAGGTAACACAGTTCTATACACACGTCACCTTATACCTGAAATACACTGTACAGAAAGGAAACACAGTTCTATACACACTTCACCTTATACCTGAAATACACTGTACAGAAAGGTTATATAGTTCTATACACACGTCACCTTATACCTGAAATACAGTGTACAGAAAGGTAACACAGTTCTATACACACGTCACCTTATACCTGAAATACACTGTACAGAAAGGTTATATAGTTCTATACACACGTCACCTTATACCTGAAATACAGTGTACAGAAAGGTAACACAGTTCTATACACACGTCACCTTATACCTGAAATACACTGTACAGAAAGGTAACACAGTTCTATACACACGTCACCTTATACCTGAAATACACTGTACAGAAAGGAAACACAGTTCTATACACACTTCACCTTATACCTGAAATACACTGTACAGAAAGGAAACACAGTTCTATACACACTTCACCTTATACCTGAAATACACTGTACAGAAAGGTAACACAGTTCTATACACACGTCACCTTATACCTGAAATACACTGTACAGAAAGGTTATATAGTTCTATACACACGTCACCTTATACCTGAAATACACTGTACAGAAAGGTTATACAGTCCTATACACACGTCACCTTATACCTGAAATACACTGTACAGAAAGGTAACACAGTTCTATACACACGTCACCTTATACCTGAAATACACTGTACAGAGAGGTAATACAGTTCTATACACACGTCACCTTATACCTGAAATACACTGTACAGAAAGGAAACACAGTTCTATACACACTTCACCTTATACCTGAAATACACTGTACAGAAAGGTAACACAGTTCTATACACACGTCACCTTATACCTGAAATACACTGTACAGAGAGGTTATATAGTTCTATACACACTTCACCTTATACCTGAAATACACTGTACAGAAAGGTAACACAGTTCTATACACACGTCACCTTATACCCGAAATTGTCACGGCGCTGCTCCGTTCCGCCTACCTTGCTCCGGTCTCGGCGGTCGGCTCGCGCATGCGCAGAAGCGGGTCCCGGTTACTTCCGGGTTTGCGGCGTCGGCCGTCATGACGTCAGACGTTTTTGGGACTATAAAGGAAGTGCACGCGCTCACTTCCTCGCTCACTTGTCGGGTCCCCTAGCTCGGTCCACTTCAGCAGTGTACCTAGCTCTGCCTCTATTTCCTCATTGTCCTAGTTTTGACCCTTTGGCCTGGATACTGGATTTTTGCCCCTGCTCTCAGCCTGCCCCTGACTTTCGGCTTGTCACCGGTTTTTGCCTTGTCTGCCGCCTGCCCTTTGACCTTTGCTCCGGTTTAACGTTTTGCTGTCTGCCGCCTGCCCTTTGACCTCTGCTAGTCCTCGGTTTGTCTCTGCCTTATTCCTTGTCGGTACTGCGTTTTCGGTGCTAGTCCTGATTTTTGCGCGGGTCTTCCCTTTATCTTCTATTTTCATATTATTCTAGCTGTCTGCTATTCTTTGCGCTTTGTAGCTCAGAGAGAGTATTCAGACAGCTTACAGAAATACACTGTACAGAAAGGTAATACAGTTCTATACACACGTCACCTTATACCAGAAATACACTGTACAGAAAGGAAACACAGTTCTATACACACGTCACCTTATACCTGAAATACACTGTACAGAAAGGAAACACAGTTCTATACACACTTCACCTTATACCTGAAATACACTGTACAGAAAGGTAATACAGTTCTATACACACTTCACCTTATACCTGAAATACACTGTACAGAAAGGTTATACAGTTCTATACACACGTCACCTTATACCTGAAATACACTGTACAGAAAGGTAACACAGTTCTATACACACGTCACCTTATACCTGAAATACACTGTACAGAAAGGTTATACAGTTCTATACACACGTCACCTTATACCTGAAATACACTGTACAGAAAGGTAATACAGTTCTATACACACGTCACCTTATACCCGAAATACACTGTACAGAAAGGTTATACAGTTCTATACACACGTCACCTTATACCTGAAATACACTGTACAGAAAGGTAACACAGTTCTATACACACGTCACCTTATACCTGAAATACACTGTACAGAAAGGTTATACAGTTCTATACACACGTCACCTTATACCTGAAATACACTGTACAGAAAGGTAATACAGTTCTATACACACGTCACCTTATACCCGAAATACACTGTACAGAAAGGTAACACAGTTCTATACACACGTCACCTTATACCTGAAATACACTGTACAGAAAGGTAATACAGTCCTATACACACGTCACCTTATACCTGAAATACACTGTACAGAAAGGTAATACAGTTCTATACACACGTCACCTTATACCAGAAATACACTGTACAGAAAGGTAACACAGTTCTATACACACGTCACCTTATACCTGAAATACACTGTACAGAAAGGTAATACAGTCCTATACACACGTCACCTTATACCTGAAATACACTGTACAGAAAGGTAATACAGTTCTATACACACGTCACCTTATACCAGAAATACACTGTACAGAAAGGTAATACAGTTCTATACACACGTCACCTTATACCTGAAATACACTGTACAGAAAGGAAACACAGTCCTATACGCACATCACCTTATACCTGAAATACACTGTACAGAAAGGAAACACAGTTCTATACACACGTCAACTTATACCTGAAATACACTGTACAGAAAGGTTATACAGTTCAATACACACGTCACCTTATACATGAAATACACTGTACAGAAAGGTTATACAGTTCTATACACACGTCACCTTATACCCGAAATACACTGTACAGAAAGGTAACACAGTTCTATACACACGTCGCCTTATACCTGAAATACACTGTACAGAAAGGTTATACAGTTCTATACACACGTCACCTTATACCTGAAATACACTGTACAGAAAGGTAACACAGTCCTATACACAAGTCACCTTATACCTGAAATACACTGTACAGAAAGGTTATATAGTTCTATACACACGTCACCTTATACCTGAAATACACTGTACAGAAAGGAAACACAGTTCTATACACACGTCACCTTATACCTGAAATACACTGTACAGAAAGGTAACACAGTTCTATACACACGTCACCTTATACCTGAAATACACTGTACAGAAAGGTAATACAGTCCTATACACACGTCACCTTATACCTGAAATACACTGTACAGAAAGGTAACACAGTTCTATACACACGTCACCTTATACCTGAAATACACTGTACAGAAAGGTAATACAGTTCTATACACACCTCACCTTATACCTGAAATACACTGTACAGAAAGGTAACAGTTCTATACACACGTCACCTTATACCTGAAATACACTGTACAGAAAGGTAATACAGTTCTATACACACGTCACCTTATACCTGAAATACACTGTACAGAGAGGTAATACAGTTCTATACACACGTCACCTTATACCTGAAATACACTGTACAGAAAGGTAATACAGTTCTATACACACGTCGCCTTATACCTGAAATACACTGTACAGAAAGGTAATACAGTTCTATACACACGTCACCTTATACCTGAAATACACTGTACAGAAAGGTTATACAGTTCTATATACACGTCACCTTATACCTGAAATACACTGTACAGAAAGGTTATACAGTTCTATACACACGTCACCTTATACCTGAAATACACTGTACAGAGAGGTAATACAGTTCTATATACACGTCACCTTATACCTGAAATACACTGTACAGAAAGGTTATACAGTTCTATACACACGTCACCTTATACCTGAAATACACTGTACAGAAAGGTTATACAGTTCTATACACACGTCACTTAAACCTGAAATACACTGTACAGAAAGGTTAAACAGTCCTATACACACGTCACCTTATACCTGAAATACACTGTACAGAAAGGTTATACAGTTCTATACACACGTCACCTTATACCTGAAATACACTGTACAGAAAGGTTATACAGTTCTATACACACGTCACCTTATACCTGAAATATACTGTACAGAAAGGTAATACAATTAATCGAAATCCAAACATGACATAGAGATGTACAGCAGATGTACAGCTAAGGAGATATTCACACTTATGTTTCTGGGGAAAGTGAAAGCGAACATTTCCTGGTACTGCACAGAGCTTCATTAGCATATGAAACTAATTGAAACCTTCATTGGCATATGACACATCACTGATAAGTCTTCATTAGCATATGAAACATCGCCAGCAAGCTTAATTAGCACATGCGAAAGTTACTGGTACTGCACATGTACCGTAATTTGCATACATTAGCCTATGAAAGAAGTTTGAAAATCTCCATTACTGTAAATGTTCTGGTGTTTTGGCTAACATGACATATAGGCAGTTTTTAATACAGTTTTCTAATATGCCAACTTGAATTGTGGTGAAAGTTCCATTTAAATCACCATTATATCTTAGATGTTTGAGAAAATTACTCAAGAAATGTCCTGCTTCAGTTTGTTATGGAATACACTGGAGTCTTGTATATAATAATACAGATATCTCTTTCTATTTTAATTTCAACAGGTAATTCTGACTCCAATTTGTTTTCTTCAGGAAAGAGCACAGATGAGGTGAGAATTTTTGTTCAATATATAAAGTTTATTTCTAGATGAATGACTGGGGAGGGGGCACATTAAATTGTATGTTAAGTCAATGTAACATAATCCTGAGGCTTCACCTTCTGATACCTGCATTATTGAAGAAGTTTTATTTTAGATGTTTTTAACCAACATTAGAATTAAACCCTTGCATTAACATGCAAAACTACATGGATTGTAATTAATTATGTATTCGGTGGATTACTACATATCCTGAAAACATATTGCGTGATTTGCTTAATTAAAACTGCCTGAGATTAATATGAGCTTTGTTGCCTTTCTGAAATATCACTGCATTTCTACAGAGCAGAATTTTGTAACTTGCTAATATGCTGGCCATCGGGATTTTGTTATCGTCTTCTGGGAAGAAACATGGTATATTTTGCAAATATTTTCACAGTTGGGAGAAATCAGGGGAAACCAGTGTTTACCCTTCAGCAGGTATTACTGCAAGAATCCTGTTTCGACTAACAAAGATACAATAATTTGTTTGAGCAAAGACGAAGAATGTATGTAAGATTCTAGAAGCAGCTGTAGGACAAAAGGGATTCCCACTTAAAATCCCCCCAAAACAAAATCTATATATTACAAAACAAATAGTGCAAACGCTGGTAACATATTTATTAGATAAATATATATTAAGTTGATATTAGACTAGTATTAATTGGAGACAGGTAACAAGTGTTCACATGTGTATGTGATGCCTAGCCTGAGCACCATATACACGCACGTGTGTGTGTGTTCCACAGATGACGAAATACAACACTCTCACGCCTGCACATCCAGTTGTGACCCTCTGAGTGAATGCTTCAGACCAGGGTTAAGGTGCCGCAATTAATATATATATATAAATATTTTTAGAGATTCTCCCAGCACTATTCATTTTGTAATATACATGTTTCCACTAACCGCTTTCTCGTAAGAGTATCTGCTTCTTTAGTATGTTCAGGCAGAATGTTTAAGTCAGGCCATGAAAGCAGATACTGCAGGGAAGGCATGAAATAACCAGAATGCAGTGGGGCCTGGTGACAAGAGGCACGTGGGCAGAAGCAGGCTTATGTGTGTGAGCTAATATATATGTCAGGGTAGTCAGCTGCATGAACTTCAGTTGTTGGTGATGATGGCAGTTGTAGTTCTCAACATCTGAGTTCCAATAGTTGCCTAGCCCTGACATCTCTGCTTGTGTCTGGCAATTTAATCCCTTTCAGATAACTGTGTTAAGCTCACGCCCATACAATTTGAAAATTTTCACTTGATTTTCCTTATTGTTGGAACTTCTGCAGAAAGCTGAAGCCTCTCATGTTTCGTGGGAAGGAAAATAACGTGGCTGAGTATGTGTGAACAAGTGTGTGGTTCATGTAAATAAGAGCACTATTCTACAATCTCTAGGAGGAGGAGATAGTGCCGCCGCGTCCTCCGCTCCCTCGCTCCTATGATTTTCCAGAACAAGCTCCCACGGTGCCCCCTTTGCCCATTGATGGCAGCTCCTCCTCCCTGTCTTCTAGCAGGGCCCCTGTACTCCTGCCAGATGACAAGACCTCTTCTCACGTCCAGGTCTATCAGAGAAATGGATCCCATTGTGTAAGAGGCCGCAGGGGCCACTGAATCCTCCATCCCACTGCCCACATCCATCTCACTGGTCATTCATCACTTGAGATCACTGGATGTTTTCTGTGTGTCTAGAGAAACACATTCTCCATTGCAGTTTGTGTGTGTCCAGATAAATGTGTTCTCCATTGCTGTATACGTGTGTGTCCAGATAAATGTGTTCTCCATTTCTGTGTGTGTGTGTGTGGGGGGTCCTCATCCTATCTTATATTATAATTCGCTAAAAACGTTGTCATAACTCAGTCATGTGCAGTACAGACTGCCCGTGACGCAGCTGATATGGAGCGGGGCGCTCCGAAGTCAGACCGGAGTCCTCTCTGCGTACCTTCAGCTGCGGCGTGGGCAATATCTACTGGGCATGACTGCACTGCAACCAGCTGGCACTGTGGCCCAGGTACTCTGGCTTCTCGACAATGTTTGACGTCTTGCGCGGCCCAAGTAGAGAAGCGAGTGATGGCTTTATACATTTAGGGCCGTATGAGCTAAACAAGAAAGGAGAAATTCTAGGACAAGTTAACATTGCAATTGAGTTAACAGTTTTTAAACCCCATGAATGCTAGAGACATGCCATGTGGTGTGGTAAATAAAAATCCCATTGGATTTAAATGGGTTGTTTAACCCGTTAAATGCTAGAGAGGTTGCAGCGTGTTGACACCTCAGTTACGCAAAAAGGAATTTGGAGAATATTTGTTTTGGTCCAAAATTGCTCCCCTTTTTTCTTGTGCGTAAAGCCCCAGTTGTGGTGGCATTCAGAGGCAGGGTGGTAAGTAAACTGTGATTCGCTGGAACGATTCCACGCAAAGCGAGGGACCCGGGAGGAACCACATAACTGATTTTGCTCCTTGTAGATTTTATTGGACCTGCTTTAACCTACAGAAAGTTAATAAGATCCATTTATATCAAACTTACTAATGCAGAAATAGGCCACAAATGCAGTTATGTCTGGTCTGTTTCTGGTTATTACACAAAATAGTGACATAAATGTAAAACTACCCAACAGATCAAAAGTCATCTCCCAGAAAATGTAATTAGTGACCCGTAGAGACAAATGAACAACTGTACAGCAATAAATAGCATCAAAATGGACAACACATAGATAATCTACTGAACAGAGTCATCTTAGTGGTACTGTGATAGCGATACATTGCCGATACGCCCTAGCATCCAAGGATTTAAAAGCCCAGTTTAAATGAATGGCAGTCTTGACATTTTTATTTGGTCCCTATGATGCATTTCAGAATTGCACCTCTTTAACTTATTGAATTCAGCCTGGAATACGCCGCATACAAGCAAGCATGCAGAGTTATTGTTGGGAAAAATTGAAATAAGTAAGACACAGTTGTTTTTAGAGATTTTGGGATAGTACGGACATGTAGATGTGTGGAAATAAACATTGATGTGTAAAGTTCCTGACACAAAGGAGAGCTCAAAGCACACAAGAGCACAGCACAACTGCACAAAATAGGTACCATGTTGGAGCCACAGAAAACAAATTCAGAAACCAGCAGACAATTGTAGGAGCCAGTGAAGAGGCTCACGGATATAGACGTTGATATGTACTAGTGAAGAGGTAAGTGGATATAGACGTTGGTATGTACCAGTGAAGAGGTGAATGGATATAGACTTTTGTATGTACTAGTGAAGAGGTGAGTGGATATAGACGTTGGTTTGTACTAATGAAGAGGTGAGTGGATATAGACGTTGGTATGTACCAGTGAAGAGATGAGTGAATATAGACGTTGGTTTGTACCAGTGAAGAGATGAGTGAATATAGACGTTGGTATGTTCCAGTGAAGAGGTGAGTGGATATAGACGTTGGTATGTTCCAATGAAGAGGTGAGTGGATATAGACGTTGGTATGTACTAATGAAGAGGTGAGTGGATATAGACGTTGGTATGTACTAATGAAGAGGTGAGTGGATATAGACGTTGGTATGTACCAGTGAAGAGATGAGTGAATATAGACGTTGGTTTGTACCAGTGAAGAGATGAGTGAATATAGACGTTGGTATGTTCCAGTGAAGAGGTGAGTGGATATAGACGTTGGTATGTTCCAGTGAAGAGGTGAGTGGATATAGACGTTGGTTTGTACCAGTGAAGAGGTGAGTGAATATAGACGTTGGTATGTACTAATGAAGAGGTGAGTGGATATAGACGTTGGTATGTACTAATGAAGAGGTGAGTGGATATAGACGTTGGTATGTACCAGTGAAGAGGTGAGTGAATATAGACGTTGGTATGTACTAATGAAGAGGTGAGTGGATATAGACGTTGGTATGTACTAATGAAGAGGTGAGTGGATATAGACGTTGGTATGTACCAGTGAAGACGTGAGTGGATATAGATGTTGGTTTGTACCAGTGAAGAGGTGAGTGGATATAGATGTTGGCATGTGACAACCAGGTCTATGATCAAAGAGGTCTAGGTCCCTGGGATCTTTTCACAGCCATAAAACAGTAAAGAGACTGAGATGTACTTGGGGTAATTCTGAGGCTACATGAAACAAACACAAGGACCAGCCTGGGCCAGATTGGACATCAGGGTCTGGAGGCTGCTTACATCACGCTAAAGAGGTGCAAACCACTTGCACCATAGGGCTGACCATTCTGCGGGTTCCTATTGATTTAACCTCAGGAATGCTGTAGTGGTCTCCATGGCTTTTGCAGCCCTTTGGGGACCTCTCTCTGATATTCAGACGTGAGAGCCCCATTTAAATCATTGACAATTCAGGGAGATTTAAGTTGTCCGCTATGGGTGTAGCTGGTTTGTCTCACTTTGTATTTATTCATATGACGACTGATGTTTGATTATCATGTTCATCCATTGATGTCCTTATCATGGTACAAATGATTATGATCTTACAAGTGTCATGGCCATCGTCTCATTCTTTTCTACTGGGTCCATATTTCAGTATCTGAGTAGTACAAGATTATTGTACCAATACCGTCCTTTGTTCTCCTACAGGGCCCTGATTACAGACTGTACAAGAGCGAGCCGGAGCTGACAACGGTAGCAGAAGTGGACGAGTCCAACACAGAAGAGAAAGGAGACGCTTCTCTGGATTTGGAGGGAGCAGGAGGCAAAGGTAAGGGTTTATCCAGTTTGTGTGTTTGATGACCCGGAGGCTGGTGGTGGTTCATTGTGGTGTCTGACACTGTATTGTGCTTTAATACTACTTCTATTATATTACATATAGTGGGTCATATTTCCTAAGGTCACATTAAAAAAAAATAAATACATTTTTTGTAAAATAAGAAGTAGATAATTTTCACCCATATTTACTGAGATTTTCCATTACACTGAGTGATTCTCAGATGTTTTGCCATTGTCTTTATCCCGTGGGAATTCTATAAGGAGTCATTCATTGTCTTTATCATCTGGGAATCCTATAAGGAGATATTCATTGTCTCTATCATCTGGGAATTCTATAAGGAGTCATTCATTGTCTTTATCCCGTGGGAATCCTATAAGGAGTCATTCATTGTCTTTATCATCTGGGAATCCTATAAGGAGTCATTCATTGTCTTTATCCCGTGGGAATCCTATAAGGAGTCATTCATTGTCTTTATCATCTGGGAATCCTATAAGGAGACATTCATTGTCTTTATCATCTGGGAATCCTATAAGGAGACATTCATTGTCTTTATCCCGTGGGAATCCTATAAGGAGACATTAATTGTCTTTATCCCATGGGAACCCTATAAGGAGTCATTCATTGTCTTTATCATCTGGGAATCCTATAAGGAGTCATTCATTGTCTTTATCCCCTGGGAATCCTATAAGAAGACATTCATTGTCTTTATCATCTGGGAATCCTATAAGGAGACATTCATTGTCTTTATCATCTGGGAATTCTATAAGGAGTCATTCATTGTCTTTATCCCCTGGGAATTCTATAAGGAGACATTCATTGTCTTTATCCCCTGGGAATCCTATAAGGAGCCATTCATTGTCTTTATCATCTGGGAATTCTATAAGGAGCCATTCTTTGTCTTTATCCCGTGGGAATCCTATAAAGAGACATTCATTGCCTTTATTCCCTGGGAATCCTATAAGAAGACATTCATTGTCTTTATCCCCTGGGAATCCTATAATGAGACATTCATTGTCTTTATCCCCTGGGAATCCAATAAGGAGACATTCATTGTCTTTATCCCCTGGGAATCCTATAAGAAGACATTCATTGTCTTTATCCTGTGGGAATCCTATAAGGAGACATTCATTGTCTTTATCGCATGGAAACCCTATAAGGAGTCATTCATTGTCTTTATCATCTGGGAATCCTATAAGGAGCCATTCATTGTCTTTATCCCCTGGGAATTCTATAAGGAGCCATTCATTGTCTTTATCCCCTGGGAATCCAATAAGAAGTCATTCATTGTCTTTATCCCCTGGGAATCCAATAAGGAGTCATTCATTGTCTTTATCGCATGGAAACCCTATAAGGAGTCATTCATTGTCTTTATCATCTGGGAATCGTATAAGGAGACATTCATTGTCTTTATCGCATGGAAACCCTATAAGGAGTCATTCATTGTCTTTATCATCTGGGAATCGTATAAGGAGACATTCATTGTCTTTATCCCCTGGGAATTCTATAAGGAGCCATTCATTGTCTTTATCCCCTGGGAATCCAATAAGAAGTCATTCATTGTCTTTATCCCCTGGGAATCCAATAAGGAGTCATTCATTGTCTTTATCCCATGGGAATCCTATAAGGAGACATTCATTGTCTTTATCCCCTGGGAATCCTATAAGGAGCCATTCATTGTCTTTATCATCTGGGAATTCTATAAGGAGCCATTCTTTGTCTTTATCCCGTGGGAATCCTATAAAGAGACATTCATTGCCTTTATTCCCTGGGAATTCTATTAGGAGTCATTCATTGTCTTTATCATCTGGGAGTCCTATAAGAAGACATTCATTGTCTTTATCCCCTGGGAATCCTATAATGAGACATTCATTGTCTTTATCCCCTGGGAATCCAATAAGGAGACATTCATTGTCTTTATCCTGTGGGAATCCTATAAGGAGACATTCATTGTCTTTATCGCATGGAAACCCTATAAGGAGTCATTCATTGTCTTTATCATCTGGGAATCCTATAAGGAGCCATTCATTGTCTTTATCCCCTGGGAATTCTATAAGGAGCCATTCATTGTCTTTATCCCATTGGAATCCTATAAGGAGACATTCATTGTCTTTATCCCCTGGGAATTCTATAAGGAGCCATTCATTGTCTTTATCCCGTGGGAATCCTATAAGGAGCCATTCATTGTCTTTATCCCCTGGGAATCCTATAATGAGACATTCATTGTCTTTATCCCCTGGGAATCCAATAAGGAGACATTCATTGTCTTTATCCTGTGGGAATCCTATAAGGAGACATTCATTGTCTTTATCGCATGGAAACCCTATAAGGAGTCATTCATTGTCTTTATCATCTGGGAATCCTATAAGGAGCCATTCATTGTCTTTATCCCATTGGAATCCTATAAGGAGACATTCATTGTCTTTATCCCCTGGGAATTCTATAAGGAGCCATTCATTGTCTTTATCCCCTGGGAATCCTATAAGAAGTCATTCATTGTCTTTATCCCCTGGGAATCCAATAAGGAGTCATTCATTGTCTTTATCCCATGGGAATCCTATAAGGAGACATTCATTGTCTTTATCCCCTGGGAATCCTATAAGAAGCCATTCATTGTCTTTATCCTGTGGGAATCCTATAAAGAGACATTCATTGTCTTTATCCCCTGGGAATCCTATAAGGAGCCATTCATTGTCTTTATCTTCTGGGAATTCTATAAGAAGTCATTCATATGTCTTTATCCAGGACATACTTGAAAACGAGAGAAATCTCAATGTATTCTTCCTGGTAAAACATTTTCTAAATAAAAATAAAATAAATATCTTCTGGGAATCCTATAAGGAGACATTCATTGTCTTTATCCCCTGGGATTTCTATAAGGAGTCATTCATTGTCTTTATCCCCTGGGAATCCTATCAGGAGACATTCATTGTCTTTATCCCCTTGGGTGCTAATAATGTGAGAATAGGTGATTATACTGGATTAATTGGGTTACACTATTGTCTGATGATTTTATTATTATTCATTGGGTTCAGGTTGCGTTGCTGCTTACATGAGGGCAGTATGGAATGTGTCAGACTTGCACACATCCTCTAGTACACTCCCCAGCCTTGGTCCATTTTCCTTCATGTGTGACCCCTTATGGCTCTTCAGGGAGCTCTGCCGCTCCACAGAAAACTTGGTTTGAGAAACAACCAGAGCACTAAATTGTGTCCAGTAATTAGAAGAAAAGTAGACAATTGTGAGTTTTGGGGGGGTTGCTTGTTTTGACATTCAGGAGCAAAGCAACTGCACCACAGGGGCCAGATAAATCTTCACATTGATGTAAATGGGGGGTTTTAACCCCTCAAATCTTAGAGAGGTCTCCAACACTTTAGCAATGCATTTCAGACCTCTCCACGGGGTAAGTCTCCATTTATGTTTGAGAGTATTAGGGGTATTCATGTCTTACCTCTGTGCAATTGGTTTGCTCCAGAATTGCTCCTCTTTCTTTTTGGGGAATAAGGGCCCTGCGTGTGTTTAGGTATTTAAAAAAAAATAAATTATGTGGAGTAAATCCCGTCTCTCAGACCTTTATGGTTAGAGAGATATTTGGCACTAAAGTTCCCCCTCCCTCCCCTTGTCCTGACAGCAGTGTTCTACTGACAGCAGGAGATCCCGGTCCTGGGACCAGCCGGCGGCTCTTCAGCAGAGACAAAATAGCGTTATTTAAAAAGAATTACTTCATTGGAACGGTCTACATAGTGTGCTTGATGCCAAGAATTTCTAAAACTGGGGTTTTTATCCTATAACAACCCACATATTATAAAAACTCTATGATCAATATGTCCATACTTGAGTCGCATCACTCCCACATTATTTGTCCTCTTCCCATTTAGAGCAGACAGAGAGGCTCATGGGAAGAAAGTGACGCAAACAGGACATATGAAAACCTATATTGTGCTCTAATGTAACTAAAATCTAATACAATGCTAAGTTGGTTTTTAAATCAGTATATCCCCTTTTCCAGCAACCACCAGAAAATCTGGTTAGAAAATATCCCAAAAAGTCAGTTTATGAGAATTCTACGTAACTGTAGTAAATCTGAAGACTTCTGTCAACTGAGATTATTTCTAATGCGGAGATTCCTGGAACAAGGATAAGAGTTTCAGAGAACATATAAAGATCTTGTGTATGTGTTACATATTTAATTTTCACCTCATAAAGAGGGGAGTTATAACGGTGGAGTTTTGTGGAGTGACCTTACATATGGAGCAACAAATTCTCTCTTTGAAATTAGATCTTTGGAAGGGAGATTGCACCAGCCCTGCTTATGAATGAAAAAGATGAAGGGAGTATAATGAAAAAGCCAAAAAAGGTTAAAAATGTAGAAGATATAAAAATATGTTTTATGAGAAAATCTTGAAAAAGGTGTATAAAAGAAAAAAAGAGGAAAAAAGACTTATTAATAAGGGGAATAACCTGATAATAAATGGGAGAATAGATCAGTCTAAACATTGTATAATTAGTCATCATAACAGAAGAAAATATAATAAATATAGTGTGAACCTGGCAGATGACAGGATGTGGAGAAATGACGATACCATTAGAAATGAGCATAGCTTGTGCTTTCGTACTGTTCTCTAACTATGTGCCAAGAATGAAAGATAGATTGGATATTGCGGGTAACATTTTGAGACAAGTTATTCCACCAAATATTATAGTCATCTGTAGTAAGAATCCTAATTTACAAAATATTTTAACTCCCACTGTTTTAAGAATCCATAAAAATAGGAATAAAAGCAATGGTAAAAATAATGAAGGTGGATTAAATATTTGACGTTCCCATACTTTTTTGGGGTTAAAACACTGTTTAAAGGTTGGCACTATTGTGGACATTGTTCTGCATGTGTCAGCTGCCCTAAGAAGGCGATGGATTTCAAGGACGATAAAAATAACATTTATATAAATAAAACATTTTTTGACTTGCAACAGTGCTGGTGTAATCAATATGTTAGAGTGCCCCTCTGGCTTAAAGCACATAGGACGTACTAAGAGAGGATTTTAAAAACTGCTGTATGAGCATAAAAGAAACATCTCTATAGTCTTCAGGGTCACTTCATTTCTCACCACTTTTTAGAGCTACATCAGAAAAATGCTAAATTGCTAAAAGGCATTGCTTTCGATAAGGTAGCCTTACATATCAGGAAAGGGCTAGAAAGTGAATGTGTCCCCTACGGACAACATCCCATAAATAGTTAGGCGACATATCCAATATCATGAAAACGTTATTTATTTTTTATTTTAAGTTTTGATTTTGTTTAAATTTAACTTAAAAAGACTGTGCTGCAGCCATTTCCGCGTAGACTGCGGTTACAGAGCTCTGCTCTCCTCCCTCCACCGATGACGGAGGCTTCAGTCTGTAAGCTGGAGCGTTCTGATTGGCAGAGATTGATAGCTAGCCAATGAGACTGCTCCAGCTTACAGACAGAAGATTTTAAACAAAATTAAAACTTAAAATAAAAATTAAATAACGTTTTCATGGTATTGGATATGTCGCCTAACTGTTTATGGGATGTTGTCCATAGGTGACACATCCACTTTAAATAGAAAGGAAGCCTATTGGATAAATATCTTGGGGACTTAATACCCAGGAGGGTTGAATGAAAACATAGAACTGACATTTTTTCTATAAATTGTGCAATGCAGATATGAGTTTTCTTATAAAAAAAAAATAATCATGCCCTCTGATAACGTGTACACTTTTAAAGAGTTATAGATCTTTGATTATGATTTAGAATAAAGGTCAGCATTGACTTTAAAAATATAATGTGACTTTAACAGGTTCTGTGTTGGACCCTCAACAGAAATTGTTGTATGATCTTTTGGGGTATTTGATATATAGATGTGCTTGACCTTATTGATTTAAAAACCAACCTAGCAATGTATTAGATTTTAGTTACATTAGAGCACAATATAGGTTTTATATGTCCTGTCTGCACCGCTTTCTTCCCATGAGCCTCTCTGTGTGCTCTAAATGGGGAGAGGACAAATAATGTGGGAGTGATGCGACTCAAGTATGGACATATTGTTCATAGAGTTTTTTTTATATGTGGGTTGTTATATGATAAAAACCCCAGTTTTAGAAACATGTAGTGATATATCAAAAAGGGTTAAATCTCTGGCCTGTGAGATATATATGTGAATATAAAGTATTTAATATATGCCCTTTTTTTACCTGTTTGGGTCATCATAGGTAGGTCAATTAAACGAACAAATGAATGGCCTTTGATTTAGGACTTAAAGGGATAGTAATACTTCGTTTTAACTTTATTTTATTTTGTAGGCATTAAAAAAACATGAAGAATGATATAAGTCTTATCTCTCAGACCTTTATGATTTAAGAGATATTCACAAGCAAAGTTTCCCCTCCCGCCCCTTTTACCTAGTGTAAGCCATCTCTTCTCAGATGTGGAATCCAGTCCATAGACCAGACAGATAACAGCAGGGGACAATCTTCTTCCTATGAGAACAATGAAATCCCTGCCCCCCTTGACAAGCTTTTCAGGTTTTTCCCTTATCTTAATTGAAGATTGTCCCTCTCTGCAGTCTACCTGGACACCTCCCTTCTGATCTGGCTGAGCAGTGTTACATCAGTAAAAGGGGCGGGAGGGGGACACTTTGCTTGTGAATATCTCTTAAACCATAAAGGTTTTAGAGATAAGACTTATATCATTCTTCATGTTTTTTTAATGCCTACAAAATAAAATAAAGTTAAAACGTATTATTACTATCCCTTTAACCCTTTGAGTGCCAGAGCGCACCACTGTGGCACTCAAAGGGTTAAATAGCTGCTAGAATTCAGACATCTCATAGAGTTTTCCCACGTTAAGCTTGATAAAGCACTTCATGTGTGAAACAAGTTGCATTGGTGGAGATCTTTGTTTTCCTGGCCAGATGACCACATGCGGTGTTTGAATTTCTCACTATTAGATATGTAAGTTACATCGTTTATATATCTTTTTAGTTGGATTGTTAATACGATGCAATTCAGTCTGCATACCAACTCGAGGTGTGGAACCTGTGGAGCGTTTCTATTACCTGTGGTTAAATATATTGCAGATCTATTTTATGCATGTATTTCTTATGCATGGAATAAAATATTTCATACTTTCGTAATGGTTGTATTCACTATTTCTTATTTATATTTTATTTTATATTTCCTTTTTTAGTGCTTGTCACATTTTATATTTTGATTTCTCTTTGGCTAGACCTTATTTCTGCCTGATTTGTATGTTTGTTATGGTTTAATGTCAGCAATTAAAGGCAAGGTCAGCGCTAAAGCTTTTTATTTGTCTAATTGCGTTTGTGTGGAGGAGGTGGAATATACCTTCTGACACAGTGAGACCCTCCATTCATTTGTTTTTTTGGGTTTATACATATTACAGATCCTGATCGCTTCAACGGGAAACTTCTACATTTTGTTTAATAAACATAATAATCTGTTTGTAAGAAACAGTTTATCTAGTAAAATCTTAGTAAATGTGGTCCAATGGCCGTTTGCATAAGACATAAGTGGAGTTATTTTAAGGTAATCCAACTGTACTATAGGGAATAAATGGAAATTCACATTGATTTAAATGGAAGTTTAACCCTTTGAATGCTTGAGTTTTGATTGTGATTTAAATCAAAGGGAATTTTCTATCATTTTTATTTTACCTCTGTGGTTCCAATTGTTTGCACCATAATTGCTCCAGTTTTGTTCTGTGCATACGGCCCAGCTTGCAGGGAGAGTGGAAATGCAGTCGGTTCCGAGTTGGGGGATGGATAAAATTCAGTGTTGGATGCAGGCCCCAATCTGCTAACCCACGGGGTTGGATTCCCCTGTCACACTTAGACACGGCTGCAAATGCTTGTCTTGTTTCCTAAGATGTGGAGAAGACGTTTCTCCAATATCAGCGCACAGAAAATCTAATGGCAGACACCCTCGATTGGTGACAATGTGGTCCATATGCAGAAAGAAAAGGACCAACTGTAAGGCAAATAAAAATCCCCAAATTCCCACTGATTGCAGTGGGGTTTGAATGTTAGAGGTTTTCAACACGTTGCTTTGAAATGCGCTGGAAATCTCTTAGGAATGTTTGTGCCCACGATCATGCAGTTTGTTTGCCCCTGAGTTGTACCAAGCCTCACTAATACCCCAATCTCATGATGTTCATGGTGTTTTAGGGTCACACTTTCCTGTTGGTGTGGTGCCTCCAAGAGCCAAGTCCCCTCAACTAGAATCCACCACAATCGCTTCCTACGTGACGCTGAGGAAAAGCAAGAAGATGGAGACAAAGACGGTAAGTGGCCATCTTGATCCCATTAATTCATATCTGTATTTCACTCAAGTGCAGCAACTGGCTGAGTAAAGTAGCTCCTCTTCCCAGAGCTCTGGTAAAGCATATGGGGCACCTCTAGGTACTGGCTGAGGGGACTAAAGCTCCAGATCTCATGGGTAAAGCCACTGATCTTGTTAGCAGTTTGGTTTAGGTAATGGTGCTAATCCCCCCCCTTGCAGTAGTGCTGTCGGGCTGCATGGCGCACTGATAATACGTTAGAATGACCCAAGCACCTGGTATCTTTTGGGGAAATGCAACTCTCTTGTATACCGTTAGATTTACAACATTAGATGAGAATTGAAAATTCCATTCAGGTTTATAATATGTATGTATATATATGTATATGTAATATTATGATGTATATAGTCATCATGACTCAGTAAGAACCAGTGCCCTCCCGCAGTGTATTATATCATGGGAAGGGGGTTTTCTCTACTATTTTAATGTGCCATAACATTTGGAAAGAAGTTTGTTGTTTTTTATACTCATCCTCAATCCAGCTTATTAAACAGAGGCTGCCATAAGCCTGCGCGTGCACATGCAGACACACACACACCTTTCTCTGCCATATTTATCAAATAGTTTGTGTCTGCTCTGGTGATAAGTAATGGAATATCACACAGTGTTTTTGCGCAGTTAAACAATGAGAAGCCATATTACTTTTGTACTTTTATTTCACCCAAATGATCATGTGAGTGGGGACTGGGGGACTTTGTGGACTGTATGTGAGGGGGACCTGTGTGTGTAATGGCAGCCAGGATGGGTCTAGGGACATTTTTGACTGTATGTGAACGTGTTCCATTTGTAGTGGCAGCCATACTGTATTCTGGGAACGTTTTGGGTTGTATGTGAGAGAGGAATGTGTCTAATGGCAACCAAGGCTGGTCTGGGGAACTTTTTGGCTGTATATGAGTGGGGCCTGTTGGCTGTATAGAAGCAGGTAATGGCAACCATTCTGAGTCCAGAGCACATTTAGACCGTATATGAGCGTTTCCCATGTGTAATGGCAGCCAGGCTGGATCCAGGGCACGTTTGGGCTATGTATGATCTGGGCTATGTATGATCTGGGCTATGTATGATCTGGGCTTGTGTTTAGTGGCAGCCAGGCTGGGTCTGGGGCACATTTTAGGCCGTATATGAGCTGGCCTGTGTGTAGTGACAACCTAGCTGGGTCATATTTACTATGGTGAAGAGGAGCAATTTTGGAACAAACCGGCTGCACTGTGCAAGGTAAATGACAATTCATATAATTCCCACTGATTTAATTTGGCTTTTAACCCCTAGAGGATCAGAAAGGTATGCAGAGAATTGAGAAGGAATGCTTGTCACATTCCTCTGGTCCTTAAGGGGTTAACCCCGTGAATACTTTCAATGTCTCCAGTACAGCGCTAAAGATCTCTTTAGCATTCAAAGGTTAAAAGCCACATACAAATTAGTGGTAATGTTTGGATTCTCTGTTACTCCCCTACAGTGCAGCAGAATGACCTGTCAGTCCTTTGAATGGCTTAGTTAACCTTTTAAGTGCCATAGTGATGTTCAACACGTTTATCTGCAATGCATTGCATTCTCACGTGGCACTCAGGGGAGTATTGTAGAGTATTTAAGTTTTCTGTTTGAGGTTTGAAGGAAAGTGGAAACCATGTTATTGAACCGTTTAGGCAGAACGGGGGGTGGGGGGATTCCAGTCTCTTGTAGTTTTTGGGACTTTCCGAGTTGCCTCTGAGTCATTCATCCATAAAGTGTCATCTCGTTAGTGAGCAACGTGAAGCCTCCGATTTTACCTTCACATGATAAATATCTGTAATAACGTGTATAAAAACCAGTCAGACACAGAGATACAGATTGATAGAGAACTGGTTAAAACGGACCTGTCACCCAAAGCTAAGGGTTGTTATTATTAAGGAGAAGTAAAATCTGCCTATTGTCTGTGCTCCCTATTCATTTTGGACCTGTATTCGTGGTACTTTAGGTGAATTTGTTTTTGTGCTGGGAAAATATTGCCACACAGTGTGCTATGAGTGAAATTAGTCTGAGTTCAGGCCTGTATGATTCAGCGTTTCAGCTATTCCAACGGAAGGAAGCTAGGAATCAAAGAGTTAAATAAGAGGCCTCTCCTCACCAAGTGCGGGCCCTCAGGAGCTTTGAGGAGAAAGATAGATAAAATAACTACTGAAGATCTCTTCAGGAGGGAAGTTGCCCTGAACCTCCTTCAAGGACAAAAAAAAAACCCTGAAGGCAGTTAGGCGGGGGAGGGGTTAGCAACTAGGAAGTGGGAGGAGTTGTATTAGAGTGGCCCGCCTCCTGTAGGCACGCTGCTTAACCCCATGGTTCCTGAATCCCTCAATCACGGTAGAGAAATCTTAATTTTTCCAACATTTTTATTTTATGGAAAAATGGCTGGTACTACACATAAACAGATATTACGTCTCTGTAAAATAAGTTTATCTTGGGGAGGTAGGTCCATGTTTAGCAGCTTTTTTAGCTTTACAGCAACTTCCATTATCCACAGTCAGCCATAGGCTTGTTTACCCCTGTTCTGGTCTGTGGGACAGGCGAATTATTCACAGGGGAAACCTACTCCATGCAAAGGGACAATCAAAATCTAGTTCGACTTTACATTGTCTGCAGGTACATACTGTGTAAAATCAGATTGCTTGGACTGATCTTCTCATGTTGTGTTATACATTTATGTCCCATCAGCGAGAAAACAATTTGTTTTCGGTGTGAAACTGTGAAAGCAGTGATTGTAACAATGTAAAATAGACAGTGAAACGAGGTAGAAAATCTGTCTGTACAGCATACAGAGCACTCAGTACTGCAGGGAGACTGCAACAGTGTACAACTATCTCTGCTTTCACAGGTCCAGGAAGATCAATGTCAGGGACATACGTGTTACCAAAAAATAAAAAAGTGAAGCTTAATAAATATATATAATGTGTGTGTGTGTGTGTGTATATATATATATGTATATAATATAAACCAGTACAGAGGCCATTTGACTTTACATTGTCTTGTCATATGTATGCACTTGCAGGATGTGTAAAGTCACCAAGAAAGGTTGACTGTCACTTTAAATAGTTCCTAATGCCCAAAGATAACTTTGTTTTTTTTTGTAGATTTTAGAAAAATAAATTTATGTTCAGCAAATCCCATCTCTCAAACCTTTATGGTTTGAGAGATATTCATGGCTAAAGCACACTTTTTAGACAGTTCTAATGAAGTAGTTCTCTTTAAAGATCACTATTTCAGCTCTGCTGAAGAGCCGCCTCATGTCTGCTTTACAGCTAACATCAGGAGAGGGGGAACTTTAGCTGCAAATATCTCTGAGATGTGATTTGCTGTACTTAATTTCTTTTTTTAAAATCTACAATAAAATAAGTTTAGATTTGGGCATTATTAACCCTTCAAAGTGGGACGGAAATATATGTGCCCCTCTATTAATTGTTAATATAGCGGTAATCAATTAAATACTGTTATAATGTTTATTAAGTGGCTGTCATTATATGGAAACATAAGTTCTAATGAGATTCCTCTCAAGATGACAGCGCTGGAGAGGGATCTGTGTGCCTGCATTGTCCCTCCCTGTCCCCTCACTGATAGGTTATTTTCCAAAGGAGACTGCATTGTACTGTACGGTACAAACAGGGACGGACAGCGCAGGCGCACAGATCCCTCGTCAGCAATGTCATCTTGAGGAGAGTCTCATTAGAACTCATGTTTCCATATAGTGCCTTAATAAAAATTATAACAGTATTTAAATGATTACCGCTACATTAATTAATAGAGGGGCACTTATATCTCTGTGATAGCTCCGCTTTAAGCTGCATATGATAGGATCACTGGGGAATCACAGGAAACTATCTGACCGGCCCACTTTGGCTTTTGCCATGATTAGCTGCTGTCCATGTGTGAGGCCCACTCATTGGAGATTACGTGAGAACAGCAACCTATTTCAAAAATAGACATGAAAATAGTTTATTTTTATCATTTAACAAAATGCAAAGTGAGTGAACAGAAGAAAAATCTAAATCAAATCAATATTTGGTGTTACCACCCTTTGCCTTCAGAACATCACCAGTTCTTCTAGGTTCACTTGCAAGTCAGGGATTTTGTATGATTAAACAGTTATACCAAACAGGTGCTAATGATCATCTGTTTAATATGTGGGTTGAAACACATTCATTAACGGAAAAAGCTGTGTAGGAGGAGTAAAACTGAGTGAGGAACAGCCAAACTCTTCTAACAAGGTGAGGATGCTGAAGACAGGGGATTTATGGTCTCCTCAGTGCTGAGAAGTACAGCATCCATCATTCAGTACCATCAAGTAGACATCTAATTGGCCCCAGATTTATACTGTAGCATGACAACATACAGCCAAAGTCATTAAGAACTATCTTCAGGGTAAAGAACAAGGAGTCCTACAAGTGATTACATGAATGGGATTACATGAAGAGAGAGCAGTAACTGAGGCCTAAATCTACAGAAGATCTGCTGTTAGTTCTACAAGATGTCTGGAACAACCTACCTGCTGAGTTCCTTATCAAACTGTGCAAGTGGGCCTACAAGAACTGAAGCTGTTTTGAAGGCAAAGGGTGGTCACACCAAATATTGATTTGATTAAAATTGTTCTTCTGTTCACTCACTATGCATTTTCTTAATTGATGAATATAAACTATTAACATGTCTATTTTTGAAAGCATTTTTTCACACGTGCCTAAAACGTTTGTGCAGTACTATATGTGAGGTAATAGTCAACTGTATGGAAGGTCAGTGGCTGGGGAATGATGGGACTTGTAGTGTCCCAACAGCTGGATGTGAAATTAGTAACAATCTGTGTCCCATAGCAATGCCACCACACTTTCTTTGCTTACCAACCTCTCCTTGTTCTGCATTGGTAGGAGAGGCCACGCAGCGCAGTGGAACATCTCTGTATTGCTGACACGCCCAGGACCCGCATGACGTTAGAAGAACAACTGGAAAGGATGAAAAGGCACCAGCAAGCTTGTCTGCGAGAGAAGAAAAAAGGCATCAATTTATTTGGGGCCTCAGATCAATCTCCCTCACGTAGCCCTTCGTTCTCTAGAGAAAACTCACTAAAAGTCATACAGGTAACACAAACAAAATGACATAATTGATTGTGCTTATATACTCCTAAAGGATTTTTGTAACGCTTTAAATGGGAAAGAGATGTTGGGCTAAACAATCATGCTAGGCTTACTTTTTCCCATACATTTCCATATAACTGCCCACCACTGTGCCTCAAATACATTGTTTGAAAGTTAAAATAATTTTCTCTTATGTCCTATGTGGAACACAGGAACCATGAGATAATGTATCCTCCTGCAGGAGGGCAGGGCACTTGCCTTAAAATGCTCTGAGGTGGAGATTCGCTCCGTAGTTCACTTTACCCCCACCAATCTAGGCCAGTTTTAAAAGTGACCTTAAAAGCAGATGGATCAAGGCAAAGATTCTCTTCTCCTTTTTTTCGTCTATAGGATGGGGCTGTGTAATCCCCATTAGGTGGGCTTCTGTCTCTGGCCTCCATTGTAGGGTTGAACCAGAGTACAGACTTAAGGGATCTGGATCTGTTAGAGGAAGCCTATCATCAGTCCTGTCCTGTCCTAATCTGGTCTGAGCAGACATTTGTATGGTGCATATGAGACTGAAGAGGATGAGCTTTCCTGGGTTCAGAGTGCACAGGTCCTGTGAGTATGTCCCTGTCTGTTTGTCTGGCAGGGACAATCTATTTTCTTTTACATCCAATATGGAACACAGGTACAGTGGGGTTTGAGGGCAGGGCACATCACAGAAGAGGGTTGGAGACTCCCTCCTCCAGCTCAACCCCTTCGCCTACAATCTCGCAGAATCCATGTGTCCTGCAAAGCAGCTGGCGGTGCAGTGGCCTTCCCTTTCGTGTTTCTTAGGTTTTTATAGTTTGTTTTTTAGATATGGTGCTGTATAGTCCCCCATTAGGTAGCCTACCATCACTGGAATTGGATTGCCCAGTTCACAGGTGCTTAGTGGACCTATTTCCTCATGGAGGTTGACTTTATGGCAATTCTCTTCCTATGGCTGAGTGTCTCCTATGATGGTAACCTAAGGAAGATTGGTGAATAACGCTTTGAGTGCCTTGGGCCACGATGTGTACCGTTCAGAGCTTCCTCTCATACAGAAGTTGACTTTACTCTGCTTTGGCTCATTATGGGTCTTTTTTCTCTATAAAGGGCTTTAGTAGTGTTTACGGTTGGTTAACCCTTTCACTACTGTGAGCCTATTGGTGCATGTTGTGTGTTTTGGGGGTTTATCTGTGCTCCCCCACTACTTGATTTTCATTTTTTCACTCTCCAAGGTCTCCCCTGGGGGTTTTGGGTTTCTTACTATGTTCTTTAATTAAGATCGGTTTTAGTGAGGCGGCTCCTTTAAGAACCAGAACCCACACCACGGTCATCTTTGCTCCATTGACTGACTTCTATGGGTAAAACGTCTCTTGGACATATCTCTGCAACTGTTTGGGCTACAACAGTCAGGGCTCTTGTCTCCTCGTGTCCTATCATGCCACCACTTTGTGAGTGTCCAGGGAGCGCACCACAGCCTGTGGCCACAGTAATACACATTGCTGGCAAGAGAAAAGACTACAGTTCCCAGGCGTTCCTCAGATTGGCTGCCTCACTTCTGGTGGCCATCTTACTTCTCTATTGCTTATCCTACAAAAAGGTAGAGTCTCCTTGCTATCCTTCTCCAGATTAACTCTTTGCATATCAGATATGTGCACTGCCTTGGTATTTCTGGGTTTTATCTTTATTCTGGGAACATTTGATCTAGTTTTACTAGATAATTTTTAACACATTCTCAGGGACATGTCTGACACTAAGGGGTATATGGGGAAGTCCAAGCCTAAGGATGTAGGGGCTCCCCCCACCACCACTATCACTGTTTCTCATTCCATACAGGGATTCCAAGGGAATATTCTGGGACTCTATACCCCTCATGTGCTGTGGCCCCTACTACAAAGCCCGTCCCTACAAGAGCCTGCATGGGTTAAAACATCACTCTCTTCAGTGGCACAAATCCCCTCTTCAGTTCAGGTTGACTCAGTATTTAAGGTGCACACTCAGGTTACTGGGGCATCCTCCGAGGAAGAACTTGGTTCAGAGGAAGATGAAGAGTATGAGGACATGGATTCTTCCTATTCTTATGGAGATTCCTATGCAGCTGATCCAGTCCCCTCGGCTGAGGGGCTCATTGAGACGAAACTGGAGACCCTTCAGGTCTCAGATGCCAAGGATTAGGGATCTCCCTCATGGACATTTTCCAAAGGCGCAGGAAGACCTCACCAGTTTTCACCCCAGTAACACTCTAGATCATATCCTTATGGATGAATGGAAAACTACTGATAAGGAATTTTTCCTTAATAAGTGCTTCTCTAAGCTATACCCTTTTACAGCTGAGGCTTTGGCACAGTTGGCTTCTCCCCCTGTTGTTGACCCTCCTGTCTCGAGCTTGGTGAAGGACACTGCCCTTCCCCTGGTTACCGTGGGGCTCAAGGATCAAGCAGTAAGAGGTTGGACTCCTTACTCAAGGCCAATGTTATGGCTACCGGGACAGTGTTGAGGCCAATTTTTGCTTCCATCTGGGTCAATAGGGCTATTGCCGTTTGGGGCAATCAGCTGTCATATACACTAACGTGCTTAAAGATGTTCATTTTGGTAGCGGCTAGGTTTTCTGCTAAGTCATCAGATTTTTCTGTTTCTGTGCGCTGCACCTTGTGGCTCAAGATTTGGTGTGCGGCCCAGTCTATCAAGAAATTCCTGGTGCTCTTCTCTTTTCAGGGCAAGGCTGTGTTTGGGTCTGACCTGAAACAATTTATTAGTGATGCTACTGGTGGTAAGAGCATTTTGTTGCGAGGAAAGCTTGTGGGTTTCACCCCCACACACACACACTTCAAGCGGAACTAACACCGCTAACAAACATTGTCTGTAATAATTTCCTATCTCCTGACTAGCTGCTTAGTAGCGCTAGTCGCCAGAATTATTACCTCTTCATGGAGAAATTTGAAGTGATCCTCAGCTGACAGGCAGGACGGAGCGCGGACATCTTGCCCTAGTGACGCCTGTGCTGTCAGTCCCTTCCGGAGCCGAATGGCTCCAAGCAACGCCTCCTACAGCCTTCTGGGACTGACAGCGCAGCTGCGCGCGGACGTCACTAGGGCAAGATGTCCGTGCTCCGTCCTGCCTGTCAGCCGAGGATCACTTTAGATTTCTCCATGAAGAGGTAATAATTCTGGCGACTAGCGCTACTAAGCAGCCAGTCGCCAGATAGGAAATTATTACAGACAACGTTTGTTAGCGGTGTTAGTTCCGCTTTCAAGATAGAATCTTTGCATTCTGCCACTGCATCATTGTGTCTAAGGGAGTACCTGACCTCTCTAGATCTTCATTATGTGTACCTGCACCTTCCGATCCACCCAAACAGCCAACACAGTTCATGGCTCTGCTTTTTGGCCTGGCTTCGGCACCTAGTGCCTACATAAAGATCATGGCAGCCTTGGCCACGTACGTTCATACCAAGGGCATTTCCCTGACTCCAAATTTGGAAGATTTCCTAATCAAGTCTCCTTCCAAAGAACTCTTGGCTCATCATATCCAAGAGTGTGCCCACATTCTGGTGCATCATGGCTGGATTCTCAGTCTAAAGAGGTCTTCACCAAATCCGATCCAGGTTTTGGTGTTCCTGGGAATGAAGTTTGATACCCTTCAGATGATAGTCATTCTCACAGAGGAGAAGGTTCAGAATGTTTTCCAGGACACATCTCAGGCACTGGAGTGGCAGCCATGATCAGTGACTAGTTGCATGTCATGGGTTGCCTGGTGTCTGCTCTGGAAGCATCCCTTACTCACAGTTCCCCACAAATGAATTTCAAAGGTATATTCTCAGGTCTTGGTCCAGGAGTCTGGAGCATCTCTTTCATCAGATGACGCTGTCTTCGGAAGCCAGGGAGGACCTTCAGTGGTGGCTCCATCTGCCACACATAGTTAGAGACCCTTTGTGATTCTGAGGTAGATCTTGGTGATGTCGGACGCCGGGCTAAGGGGCTGGGGTGCAGTCCTGGGGCACCTGGGTGCTGACTATTGTGTCTGTTCATTGGGTAGCCGAACTTCAGGGTTTGTGTTGTAAGTCATCCTTTCTGGTTTTCCACTCTGATAGGGTTTTGTGGACTCCTATAGGGTTTCTCCCTATAGTTGTCATTAATTAGTGTGTACTGACAATTAACCAACCTGTGTCTATATAGGACAGACTACACATGTAAAAATGCAAGTTTGGAATTGGATTTTAGGGATCAAACATAAAATTATTACATATCATGTACTTCCAGATAGCATCTGTAAAGTGAAAAGAGCCAATTTTGTTTTAGGTGTGTGTGTCCCTTTAAATGGATCTTCAAAACCTCCTAAATGTTGGAGAGATCTCCAGTGCATTACTTGTGTTGGTGACCTCTCTAGCATTCAGTGGGTTAAAAGCCCATTAAAATCAGGGAGGTTACTTTTCTTCTGTTTGGTTTCTGAATAAAGCATCCTTTGATTGAAATAAATTATTATCAGCCAAGTCGCTGTAGGAAAAAATTCAGGAGACCTTTCTCTTTGCAGATGCGGAGGAGAGAAGATAAATTATTTAGTAATATTAAAGATATTGAGAACGCCATGCGGGAAAATAATCTAGAAAAACAACGCGAGTCTCCTGCTCAGGAGATAATGAGATTAAAGGAAGCCGGAACCGCTGAGGAACCCAAATTTGATAAAGAGGTACGAATGATTAGCGTCAGGTGATCTGAGCGAACAATGTATTATTATTATTATCCTGAACTTATCGCTCAACATATCACAAGCCACCGTACAAGGACAATCACACACAGACATGGGACAGTAGTATTGTCACTATCCTGAACTTACCACTCAACAACATATCACACGTAATTGTACAAGGATAATTGCACACATGCATGGGGGACAGTAGTATTATCACTATCCTGAACTTACCACTCATCAACATATCACAAGTCACTATACAAGAACAATAATCACACACAGACATGGGACAGTAGTATTATCGCTATCCTGAACTTACCACTCAACAACGTATCACACGTCACTGTACAAAGACAATCACACACAGACATGGGACAGTAGTATTGTCACTGTCCTGAACTTATCACTCAACATATCACAAGCCACCGTACAAGGACAATCACACACAGACATGGGACAGTAGTATTGTCACTATCCTGAACTTACCGCTCATCAGCATATCACAAGTCACTGTACAAGGACAATCACACACAGACATGGCACAGTAGTATTGTCACTATCCTGAACTTACCGCTCATCAGCATATCACAAGTCACTGTACAAGGACAATCACACACAGACATGGGACAGTAGTATTGTCACTATCCTGAACTTACCACTCAACAACATATCACACGTAATTGTACAAGGACAATCACACACAGACATTGGATAGTAGTATTGTCACTATCCTGAACTTACCACTCAACAACATATCACACGTCATTGTACAAGAACAATCACACACAGACATGGGACAGTAGTATTATCACTATCCTGAACTTACCACTCAACAACATATCACACGTCATTGTACAAGGATAATTGCACACAACCATGGGGGACAGTACTATTATCACTCTCCTGAACTTACCACTCATCAACATATCACAAGTCACTGTACAAGAACAATCACACACAGACATGGGACAGTAGTATTGTCACTATCCTGAACTTACCACTCAACAACGTATCACACGTCGCTGTACAAAGAAAATCACACACAGACATGGGACAGTAGTATTATCACTATCCTGAACTTACCGCTCAACAACGTATCACACGTCGCTGTACAAAGACAATCACACACAGACATGGGACAGTAGTATTATCACTATCCTGAAGTTACCGCTCAACAACGTATCACACGTCACTGTACAAAGACAATCACACACAGACATGGGACAGTAGTATTATCACTATCCTGAAGTTACCGCTCAACAACGTATCACACGTCACTGTACAAGGACAAACACACACAGACACGGGACAGTAGTATTATCACTATCCTGAAATTACGGCTCAATAACATATCACATGTCATTGTACAAGTCAATCACACTCAGACATGGGACAGTAGTATTATCACTATCCTGAACTTAAGGCTCAACAATATATCACACGTCACTGTACAAGGACAAGTACATAGAGACATGGGACAGTAGTATTATCACTATCCTGAACTTACCACTCAACAACATATCACACGTCACTATACAAGGACAAGTACATAGAGACATGGGACAGTAGTATTATCACTGTCCTGAAGTTACTACTGAACATCATCATCATACATCACTCACTGTATAAGAACAATCACACACGTGACAGTGCTGACTAGTGCATTGATGTGTAACAGCCTGGGAGACATAACCCCTTGGAGACAGGGAATGTAGTGTAGTGATATACAATGTGTTGCACAACCCTCTGGCCCACAAGGAGATAAACGAGCAATACATTTTTTTATAAAAACATTTTAGGATTAGCACTGCTGGGAGATGTACATTCAAAAGTGATTAGAGCTCATTATCTTGTAAATCAGACTGTTAGGAACTATGTAGTTTGTGGAGCTTGAGTCATATAGGCGGAGGTTCTCCATAGTAAATAGTAAATAATGGTAATGTGGCCACAATAGAAAACTGAAGTTTAATGAATTAAAAAACAGGAGTAACTTGTGAATGTAAAATGTCCCAGTAGTTGAAGAACCCTGGTTTAGTCAGCAGGGGAAGCGCCATTCTTTGGTTTTTGTTGGGAGAGTTTATTGGAATCATTTGTATAGTCTACACAAGTTATACAAGTCCTGGTCACTATAATAACACTTCATTTGATACTTTACTATCTCACTTCTCAGACAAATCATTAGAACTGGGTGACGTTTTAGTCACAGTGTATTCTAATTGTCACATGTCACGTACTTCCCACTAGCATCTGTAAAATTTAGTTATTTATGAATTATCTGCAGCCAGAAGACACAGCAGCTCCTGAGAGTTTTGTTCAATCTGATGCCAAAGATAAAACAGAAGAGGTTGTTGGGCAGCTTGGCCCGGTACAGACCCTAGGAGAGAACAGGTAAGAGTTGGATAGCACATAGCAGTCATCGGTACTTGCCTGCCTGCCCACCTTTCCTTATCTGAGTCTCATTCCTTATCTGCCTGCCAGTCCTTGTCTATCTGCCAGTCCTTATCTGCCTGCCAGTCCTTATCTGCCTGCCAGTCCTTATCTGCCTGCCAGTCCTTGTCTATCTGCCTGCCAGTCCTTGTCTATCTGCCTGCCAGTCCTTGTCTATCTGCCAGTCCTTGTCTATCTGCCAGTCCTTATCTGCCTGCCAGTCCTTGTCTATCTGCCAGTCCTTGTCTATCTGCCTGCCAGTCCTTGTCTATCTGCCTGCCAGTCCTTGTCTATCTGCCTGCCAGTCCTTGTCTATCTGCCAGTCCTTGTCTATCTGCCAGTCCTTGTCTATCTGCCAGTCCTTGTCTATCTGCCTGCCAGTCCTTGTCTATCTGCCTGCCAGTCCTTGTCTATCTGCCAGTCCTTGTCTATCTGCCTGCCAGTCCTTGTCTGTCTGTCTGCCGCCAGTCCTTGTCTGTCTGTCTGCCGCCAGTCCTTGTCTATCTGCCTGCCAGTCCTTGTCTATCTGCCTGCCAGTCCTTGTCTATCTGCCTGCCAGTCCTTGTCTATCTGCCTGCCAGTCCTTGTCTATCTGCCTGCCAGTCCTTGTCTATCTGCCTGCCACTCCTTGTCTGTCTGTCTGCCGCCAGTCCTTGTCTGTCTGTCTGCCGCCAGTCCTTGTCTGTCTGTCTGCCGCCAGTCCTTGTCTGTCTGTCTGCCGCCAGTTCTTGTCTATCTGCCTGCCAGTCCTTGTCTATCTGCCTGCCAGTCCTTGTCTATCTGCCTGCCAGTCCTTGTCTATCTGCCTGCCAGTCCTTGTCTATCTGCCAGTCCTTGTCTATCTGCCAGTCCTTGTCTGTCTGTCTGCCAGTCCTTGTCTGTCTGCCTGCCTGCAGGATGGAATGACTGTGGGACGACACAGCAGGATGGATTGACACTCGGCTCAGCCTCTAAACCTTGTAGTTTTAGTGAAAGCTCAGTGATGTGTGTTCAAATCTGGATACCTGCCCCTCTGCATATTAAATGGTGCAGATTATTCTTTAAAGGGATAGTAATGTTTCACAATAAAAGCAGCTCTGATTAATCTTCATAGTATTTGACCCGTGGAGAGTGTTATTCATACTGTCAGAGTTGTAGTACAAGAGTAGTTGAATGATAAAGTATCCCCCTCCCGCCCTTTTTACTGATGTAACACTGCTCACCTCAAAGCAGCAAGACTGTCCGGATGGATCACACAGAGGGACAATCTTCAGTGATCATAAGGAAAAACCTGTCAAGGGGGGCAGGGTTTCCTTCTGATCACAGTAAGAAGATTGTCCCTTGCTGTGACCTGTCCAGTCATGTGACCAGATTCCACATCTGAGGGGAGGTGGCTTACACTAGGTAAAAGGGGCGGGAGGGGGATACTTTATCATTCAATTACTCTTGTACTACAACTCTGACAGTATTGAAATACACTCTCCATGGCCCAAATACTATGAAGATTAATTGGAGCTGCTGTTTTAGTGAAACATTAATATCAATTTAAGGTTGTAGTAATGTTTCATTAAGACAATATCAATAGAGCTTTTCATGTTTAGTAAAACAAGAGTAGATTGTAGTTCCTTTTTTTTTTTTTTTTTTCGATAACCGCACCGCCTGGTGTCCAGATGGCAACTGTTCTATTGTTTGCTGGGTGAGCTGAACCTTAGACTATTAAGAGAGGCAGGACATGCTACAATACCTCATACTGACATGTGTCTTCTATTACTGAAAACAAAGTGTAAATTGGGGCAAAGCTGACCGGCCTCATCTGCTCTGCCTTGTATGTATAGTTTTTACTGAATGCACCAGAGTGGACCTGGTCACCTTTCATTCTCGTGTCCATATTTCAAATCTTCCTTAAAAAAAAAAAACAAAAAAAAAAAAAACGAAGGTTACTGGTAAGCTGTGTGTGGCGCTGTAGGGCAGTTTACTCTAATGAAGCATTTCAGTGTTCTTACATATGATAATTAAGGTATATGCTGCACTGAGACTTTCACAGAAATAAAAGTATCATTGTGGGATGCAGGGACCATGGGGTATAGGAGGCAGGGCTTTCTAGATGAAACCCCTCCCACTCGCAGGGGCCTATACCCCTCCACTATTCTAATGGATGTCAGGTTTTCAAGAGTGTCTTAGGAGGTACAGGGATACTTCCCAAGGGGGAAATTGTGACATCTTATTTGAAATTATTTATTTTACTTAATTTTATTTTGATTAAACTATTTAATTCGACTTCTGCAGAAGATTTATTGAATAGGAACAGGAACCCCCCCTCACTTTGTGGGGAGAGTGCTTTAGCACGTTATAACACAAGCAACTCTTGCATTCTGTTTGATAACAAGATGGCACAAAGAATCCACTCCGCCATTGTACACACGTTGGAATTGACTAGAAGCGTAGGGATTCCTACAATGTAGCCACAGCCAACCGCATCTGGAAGTACTTAAGGCAACATGACACATTGCATTCTATCGATTTGGTACCTTGACAGATAAGAGAGATACAATGGGAACACAACCACATTGCGTTACAGTTAAATCACTCTGGTTTCTAATCCAGAAGGTGTAAATATAAATTGAATAACAGCATTGCAGTTTCTAAACTGAGGCAAAGAAAATGAAGGAGAACACGGAGGAGTGAGTACACATTTGAATGCTACGTGCATGTGTCCGCTCAGTTATCTCTGACAGCAGAAACGAAGTGACGCAGTATTCAAACTTCATTGATTTGACATTAAATTAACTCATAATTCTATTTATTCAATATAGACACTATGTGAGAGTCGAGAAGGGGAAATGAAGGCAATACAGCACCTTGCTTAGCCTGGGAAGCTAAAGTTTCAGGAAACCAAAATACTAAATGCTCAAATTGCTCTGTTAGTGGAGAACAAATGGCACATACAGTATATCAATGGATTTTCTGCCTAATTTAGAGCCAGAATGGTTAAAGACTTGCCAGGGTCCATAGCAAATATCCTTGAAAGGGTATTGGGAAAATGACTGACACCCCAGATTTGCCAGCAAAAAGACCAATTAATATGGCCAACAGATTATTATCAATTAATTCTTCATCTGATAATGGTGAGGTTCATAGTGAGGTCCATGTCTAAATGGTCAGTTAGAGAAGATGATGATGTAGAATCAGAAGATTCTTAGTGAAATACATTTGAGACGTATTACAAGTATCTGAGGGAACTTATAATGATACTTTCTCACTTTTCAAACACACAAAGACATCTTAAAAGGGAACTTTCAGGGTCAGACTGTATAATAGTAGACAAATCAGGAAGGTCTGATAAAGACTAACTTGGCAGCAGGAAAGCTATATAATCCTCATGTCTCTGGGTTATGAGGCAAAGGTAAAAATTGATGGACTTGTGTCTTTTTTCAAACTAATTTACTATGTTACTATCTTCTGTCACTCTTCCAACATACTCTGAATTGAACCAAATTATTCAAGATGAATGGCATACTCCAGATTAATCCTTAGTGATACCCAACAAACTTACACAGTTCTATCCTTACCCCATCCGCCAGTGGTAGATCCCACCATATCTAGATTATCTAGACATAGAACCGTTCCAGTACAGAGTATGGCAGCACTCAAACATGCAACAGATGAGACTCTCTTAAAGGGATAGTAATACTTCATTTTAACTTTATTTTATTTTGTAGGCATTCAAAAAACATGAAGAATGATATAAGTCTTATCTCTAAAACCTTTATGGTTTAAGATATTCACAAGCAAAGTTTCCCCTCCCGCCCCTTTTACCTAGTGTAAGCCATCTCTTCTCAGATGTGGAATCCAGTTCATAGACCAGACAGATAACAGCAGGGGACAATCTTCTTCCTATGAGAACAATGAAAGCCCTTCCCCCCCTTGATAAGCTTTTCAGGTTTTTCCCTTATCTTAATTGAAGATTGTCCCTCTCTGCAGTCTACCTGGGCACCTCCCTTCTGATCTGGCTGAACAGGGGAGGGGGGATACTTTGCTTGTGAATATCTCTTAAACCATAAAGGTTTGGGAGATAAGACTTATATCGTCCATGTTTTTTTAATGCCTACAAAATAAAATAAAGATAAAATGAAGTATTACTATCCCTTTAACATACTACCATTCTCAGGTCAAGGAGCGGTCATTAGGGCGACATTCGGATCAGCATGGGCATGCAGAGCAATGGAAGCCTGGCAAAATCAAATTTTACAAATCATTCAAGACAATGCACCAAAGGAATATATTCTCCCTTTGTTAGGATTACTTCAGGAAGCCACTATATATAATGGTGAGGCAGCATTAGAGATTGCCAAAAAGGCAGTGAAATATTCATCTACCACAGTCACAGCCCATTGCACCTTATGGCTTAAACTATGGACTGCAGATTCTGCTTCCAAGAAAGCATTAGTAGCTTTATCATTCATGGGCTCACTTTTGTTCAGCTCCGAACTGGCTAAGATTGTCAGTCAAGCCACAGGAGACAAAAGTACTATCTTACCTCAAAACAAACCTTACAGGTTTGATTTCAAAAAGAGGCTCAACGTATCATTCTGACAGACTATGGAGGTACATCCAGACACTCTACATCCAAAACTTTGGGAGAGTCCTTTCACTATAGAGGTAAATTAAATCTAGTTGGACCCGGAAGAAAAAGTTACCCAAACCATCTGATCCCAAGTCCATCACAACATGAAGGTGGGAGTTCTGAGTCTTCTGTGACACTGACACTATTGTCTGCAGTGGAGGAACTCCACAAATGGATACTTTGTTTACTAGCAGAAGGGTACAGAATGTCCTTCATCACTCTCTCTCCATCTTGTTTCTTCATGTCCAGAGTACCCAAAGATAAAAGCCTTCAAAAGGCATCCCACCAAGCGATTCATCAGTTCTTAACAAATTGAGTGGTGATCCCTGATCACACCCCGAGAGAACAAAGGTTCACAGGGTTTTATTCCAATCTTTTCATTGCTCCGAAAAGAGGAGGATTTTGTCCAATCTTGGATTTAAAAGCCTTAAATCCGTTCCTAAGAATACCAAAAATCAAAATGGGGTCAATCAGATCTGTGATAGCAGCCATGGAACCAAAATAATGAATGGTGTCACTAGATATGAGAGATACTTATCTGCAAGTGCATTTCTGGCCAGTACACTAGCAATATCTAAGGTTTGCATTCTAAAACTAGCATTACCAATTTGTGACTCTTCTATTCGGTTTAGCTACAGCATCAAGAGTATTCACCAAAGTGATTGCTCCTCTTGCTGCTTATATTTGGTTACTTGGAGTTGATTTCTATACGATCTATTAATAAAACAGGAACATCTTTATGTCACCATGAAAATAATGAAAGAGCACGGTAGGCTTGTCAGTGTGGCCAAAGCTCCGGTATATAGATATAAATTCTTGGGTCTGATATTCTTTTTAGTTAATCAAAAGGTTATATTACCTTAAAACAAAGTCCCTGACCTACAGGACAGGATTTGACAGACTCTGACAGAATCAGAACTCTCGATCAGAAATTGCATAGGACTAGTGGGGAAAATGGTATCCGCTATAGAAGCAGTTCCTTTTGTGCAGTTTCACATGCGTCCCTTACAACTAGAGCTACTTCGTCATTGGTCCAGAAATTCTGAACATATACATAAAATGATGACTCTGTCAAAGACCATCAAAAACTCTCTACAATGGTGGCTTATAAGTCCAAAACTGTTAACAGGAAGACTGTTCTCAGTAACAGAGTAGAAGGTAGTCATGACAGATGCCTGTCTGTTCGGATGGGGAGCAGTGTTCTGTCTTCACTCCATTCAGGGCTGCTGGTCTCCAACTGAGGGACGTCTACCTATAAATATTCTGAAGTTAACATTGTAAATTAGGTTGAATAAAGACACAAGTCCATCAAGTTCTACCTTCTCCTCATACCCCAGTAATTTTATAGCTTTCCTGCTACCAATTAAATTAGTCTTTATCAGACCTTCCCGATTTGCCTACTGATAAACAGTATAATTATGTATGTTCCCTTTTGAAAGAAACATATCTAATCCTCTCTTGAATGGATCCACTGTATCTGCCATAACCACCTCCCTGGGCAAAGAATTCCACAACTTAACATACCTTACTGTAAAAAACCCCTTCCTCTGCTGAAGTGTAAACCTCCTTTCCTCTAATCTCAAGGGGTGTCCCCTGGTCACCTGATCAGGCCTTGGAATAAATAGCTCACCGCAGAGATCCTTGTATTGACCTCTCATATACTTGTACAATGTGATAAGGTCTCCTCTTAGTCGTCTTTTCTCTAGAGTAAATAAACCAAGTTTGTCTAGTCGTTCCTCATATGTCAAGTCCTCCATTCCCTTAATTCATATCGTAGCTCTCCGCTGTACCCTCTCTAGTTCTAGTATATCCTTTTTCAGAACTGGTGCCCAAAACTGCACTGCATACTCAAGGTGAGGTCTTACCAATGATTTGTATAATGGCAAAATAATGTTATCCACTCTTGCGTAAATACCCCTTTTTATACAAGACAGGATTTTGTTTGCCTTTGCTACTGCTTTTTGACACTGTTGTTGCCATTTACAACGAGCTATTGACATGGACTACTCTCCTAAAAAAAAAAATCTCCCCATTCGGATGCAGTCAGACAACTCACAGCAGTGGCTTACATCAACCAGCAAGGAGGCATAAAGAGCAAAGCAGATTAGATGGAAGTGGAAAGAATCCTCCTTTGGATGGAAAACCACATCCCAGCATTATCAGGCATATACATCCCAGGAGTGGACTACTGGGAAGCTGTCACAGTTCCCCAGAAATGAGTCAGTATGGTATAGTTAAATGCAATTTATTAAAATACTAGTTGAACAGCCCGTTACACGAGCCACAGTGCCTAATGCAGCCGGTCGAGGGGCAGTCACACAGTGGAGACTGCCCGCGCCTCGGCTGATACAGAGCCTCTGGCAGCCGGTCGCGGGGCAGTCACACGCGGTGGAGACTGCCCGCGCCTCGGCTGATACAGAGCTGGACGCTCCTTCGGAGCGCCCAGCTCTGTATCAGCCGCGGCGCGAGCAGTCTCCACTGTGTGTGACTGCCGCACACGCAGCAGTATCTACTGCGCATGTCGGGCGTTACAACTTGGCGAATTATTATATAGGATAAGTAAGGTAATACACAACAGAAATATAGCAAGAACAAGCAGAGGGTCCTAAGCCAGCTAGCACTGCTATCAGAAATAGTAGGCTGCCCAGACTGGCCACACTGCTGGAGACTAGGCCTCAGCCACTGGTAGTCTCTGCTGGAACCAGGAACAGGGACACAGGATCTTGATCTGACGCAGTGAGGAGCTACCTGACTCATGCCTGCAGTAAGCAATGTAGCAGAGGATACCTGACTCTAACCTTCAGTCCGTATGGAAAAAGCGGAAGCTTGACCCACGCCTGCGGTCACTAAATAACTAGTCTACTAGAGCACCAGGTCCGCACCAGATTGGGTGTCCACTATAAGGATAAGGCAGGAGAATAGTCAGACAGAGCCACAGGTCAGCACCAGATTGGATGGTCAGACAAGCCAGGTCATACACAGCACCCAAGGGCACAGAACTGCTTTGTACAACAACGCAAGGGCAACTGAGTCAGGACTCAGAATGCCCTTTAAACCCCTCCTCAGGAAGTATGTAGGAGGAGTAGCTCAGAGGGAGGAAGTAGGTAGGAGGAGACTACAGGAAGCAAACACATAAAACAGAGGCCTGCTGCATGCTTGAAGCCTCATGCCTGTAGATGACACATCTAGCTTTGATGCATCCAACCATGCGTCATTCCGGCGACATCCATGCGGCATGGATGGCCGCTGACTCCGAAGTGTCATTTCGAGTGTTGCCTGAATCTGCTGCACTGGAACCAAGGTAATCTGTAACAGAAGCAGGCTGCCTGAGCAGACAAACCATAGACCCAGGAGAATGGGAATTGAAACAAGAGATCTTCCTTTAAATTGTAGACTGGTAGGGCACACTGGAAATAGGTATGATGGCATCACAGAGAATGAAGAAACTTCCAGTGTTTTGTGCCGGAACAAGAGACTCTCAGGCATTGGCAGTAGATGCTCTAACGAATCCATGTAAGTACAAATTTGTATATGTCTTTGCACCATTTGCTATGATTCCTAGATTCCTCCTCAAAGTAAGGAGAGAAAAGGTTCACACCATTTCCGTCTCCCTGTTTTGGAGAAGAAGAGTTTGGTTTCACCATCTAAAAGACATGTTGATAACAGTACTCTGGCATCTTCCTCAGATAACAGATATTCTATAACAAGATCCTCTTCATCATCCCAACTTGGACAATCTCACTTTGACAGCTTGGAACTTGCAACAGAAATCTGGAAAGACAAAAAGGATTGAGGGATTCAGTCATTCAAACAATGTCAAGAGCTCACAAACCTGTTTCAGGGAAAATATATAATAGAATTTGGAGATTATATTTTCCCTTCTGTAATCAGCTTTCTATAGCGGATCTTGAAAAAGGACTGAGAGGTAATTCTCTCAAAGTGCAAGTCTCTGACCTATCATTTCTTTTCCAAAAGACAATTACTACCATTCCCAAGATCCAAACGTTTATTGAAGGCACGAATAGGATACTCCTTCAATTCAGGGCTCCTTTTAGGATGTAAATCTGGTTTTGGAGGCTTTTCAGTCCTCACCCTTCAAACCACAACCTCAGCTTCGATCACAGAGCTGACATATAAGACATTCTTTCTTATTGCTCTTATTTCAGCAAGAAGAGTTTCAGAACTCAGCGCCTTATCCTGACCATCTCCACACCTTGTTTTTCATCAAGAGAAGGTTGTTTTAAGGACTGTCCCTGAATTCCAACCCAAAGTTGTTTCAGCATTCCACATCAATCATGAATGAATTCCTCCTTCCTTGTGTCCTATCAGAGTATCAAAAAGAGGAAGTCCTTCATACACTGGATGTGGCTTGCTGTCGTCGCAAGTATGTTCATAAGTCAGTCTTTCAGAGAAATGAATACTTTGTCATTTCAGACAGCTCAAAGAAAGGCAGACCATCTTCTTAAACAACTATTGCCTCTAGAGAATACAAGACAAGCCTACAGACTTAAGTCTGTTCCAGCTCCTTTCTGAATTACAGCCCATTCTCCTCGTTCCATCAGTACTTTGTGGGCCTTGAAAAATCAAGCTTCTGTTGCCCAACTCTGCAAAGCTACAACATGGTCATCTGTCCATACATTTAAGTTTTATAAAATGAATATTTTTGCATCTCAAGATGCCAGTTTTGGCTGCAAAGTTTTGCAGGCTGTGGTTCATTAGTATTCTTTCCCTCCCTCTATCTATTTTTTGGGACTTCTTTGGGGTGTCCCCATGGTCTCTGCATCCTTCAATAACACTAGAGAAAGTGGGAATTTTGTACTTAATGATAAATAGTTTTCCCTTGGTCATTTGAGGGATGCTAATTTTGGGTAAGGATGCCCTGCTGTTCCTTAGCGGCTCTGTTCTCGTGTCTATTCCCTTCCTGACACATGAAAGTGGGCGGAGTTTCATCTAGAGTACCCTACATCCAATAGGGAAGCTCCTATACCCCATGATCCCTGCATCCCATAATGAACTAAGGAAAAGCAAGGTTAGTGATTTTCAGAAGTTTTCAGAATCGCCCATATCTTGTATTGTCCATTTGTATGTAAGAAGCTAGTTTCTGAGTTATTTAGATGGTAGTAATGAAGGCTGAGCAGACACTTCTTGTCTTAGCCCTACATTACCTCCCCACTCACTGACATGTAACCATTTCAGTGCTATGGGAGGTGGGTAATACATTACTGAGCAGTGTCAGTGAGTGGGGAGGTAATGTAGGGATAAGACAGGAAGTCAGTGCTAGGGGAGGTGGGTAATGTATTGCTGAGCAGTGTCAGTGAGTGCAGAGGTAATGTAGGGATAAGACAGGAAGTCAGTACTAGGGGAGGTGGGTAATGTATTGCTGATCAGTGTCAGTGAGTGGAGGAGGTAATGTAGGGATAAGACAGGAAGTCAGTGCTAGTGGAGGTGGGTAATGCAGTGCTGAGCAGTGTCAGTGAGTGGGGGAGGTAATGTAGGGATAAGACAGGAAGTCAGTGCTAGGGGAGGTGGGTAATGCATTGCTGAGCAGTGTCCGTGAGTGGGGAGGTAATGTAGGGATAAGACAGGAAGTCAGTGCTAGAGGAGGTGGGTAATGCATTACTGAGCAGTGTCAGTGAGTGGGGAGGTAATGTAGGGATAAGACAGGAAGTCAGTGCTAGGGGAGGTGGGTAATGCATTACTGAGCAGTGTCAGTGAGTGGGGGAGGTAATGTAGGGATAAGACAGGAAGTGCCTGAACAGTCTTAATTACCATAATCTATGTATCTAAATAACTCAACAACTAGTTTTCTAAATAAAAACTAATTTAACACAAATGTGATTTTCAAAAGCTTTTTCAATATCACTAAAATGCTTAGGTCCTTTTAAGACAAGAGGGGTGTGGAACTCATTGCAGTGCATTATTTTGCACACTGCTCTGGTCCTTAATCCAGAGAGATCTGGTAAAATGATTCTGTAAAGTCTGCAAGAGTGAGAAGTTCTGCAAACAGTGACAACACAAGAAGTGTAAAGGTTTGGGTGATGGAAAGGTCCAGGAACTGACGTCACTTGTTATCTGTAAATAATGGAACATGTTTTTGTTTGTGTTTTTTCCAAGCTTACAAGTGGTGTCCTCAGTTACAAACCACAAGACTGAAAGCAGACAAAGTGAAGACTGCGCCGATGAACAGGGGCGTCCGGGGAGCCTCTTTTCATACGAATTCTCAGCAGAGTCATTAAGACGGCATACAGCCCTAGAAGGTGGGGGTCAGTGTAATGAGTGTGGAAGAGGTGGAGGCTGGAAACGTCTGTGCAAAAATAGTTTATCTGGTTTAAACTCATAAGTTGCTTTTGACATTTTAATGTACTTAAACCATTTTTTCATGTTTTCATGTAAAGTTCTAAATTAGAAGAAAATCCTGGAACAAACTGTTGATTATCCAAATTAGGGTATGTGGTCACTTACCATGCAACTTAACCCCTTAAGGTCTGGCAGTCCTGGGGTAGGATTACCCTTAAGAACTGCATAGACATCAAGAGAGCCGGACTGAAAGGCTGAAACTGACTGATCCAGTCCTGAAGCAGTCAGTTCCAGACTCACCTAGTGATCACAGCGAACATGCAGGAGCCGTCTCCTAAGGGTTTCCTAGGAAGTGGGAGGAGAAATTTTGCAGAAAGCATCATGTCTGCCTCCATGCATATGATATCCAGTACTAATTAATTATATGTTCAGTTTAAGAAACACAGAATTGTTTCATAGTGGGTTAAAAACCCCATTGAAATCAGTCAGAGCCGGATCATCCATTATAGCACTCTAACCTACTGCCTAGGGACAGTGCAGCATCAGGAGCCCTGGGTGCAAGTGACCGGTCACTGACAGAGGTCATGCTGGTGCTGCCACCAACATTTTGTGTTTGAAACTTTTTGTTGAACGAGACCAGCATCATCCAATTGTTCCCACTTTAATTAAAGCCACAGTGCAAGTACCCGCTAACAGCACTCTGTGTCACAAGTAAGAGATGTGGGTCCCCAAATCAGTACCTTGCCTAGGACCCTATAGAGTCTTAAAGGGATAGTAATAGATTGAAATAAACAGAGCTTATATTCATCTGTAGATCTTTGGCAGCATGTAGAGCCCTATATCAATCCTATCTGAGTTGTAGTTCAATAGTTATAACGTTATAAAGGATCCCCCCCACACCCCTTTTACCTATGTTATACCCCCTCCCCTCAGATGTGGGATCCGGTTGCTTGACCGGACAGCTCTCAGGGAGGGACAATCTTCATGTAGTGTTCCTAAGGAAAACTCCGCCACCTTGATGAAGGAGGGTAGGATTTTCCTCCTGATACTTATTGAAGATTGTCCCTAGCTGCACTCTGTCTGGACCGGCATGAGAGCCAGCGTGACGTAAGTATAGGGGAGGAGAGATCAGTTATAACTCTTGAACTACAACTCAGATAGGACTGAAAAAACGCTTTACATGCTGCCATAGATATACAAATAAACAAAAGCTCCGTTTATTTCTGTCTTTTACTATCCTGTAATCCCTCTCTGAAATGAATGTCTTTCTTTCCTCTGTGCAGATGCTTTCTCCATTGCTCTGTTTCCTTAATACGGCCTTGTTTAACCCCTTAAGGACCAGCGGTCCCGGGGTGTGTGGTCCTTTAAGGACCAGATAGGAAAGTTTGACATGCCGTCCCACGTGACTGATCACGTGTGCCAGCACGCTGAATGGGGGACTGAAAGAGATCGCTCCGGTCTTAGAGCAATCAACTTCAGTCCCCGGTATTACTCAACATGCTCCTACAGGAGCGCGGTGAGTAAAAGTACGTGACGTACCAGGACCGTCACTGGTCCTTAAGTGCTGGACCAGCGTGACGGTCCTGCCATGTCATTGGTCCTTAAGGGGTTAACTGAACTTCTTGTTCCCTTTAGTTGTATATTGTACAAATATGTATAAATTCATACTGGTAACTACTGTTTGTATGTCCGTGTTTTCGTCTTTCTCATTTGGAAATCTGTTTCCTCTCCTAGAAACCCCCACCTTACCAGCTCCAGCAGCACAACCGCAGCTCGCAGAAAGTAGCCATTTTATGTGCGTGTAGGTGCTGGGACTGTCTGTATCATGTAAGTATCTTCCACAGGTTAACAGCTTGTGTTCGGTTTGGGTTTTTTTTTTTTTTGTTTTTGTTTTTTTCAGTTTGTCAAAATCAAGTTACAATTTAACCGCTATTTGCAAGCCTACCTAAATGCAGATGGTTTGTTTTTGTGAATATCAGAAAGCACTGATGTATTTCATAGGTTGTTACAGACATAGATATCTGTTTTCTTGTACAATCCACAATTTTGTTTAATCCCTTAACGACCGATGGTGTGCCAGGAACGTCATCAGTGTTTGTGTGTTCAGGACCGGAGACGGTACCGGCACGTCATGGAATTCTGGGATCGCAGCCACACTGCAATCCCAGAATGCATTGCTGTAAAATAAGGAAAAAAAAAAAAAAAAAGGTGCCTTAGTTCTCTAGAGCTGCCGACCCCCAGACACAGGTCTGTAAGGTGTTAATAAATGAGCAGAGAGAACAATTAATTTTGCATCCAGTAACCATTAGTACATAGTACTGCTTTAGTAAGTGTGGCCCAGTTTGATGAAGGTTGTTTTGTTTTTTCTCCAGCGCAGACACTAATTTCCTTGCAGTCGTTGGACTCTCCATTGAGATCTTTGTACAGTTTTTTTAGCAGACCTTCAATCACACCCCCCACAATATGAAGATGCTTCTTCTGATAACCGCTTGCTGCTACATCTCTCTTGCACATGAAGGTATCTAAGAGCCCAGATCAGTGGGTCGATTCTTACTGTTTGCGGATTTGACACAGACTCACTGCTCCTGCTTCATCTTTATCACTACGGGTTTACCCTTGGCTGTTTGATGTTACCCCACATCTTTAAGACTTATAAAACTAAACGGTATAATATTTTACACATGATTTGTAAAAAAAAAAATATATATATATATTTATATTTAATATGTGCCATTTTATCAAAAGCTCCATTTCTGCTATTTTTTTCTCCACAACGTTGCAGTGTCAGCAGTTACTGCCATGTCATTAACCCTTTGAAGACCTGAGGGGTGCTCAGCACATTGCTTTAGTATGCTTTGCACACAGCCCTGGTCCTCCATTGGTTAAAAGAACACTTAAGTTACTACTTTGTTTATTTAAAGAAAAGAAAATTAAATAGGAGTTTTAAATTCTTCCAGGGGCAGGTTTGTACAGCAATAAGCAGGCTCTTAGCGATGGTACGGTAGTGTATAAATGTAATTATGGTCACTGTATACGCCTCACACTATGTGCACATCTGATGTAAGTATCAGTCGACTTACCGCAGTCTGAATCCAAATGTTCATTTCTTTTATAACATGCCAAATAAATGTTGATGTTGTTTTAAACAAAGTCTGGAAATTCTTATTTTCTTTTTATTCATTAAACCTAATACCTGCTAATAGTAACCATCCCATTCACCTTCTTGTGGCTAGAAATTCATAATGGCCCATGTGAATAGTGTTCTAGTGCTGTGTCCATGGAGGCGGACATGACAGTTCCTAGCAGGACCACAGGACAAACTCCGCCTTCTGCATGTGGTAATCTCAACCCATTAAGGACTGGGTGCTGCTCAGTGTAGTGCTTTGCAATACATCACACACATCTCTGGTTTATAAAAGGTTAAATAGGCTCATGCACACTGCACGCTTAAGACCTGACACCGGCCAGTAACTGTCATGGTGATGGTTTATCCCATGTTGAAGGCACTACTGGGAGTTCCCAGGGCTTACACTGTGAGTTGACTGAACGAAGAGAAGCATGTGTGGTTTCATAGATTAAGATCTGTGAGCCACTCTGGGGGGCTGTCTTAAGAGAGCAGCCCTAATACTTTGTGGAATACCACTACTTACACTGTGTCTGGGGGCAGCTATCATCCTCAGTTGTCCAGTTGCTGGAACTGGCATATGCCCTTATCCTGCCACTAATTTTGTGAGTACACATCTAGGGTGTTGGTGATGGCCAGCTGATTAGCATTTGATCCCACACAGGGGAGCCTGTGGTTTTGTCTTCTCTCCTTTTCTCTCTTTGCTACAGTAACTGTCATGTCCGCCTTCATGGACTAGACAATCTGCCAGTAACTGTCATGTCTGCCTCCACGGACCTGACATCCGGCCAGTAACTGTCATGTTCGCCTCCATGAACTAGACAATCTGCCAGTAACTGTCATGTCTGCCTCCATGGACCTGACATCCAGGACTGATTAAAGTGGATTTTTCAACCCCCAAGAAATGTTATGAGGGAGTAGAAAGTCCATCTGCATGCAGAGATTAGAAAGGAGGCCTAGTTGGGGGTATAAATTGATGGGGCGGGGAAGTAGAATGTGAAAGATCCACTTTAAATGGACCTGAGACGATAACACTAACCTGGACCTGAGACGATAACACTAACCTGGACCTGAGACGATAACACTAACCTGGACCTGAGACGATAACACTAACACGGACCTGAGACGATAACACTAACCTGGACCTGAGACGATAACACTAACACGGACCTGAGACGATAACACTAACACGGACCTGAGACGATAACACTAACCTGGACCTGAGATGATAACACTAACCTGGACCTGAGACGATAACACTAACACGGACCTGAGACGATAACACTAACCTGGACCTGAGACGATAACACTAACCTGGACCTGAGACGATAACACTAACACGGACCTGAGACGATAACACTAACACGGACCTGAGACGATAACACTAACCTGGACCTGAGATGATAACACTAACCTGGACCTGAGACGATAACACTAACACGGACCTGAGACGATAACACTACCACGGACCTGTCACTGAGACAATAACATTTGCCCAGTCATGTCACCCTGGAATTGAGACAATAACATTCACCTGGACCTGGCACTGAGACAATAACACTAACCTGGACCTGTCACCCTGGCACTGAGACAATAACATTCACCTGGACCTGTCACCCTGGCACTGAGACAATAACATTCACCTGGACCTGTCACCCTGGCACTGAGACAATAACACTAACCTGGACCTGGCACTGAGACAATAACAACATTCAGCTGGACCTGTCACCCTGGCACTCAGACAATAAAACTAACCCAGATCTGGCACAATAACACTCAGCCTGACCCGTCACCCTGGCAGAAGTGAGCTTTGTTCTACAGAGAAGTAAAATCTTCCTGTGTTGTGCTGGCCGTGTTTCTATAAAATAAATTGTTTTTGATATATTACCGTTTATGTGCTGACTGCACAGTCTGGCACTGGATGCTAATTCCCTGCACAGTATTCTAATTACTCCTGTTCCAAACCAAGCGTAGAAATGCCCCACTGTGTGGGCTATGCCTAGATTCTACTTTAAGAGAAGCTGCTGAGAGATAAGCTCTCCCTCCACACGGCTTGATCTGCTTGTATTGAGTTTTTATCAGCAAACCTCAAACTGCTCCTGTCTATAGATTCATCCATAGCACTGTGTGGGCTATCAGCCCAGCAGAGGAACTGCTTAGCAATAAGTTCCACTAAGTAGCACAGAGTGCCAGACTGTGCCACCAGCACATAAAGATCAATGTCTTAAAAGCTATTGTACAGACAAATGGTTACTGCGGTGTGTCACTGGGGTCACCAAGTAATCTTATCTCAGGGTGTCACTGGGGTCACAAAGTAATCTCATCTCAGGTGTCACTGGGGTCACAGAGTAATCTCATCTCGGGTGTCACTGGGGTCACCAAGTAATCTTATCTCAGGGTGTCACTGGGGTCACAAAGTAATCTCATCTCAGGTGTCACTGGGGTCACAGAGTAATCTCATCTCGGGTGTCACTGGGGTCACCAAGTAATCTTATATCAGGTGTCACTGGGGTCACCGAGTAATCTTATCTCAGGGTGTCACTGGGGTCACCAGGTAATCTTATCTCATGTGTCACTGGGGTCACCAATAATCTTATCTCAGGTGTCACGAGGGTCAGTAAGTAATCTTATCTCAGGTGTCACTGGGGTCACCAAATAATCTTATCTCAGGGTGTCACTGGGGTCACCAAATCTTATCTCAGGGTGTCACAAGGGTCACCAAGTAATCTTACCTCAGGTGTCACTGGGGTCACCAAATCTGATCTCAGGGTGTCACAAGGGTCACCAAGTAATCTTATCTCAGGTGTCACTGGGGTCACCAAGTAATCTTATCTCAGGTGTCACTGGGGTCAGTAAGTAATCTTATTTCACTGTCGTCCAATACAGGTTACTGGTACACTGGGAGGCGATCCGCCCCTTTAAGTAGGCAGGAACATTCATCTAAATGTATGCAGGGGGCGGAGCCTCCCCTCCCTCTTAGGCTGAACCTCAGTCAGAACAAGTCAGAATGATTTGTTCCTCGGTGTGTTCACACCAGGCAGAGAACAGCTCTCTCCAAGTTTTAGTTTCTTTGTTATTTTTACAAATATGGAATACCACCATTAGGCGGGTTACCAAGGCTGTCAAATGCCCTCTTTAAAGTGGATAGCACAGCTTCCAGGGTACTTCTGGTGGATCTTTTGCCCTGAAGAGGGAATAACTTGATTTCACGTAACTTCCTTGGGGGGAATTATCCTCTGTGGTGATTCCTTTCTGATCTTGGTAACCTGATGACAGAAGTCCTGCAGGAAAGGTGAGCCACCCTTTTAGTGCCGAAGGTCCACTTGTCACCCAGTGTCCCTTCATTGGGATTGTGTTTGGGAGTTCTCATTGTGCACTCCAGCGCTCATTGGGTGATTTTATATACTTTACTAATGCAATGTATATGTGTATGTCTGAGTTTTGGAGCAGTTTATGTGGGATTTAACCCTCTCTCTGCTGGGTTTGTCCATTTTATGGGCATTTGCATTGTCTACCTTGGTTGGGTAATGTTTACTGTTATAGTATATCTGTTTGCTATGTGTTATGGAACTTTTACTTTAAGGGTAAAATTTATTGGAAATAATGCTTTTCCCGCATAGCCGCCATTGCTCCTTTACTCTCTATGGACTTACACTCTGTGGGACGTATCTCTGGAACCGCTTCACATAGCGACTTCAGAGAGGGCTCATTTTATTTGTCTTCCCTTGCTCTATCATCCGGTTGTATGATTGAGTGTGTTGGGGGACTGGGGGGACTTCGGTCACTGTTTTGGGGTACTCTGTGAGGAAAACTACGTTTCCCATGAGCGCTTGGTTCGCGCTCTCTTTCTGATTGGCTCCTGCCGCGGCAGCCATTTTGTGAGTTCTTCTCATCGAGTATACTACGCAGGGACCGGACCTTCTCCCTCTCCTCTGCTGATTAACCCTTCGCTTGCCAGATAAGTTTAGTTTTAAACGTTTCTGGGGTGAATATTTAATCTTTCACACTTTAATTGGGTGATTCCTATCAGTGGGGTATATCTGACGCTGTGAGCATGTCTACTCCACTTGAGCCTGGGACTAGACCTAAGACGAAGGAGGCTGGGGTATCTGTCTCTCCCATTGCGTTTTGCTCCTCCTGTCACGCAGGGCTACCTAGAGAATTTTCTGGTTATCTGTGCCCGACTTGTGTGGAAGGTCATGGCAGCAACCCAGGGCCTTCCAGTCACGCTATTGAGCCAACATGGGTGAAAGAGTTCAAGGCTGCAACTAGGGATCTCAGATCCACTCTTCAGCTCTTTACCTCTCAGGTTCAGGGGGCTCTTCAAGTATGGCAGACCCCCTCCACTGTCAGGACCTCCCTGCCCAAGCCACAGGGAGCTCCTGACATCTCTGATTCTTCTGAGGAAGAATTGTTGCAGGATTCTGATGTTGAGGATGGTACTGTTATTGAGTCTACCAGATCCATTGGGGACCCTTATGAATGTGACCCTGAACTCTCTGCGGAGGGTTTGATCAGGGCTGTTTTGACCACCCTCAATCTTACCTTGCGTCAGGAATCTACTCTTGACCCAACGGATGTGTTTCAGAAACCTTCTAAGGCTGTTACATGTTTTCCTACTAATCCTACTCTTGAACGCTTAGTCTCTGATACGTGGAAAAATCCTGATAAGTCCTCTTCAGTCTCAAAAAAGTTTGCCAAACTTTATCCTTTTCCTGAGACTGAACTGGCTAAATGGGTTCATCCTCCTAAGGTGGATGCTCCAGTTTCTAGACTGTCTAAATCTACTGCTTTGGCTGTATCTGATGCTTCTGCTTTACAGGATTGGGCCGGACAAAAAGTTAGAAACTTGCCTTAAGTCTATTTTTGCCTCTATTGGTACTGCCATGCGTCCAGCCTTTGCTGTGGCGTGGGTTAACCGGGCCATTGCGGTCTGGACTGAACAGCTTACTGTGGCGGTTCGCCAGGATGCGCCAGTGTCAGAGCAGTTACAACTTCTTGCTAACATTTCTGAAGCTCAGAATTATGTTTCTGACGCTGTTTTTGACGCAGTTCTCATGATGGCGAGGGCCTCCACTTCTTCGGTGGTGGCTAGACGCACCCTTTGGCTGAATATTTGGTCTGCTGACACCGCTTCCAAGAAAGTTTTGCTTTCTTTGCCCTTTCAAGGGACTTCCTTGTTTGGATCTGAATTAAAGGAGTTGATTAGCGTGGCTACTGGAGGTAAAAGTACTCTTCTACCCTCAGTTTTTAAAAAGAAGTTTCCAGCCAAATGCAATCGGTCCTTTCGTTCCTTCCAAACTGAGACACGCCCCACGTCCCAGGCGGTTCCGCCTGCTTCGCGCTCCTCCTCCAAGCCCAAACAGTCCTGGAAGCCCAAAGTTGCCCCTAAGGCCAAGACCTCCAAGACTGCTTCGGCATGACTCGCCGAACCCGGGTCCGCATCCGGCTGTAGGTGGGCGCCTTCACATCTTTCGCCGGACTTGGGAGGAGTCAGTGGCGGACCCTTGGGTTCTTCAGGTGGTGTCGGAGGGATACAGGATCCCTTTCTCCTCTCTCCCTCCTTTTCGGTTCCATTTTACTCATCCTTCTCAGGAACCTACAAAGAGGCGTCTGTTCGACGCTATTCAGGATCTTTTGGACAAAGAAGTCCTGGAACCAGTTTCTACAGGGGACACAGGTTCAGGATTCTATTCCAATCTGTTCGTGGTGGCCAAAAAGGACAGTGGCGCTCGTCCTATTTTGGACCTCAAAGATCTCAATTCCTTTGTTGTGAGTGCCCACTATCGTCAGGAATCCCTGCGCTCTGTGATAGCTGCTATGTCTCCGGGGGAGTTCCTTGCCTCCCTGGATCTTCAGGATGCTTATCTGCACATCCCTATCCATCTGGGGAGCAGGCGGTATCTCAGGTTTGCCTGCCACAAAGGTCACTTTCAATTTTCGGGTCTTCCCTTTGTACTGACTACAGCCCCGCAGGTTTTTCAGAGAGTCCTAGGTGCTTTGATAGCGGTGATCCATCAAGATGGCATCAAGGTGACTCCCTACATGGACGATTTACTCTTGAAAGCTTCATCTGTGGAGATCCTTCACCAGCAGGTTCAGGCTTGCATTCAGACACTCACTCGACACGGGTGGATTGTGAATCTGGACAAGTCAGACTTGGTCCCATCTCAGCAGATACTCTTCCTGGGTCTCCTGTTCGACACTCAGAAGTGCATGGTGTTTCTCCCAGAAAAGGTGGCTCATCAGATTGCTCTCCGAGTATCAAAGATTTTGGCTCTCGAGCGGATTCCAGTTCCGAAGTTAACATCTCTGGTGGGGAAGTTCATTTCCACCATAGAGGCGGTGCCATTTGCCATGGCACACACCAGGGAACTTCAGAGGTTTGTGATCCAGACGTGCAGGAATCATCCAGACCATCTGCACCTGTCAGTCTCTCTGCCTCCTCATGTCGAGTTGAGCTTGGAGTGGTGGTTGGACCTGTCTCATCTCCTGAAAGGGAGATCCTTCCAGACTCCATATTGGACCACAGTCACGACGGATGCCAGCCTCCTGGGATGGGGGGCAGTGTTGGGTCGTTTCAGTGCTCAGGGGAAATGGGGATTGGAGGAATCTCTCCTCTCTATCAATGTTCTGGAGCTACGCGCCATCTTCCTTGCCCTGAGATATTGGGAATCTCAACTGGAGGGTTGTCCAGTCAGAGTGGAGTCTGACAACGCCACCGCAGTGGCCTACATCAACAGACAAGGCAGAACAAGAAGTCTTGCCGCTTGGTTAGAGGTCAAGGCCATTTTATCTTGGGCAGAGGCACATGTTCCCGTCATTTCAGCGGTACACATTCCAGGCATAGACAACGTCATGGCAGACTTTCTCAGTCATCACACAGTCGACAGCGGAGAGTGGGCTCTTCATCCAGAGGTGTTTCATCTTCTAACCCAGATGTGGGGGGTTCCTGTAGTGGATCTGATGGCAACCAGGCACAACAGGAAGGTGTCAGTGTTCTGCTCCCGGTGGAGGGATTCACTGGCCCTGGCAGTGGACACCTTGTCCATACCTTGGGACTTCCCCCTAGCCTACATCTTTCTTCCTCTTCCTCTGCTGATCAGAGTCATCCAGAAGCTGAAGGTGGAGCATTGTCCGATCATCCTAATCGCTCCAAACTGGCCTCGTCAGTCCTGGTATCCGGATCTGATGGAAATGTCTGTAGCGGAACCTTTTCCGCTTCCTGTTCGTCCAGATCTCCTGTTACAAGGGTACCTGTGGAAGGAGGATGTTCATCGTCTTCATTTGATGGCCTGGAGGTTGAATCCTCAATTCTGAAGAAAAAGGGTTTTTCCTCTTCTGTGGTGTCTATGATGCTTAAAGCTCGCAAGCCAGTGTCTTCCAAGATTTATCATCGAGTCTGGTCAACCTTTGTTGCATGGTGTGCTGATAGGGATCTATCACTTGATTTCCATCTTCCTACTGTCCTGGCCTTTCTACAGGACGGGGTAGAGAAAGGGCTCAGCCTAAGTTCTCTCAAGGTTCAGACATCTGCTCTGTCTGTCTTTTTTCAGGAGCGCATTGCCATCCTCCCTGATGTCAAAGTTTTCTTCCAGGGTGTGGCTCATGTTCGGCCTGCTTTCAGGAGTCCAGCTCCTCAGTGGGACCTCAATCTGGTTCTGGGGGTCCTCCAACGTCCCTCATTTGAGTCCTTAGCTACTATTCCTTTACGCCTTTTGACCTGGAAGATGGCCTTCCTTTTGGCCATTGTCTCAGTTCGCCGGGTGGCAGAGTTACAAGCCTTGTCTTGTAAACCTCCTTATCTGGTGTTCCACAAGGATAAGGCTGTGCTTCGCACTTCCAAGGAATTTTTACCTAAGGTTGTCTCCGAATTTCACATCAATCAGGAGATTGTGGTGCCCTCTTTTTGCCCTAACCCTTCCTCTGACAAGGAGAGGGATCTTCATTTGTTGGATGTAGTGCGTTGTCTCAAATTTTATGTTCATCGCACTGAGTATCAGGAAGTCTGACGCTCTGTTTGTCATTCCTGAGGGGCCTAGGGCAGGGAGACCAGCATCCAAGGTGACCATTGCATCTTGGATAAAATCTACTATTCGTAAGGCTTACGAATTGCGGAATAAACATGTGCCCTTTTGGGTCACTGCTCATTCCACCAGATCAATTGAGGCCTCTTGGGCCTATAAAAATCAAGCGTCTGCTGATCAGCTGTGCCGGGCGGCCACTTGGTCCTCTGTGCACACCTTCTCAAAGCACTACCGTGTGGATGTGCTGGCTTCGGCTGATGCCAGCTTTGGGAGGAAGGTCCTGGAGGCAGTTTTGCCTGTCTAGGATCTTCTTTCTTCTGAGATTCTCAGTGCTTCCTTACTGTTGAGCCCTGTTGGCTCGGTTCAGTGTGCTGTGTTTTGTTCTTGGGGTTCGTTCTTACCCCTAGTTGGTGTCCGTTGACACTTCTGCTAGTTGGGATATGTGACCGGTTGGTTCATAGAGGTTCTGTGACTCTAGGGGCCTTGCGCCTGGTCCTTGCCTCCTTCCCGCCTCTGGGAAAACTCAATGTTTGGACATCCCAGTGTACCAGTAACCTGTATTGGAAGACAGTGAAAATAGGATTTTAGTCTTACCTGTTAAATCCTTTTCACTTAGTCCATACAGGTTACTGGTCTCCCACCCTGTCAAGGGACCATGCTTGGCTCTCCTGTGGCACGCCGTGGGAGTCCTTGGGGCATGCTCACAGGGGTCTTCTTCTTCTCTCCTATCTCTGGTCAGTGTTAGTGTCTCAAATCATTCTGGCTTGTTCTGACTGAGGTGCAGCCTAAGAGGGAGGGGAGGCTCCGCCCCTGCATACATTTAGATGAATGTTCCTGCCTACTTAAAGGGTCGGATCGCCTCCCAGTGTACCAGTAACCTGTATGGACTAAGTGAAAAGGATTTAACAGGTAAGACTAAAATCCTATTCTCAGGGTGTCACTGGGGTCAGTAAGTAATCTTATCTCAGGGTGTCACTGGGGTCACCAAGTAATCTTATCTCAGGGTGTCACTGGGGTCACCAAGTAATCTTATCTCAGGGTGTCACTGGGGTCACCAAGTAATCTTATCTCAGGGTGTCACTGGGGTCACCAAGTAATCTTATCTCAGGGTGTCACTGGGGTCACCAAGTAATCTTATCTCAGGGTGTCATGAGGGTCACCAAGTAATCTTATCTCATGTGTCACTGGGGTCACCAAGTAATCTTATCTCAGGTGTCACGAGGGTCACCAAGTAATCTTATCTCAGGGTGTCACTGGGGTCACCAAGTAATCTTATCTGTATCACGGTGCCCGTGATTCTTGTTTTTCCTGTCAGTTAGCAGTGGGTGCTTCCCATTTGTTGCCTGTGGTTAGCCCGCCCAGTATTGCCTATATAGACTGGGCTCCTGCACCCTTTCACTGCCCTTTCGTGGTGTTTTTATGCCAGTGCAACACCTGTCTGTGGATTACAGTGTACTTTCTTGGCCTGCCTGACTTCTCTCCTGTTCCTGCGCCTGTGTACCAACCCGGATAGTCTGACTACTCTCCTGTATTGTTCCTGTGTACCGTTCCGGCCTGGCTGACATTCCTGCTCCCGTATCCGACCCGGTTTGGCTGACGTTCCTGCTCCGGTATCCTGACCCGGCCTGGCTGGCATTCCTGGATCCCGACTTGGCTGTGTTCCGCTTTGACTCTGGTCGCCTCCGCGACATTCTGACTTCCGGTGCCTTCCTGGTATGGCACCGCTGCCCACAGGCTTGTCTTGCCTCCGTGATTGCACTGGTATTCAGTAGCTGGTTTGCTCCACTCAGTCACCGGTTGCTAGTGCTACCTCCGTTATAGCACCGGTAGGGCCTTCGTGTTTGTCTAGTACGTGGTACTGGTTTGCTCCACTCTGTCCTTCCAGTCGCAAGTGTTGCCTCCATGATTGCGCTGGTATACCGTAGTTGGTTTGCTCCACTCAGACACCGGTTGCTAGTGCTGCCTCCGTTATAGCACCGGTAGGACCTCCGTGTTGCTCAGTTTATGGCACTGGTTCGCTCCACTCTGAACCTCCAGTCGCATGTGTTGCCTCCGTGAATGCGCTGGTATACAGTAATTGGTTTGCTCCACTCCATCTAACCGGCTGCTTGGCTACCTCCGTTATAGCACCGGTAGGGCCTCCGCTAAACCGTGTCGCACCACTCATAGGCTGCCTTACCCGGTATTTGGTAAGGCCGGTAGAGCCTCGTCAGTTCCTTGCTGTACCAGTTTAGGCTGCCTTGCCCGGTATATTGGTAAGGCCGGTAGAGCCTCCTCAGTCCTATTGCACCATCTTCTAGGCTGCCTTACCCGGTATTTTGGTGAGGCCGGTAGAGCCTATATATGTATACATTGTATGCTATATTACTTGAACCTGTCGTGTGTCTGTAACATATGTGTGATGTTCAGGACCTGTGAGGTTTCTTTATTATTTTTTTTTTTTCAATAAAGCTGTGTTTTTATCTTAACTTTGTGTCTGTGAGTCAAACAAACCGTGACAGTACGAAAGGGCCATGACCTCAGACAATAAGGGTGAGGGTAATGCACAGAACATCCTTTGGAGGATGGATGTACATGAGCAGCGCCTGGATCAGTTGGCATTGGCTATACAAACCATTCTCGAGCATTCAGTACTCGTTGACAAGCCTGTCCCGAGTCCGGTGGTCCCCCCAGTCTCGACACCGTAGAATGCAACCGTGACTTCTGTGGCCGCAGTCAAAGGGTTAACCGCTTCCGCACCATTGCCACTCAGATATGATGGTGAACCCAGTCTATGCAGAGGGTTTATCAACCAACTTGAAATATTTCTAGAATTAACCCCTCATGCCTTTCCTAATGATCGCAGTAAAGTTGGGTTTATGATATCCTTACTGACCGGTAGAGCCCTGGCATGGGCCAGTCCCTTATGGGAGAGTGCGGAACCTTGCACAAAGAATTTCAGGGAATTTGTGCAAACATTTCGGAGAGTATTTGAGATCCCTGGTAGAACCGCCTCTGCTGCTAAACGTCTTATGGAAATACAACAGGGCAAGAGGACAGTGGGCGACTACGCCATAGAATTCCGCACACTAGCAGCAGAGGTAGGTTGGAATAATGAGGCACTGGTGGCAGCCTTTGCTCAAGGTCTGGCCGACCACATTAAAGATGAAACCGCAGCTAGAGAATTGCCTAATGATTTGGACGAATATATTGATTATGCAATTCTAATTGACACTCGGATCCATGAGAGACTTATGGCTAAAGACCGTAGGCTATGGCCTAAAAACAGTGGGTTCAGCAGTTCATTATGCCCACTCATCCCTCCCTCGTTGCCTAAACCTAATGACCATATACGAGAATCCTGTGAACCTATGCAGTTAGGTTTTACCAGGTTAACTAAGGAGGAACGAGCACAACCTCAGCAGGCAGGGGTTATGCTTATACTGTGGTAAAACTGGGCACATGTTAAGAACCTGTCCCGTACGTCCGGGAAACGAACGCACCTAGGGTACCTTGGGGGACAGGCCCTAGGTGGTGGTCAACCGTCCTCAGATCCGATCATACAGAAACCCACCATCCAGGTGGTACTCTCATGGGCAGATCGCTCAGTGGAGGTTCTGGCCCTGATTGATTCCGGAGCGGCCTGTTATTTTATGGATAGTGCCTTTGCTTAACGGCACAAGATTCCGCTGGTTAAAAGGGAATCGCCTCTCGCCATTGAAGCCATTGACGGCAGACCACTAGAACCAGCTCAGATTACTTTTGAAACTATATCACTACCTATGACGATTGGGGTTCTTCACAGGGAAGAACAGCAGTTCCAGATAATTCATTGTCCTCACCATGCAGTCATTCTGGGATTTCCTTGGTTGCAGCTGCATAATCCTCAGTTTGATTGGCAGAATTGTGAGATTTCGTCCTGGTCCCAATATTGTATGGAGCATTGTGTGTCTCACCCGGTTAAGATTCTGTGTGCCTCTCCCTCATTGCCAATTGAATTCCAACAATTCAGTGATTTTTTTCAGCAAGGGAGAGGCTGGCACTCCGCCTCAGTACAGGTCTTATGATTGTGCCATTAATTTGCCCCCGGGGGTGGTACCCCCTAGGGGATGTACGTATCCATTATCATGCAATGAGAACCAGGCTATGGAAGAAAATATTGAGGATGCCCTCGAGAGGGATCATCAGGAAATCCACCTCGCCTGCTGGTGCTGGGTTCTTTTTCGTGAAGAAGAAGAATGGCGAGTTGAGACCGTGTATTGATTACCGTGGCCTAAATAAATTCATGCCCAAGAATGCCTTTCCGATACCACTCATCACCGAATTATTTGACAGATTAAAAGGTTCCTCCATCTTTACGAAATTAGACCTACGTGCGGCCTATAACCTGATTCGGATTAGAGCTGTGATGAGTGGAAAACGGCTTTTAACACTAGATCCGGGCATTATGAATATCTAGTCATGCCGTTTGGCCTCTATAACGCATCTGCGGTGTTCCAAGAATTTATTAATGATATCCTCCGGGATATGCTGCAGTCCTGTGTTGTTGTCTACCTGGACGATATACTTATACACTCGGCTAATTTGTCATAACACATCAAGGAAGTGTTGCTCCGCTTACGAAAAAATAAGATGTTTTGTAAAATGTAAAAATGCGAGTTTCATAGATCCAGTGTGCCTTTTTTGGGGTTCGTAATTGCCAAGGAAGGTATTGCTATGGATCAGGAGAAACTCGTTGCAGTATTACCATGGCCACGGCCCAAAGGGTTAAAAGCGATCGAGCGATTCCTGGGGTTCGCTAATTATTGCAGAAAGTTTATTAAAAATTTTTCCACGATTGTTAAACCATTGTCTGACCTCTCACACAAGGGCGCCAATCCTTCCCAATGGTCTGAGGCAGCTGAACATGCCTTTGAGACACTGAAATCCGCTTTTGCAGCTGCTCCGGTGCTATCCCACCCCAACCCATCTCTTCCGTTTACACTGGAGGTCTTTACACTGGAGGCCGATGCCTCAGAGATTGGCGTTAGGGCAGTACTTTCTCAATGAACAGTGGCAGGGAGCACTCTCAGACCATGTGGGTTTTTCTCTAAGAAGTTGTCAGTTGCCCAAAGTCACTATGAGATAGGTGACAGAGAACTACTGGCTATCATTCTCACTCTGAAAGAATGGCGTCACTTATTGGAAGGCACCAAAAATCCAGTATTGATTCTCACTGATCACAAAAACCTGACCTACCTGTCAGAGGCTAAAAGATTGTCCTCTCACCAGGCCAGATGGGCTTTGTTTCTTTCCCGATTTAATTTCATTGTATCATACTTGCCGGGTTCCAAGAACGTTAGGACTGATGCCCTGTCTAGACAATTTGAGCCTGAAACTGAGAGGGACGAGGTCCCAGTACCCATTATACAGCCTGACCGCATATTAGCCACCCTATGTACTAGTATCACTTTGCCACTGGGGGAAGAGATTCTGGCTACCCAGGCCACGGCCCCTCCGGAAACCCCAGTGGGCAAGTGTTTTGTTGATGAGCCATTCCACACTCGATTACTTGAAACATACCACTCCTCTAAGGCCGCTGGGCATATTGGTAGGGATCAATTAATATGGTCTCTCTCACATGTTTTCTGGTGGCCCTCTCTGAGGGCTGACTGTGCTGCATTTACCAGTGCCTGTGCCACCTGTGCCCATGCCAAGACCCCTAGACATCTCCCTGTGGGCCTACTCCAACCAGTACCTAATGGCAAACGTCCCTGGTCTCACGTTTCCATCGATTTCATGGGAGAGTTGCCAGTCATACTTATGGTGGTTGACAGGTTTTCTAAAATGGCTCATTTCGTGCCTCTCCGTGGCCTTCCCTCTGCCCAGGAATTGGCTGTTGTTTTCGCTAAAGAGGTATTTTGGTTGCATGGGGTACCTAGAGTTCTGGTGTCCGACCGGGGGAGCCAGTTCGTGTCCAGATTTTGGAGAGCATTTTGTGAACAGATGGGCATTCAACTGTCCTTCTCCTCTGCCTACCACCCCCAGACCAATGGGGCCGCTGAGCGTGCCAATCAGGGACTGCGCTTTTTTGTCACAGATCACCATGATAACTGGGCCGACCTGTTGCCGTGGGCAGAGTTCGCCAGGAACTGTGCGGTTAACTCTTTGTCTGGGAGCTCCCCGTTTCTTATCAACTACGGGTTCCAGCCTTGCTTGCTCCCAGACTCATTTCAGTCTCAACAGATTCCAGCTCTGGATGAACATATTGAGCAGCTCCGCTCCACTTGGGCACAGGTTCAGAGGGCACTCAGTCAGTCTTTCCAGCGTTGTCTGTGCCATGCCAATCGTAGATGGCTGCCAGCGGTGTCCTTTCAGGTTGGGGACAGGGTATGGCTATCCTCCAGAAACCTCAAGTTACAAGTCCCGTCCAACAAACTGGCTCCCCAGTTATTGGTCCGTTCAGGGTGATTCGTAAAATTAACCCTGTCTCTTATGCCTTGGATCTCCCTGCTTCCATGCACATCCATAATGTGTTCCATGTATCTCTCCTCAAACCTCTGGTATGCAACCATTATACTACTAACCCTGTGGTGCCAGGGCCTATAGAGGTAGAGGGTCAGGAGGAGTACGAAGTTCAAAGCATCATTGATTCTCGCAGATTTAGAGGAAAATTGCAGTATTTGGTACATTGGAAGGGTTATGGTCCGGAAGAACGATCCTGGGTTGAGAGTAAGGACCTTCATGCTCCCAAATTACTGCATATTTTTCACTCAGTACCCTCAGAAGCCAGGTCCCTCTTCCAGAAGGGGGGTCTTTGAGAGGGGGGTACTATCACAGTGCCCGTGATTGCTTGTTTTTCCTGTCAGTTAGCAATGGGTGCTTCCCATTTGTTGCCTGTGGTTAGCCCGCCCAGTATTGCCTATATAGACTGGGCTCCTGCACCCTTTCACTGCCTTTTCGTGGTGTTTCTTGCCAGTGCAAGGCCTGTCTGTGGATTCCAGTGTACTTCCTTGGCCTGTCTGACTTCTCTCCTGTTCCTGCGCCTGTGTACCGACCCGGATAGCCTGACTACTCTCCTGTATTGTTCCTGTGTACCGTTCCAGCCTGGCTGACGTTCCTGCTCCGGTATCCTGACCTGGCCTGGCTGACGTTCCTGCTCCGGTATCCTGACCCGGCCTGGCTGACGTTCCTGTTCCTGGATCCCGACTTGGCTGTGTTCCGCTTTGACTCTGGTCGCCTCGGCGACATTCTGACTTCAGTGCCTTCCTGGTTTGGCACCGCTGCCCACAGGCTTGTCTTACCTCCGTGATTGCACTAGTATTCAGTAGCTGGTTTGCTCCACTCAGTCACTGGTTGCTATTGCTGCCTCTGTTATAGCACCGGTAGGGCCTTCGTGTTTGTCCAGTACGTGGTACTGGTTTGCTCCACTCTGAACTTCCAGTCTCATGTGTTGCCTCCATGATTGCGCTGGTATACCGTAATTGGTTTGCTCCACTCAGTCACCAGTTGCTAGTGCTGCCTCCGTTATAGCACCGGTAGGGCCTCCGTGTTGCTCAGTTTATGGCACTGGTTCGCTCCACTCTGAACCTCCAGTCGCATGTGTTGCCTCCGTGAATGCGCTGGTATACAGTGGTTGGTTGCTCCACTGCATCTAACCGGCTGCTTTGCTACCTCCGTTATAGCACCGGTAAGGCCTCCGCTACACCGTGTCGCACCACTCATAGGCTGCCTTATCCGGTAAGGCCGGTAAAGCCTCCTCAGTTCCTTATTGTACCAGATTTGGCTGCCTTACCCGGTATTTTGGTAAGGCCGGTAGAGCCTCGTCAGTTCCTTGCTGTACCACTCAAAGGCTGCCTTACCCAGTATTTGGTAAGGCCGGTAGAGCCTCCTCAGTTCCTTGTTGTACCAGATTTGGCTGCCTTACCCGGTATTTTGGTAAGGCCGGTAGAGCCTCCTCGGTTCCTTGCCGTACCAGTTTAGGCTGCCTTGCCCGGTATATTGGTAAGGCCGGTAGAGCCTCCTCAGTCCTATTGCACCATCTTCTAGGCTGCCTTACCCGGTATTTTGGTGAGGCCTATAGAGCCTATATATGTATACATTGTATGCTATATTACTTGAACCTGTCGTGTGTCTGTAACATATGTGTGATGTTCAGGACCTGTGTGGGTTCTTTATTATTTTTTTTTTTTTTTCAATAAAGCTGTGTTTTTATCTTAACTCTGTGTCTGTGAGTCAAACAAACCGTGACACTGGGGTCACCAATAATCTTTTCTCAGGGTGTCATTGGGGTCAGTAAGTAATCTTATCTCAGATGTCTTTGGGGTCAGTAAGTAATCTTATCTCAGGTGTCACTGGGGTCAGTAAGTAATCTTATCTCAGGTGTCACTGGGGTCACCAAGTAATCTCATCTCAGGTGTCATTGGGGTCACCGAGTAATCTTATCTCAGGTGTCATTGGGGTCACCAAGTAATCTTATCTCAGGTGTCATTGGGGTCAGTAAGTAATCTTATCTCAGGTGTCATTGGGGTCAGTAAGTAATCTTATCTCAGGTGTCACTGGGGTCACCAAGTAATCTTATCTCATGTGTCACTGGGGTCACCAAGTAATCTTATCTCAGGATGTCACTGGGGTCAGTAAGTAATCTTATCTCAGGTGTCACTGGGGTCAGTAAGTAATCTTATCTCAGGTGTCATTGGGGTCACCAAGTAATCTCATCTCAGGTGTCATTGGGGTCACCAAGTAATCTCATCTCAGGTGTCATTGGGGTCAGTAAGTAAATCTCAGGTGTCACTGGAGTCACCAAATAATCTTATCTCAGGATGTCACTGGGGTCCCCAAGTAATCTTATCTCAGGTGTCACTGGGATCCCCAAGTAATCTTATCTCAGGTGTCATTGGGGTCACCAAGTAATCTCATCTCAGGTGTCATTGGGGTCACCAAGTAATCTTATCTCAGGATGTCACTGGGGTCAGTAAGTAATCTTATCTCAGGTGTCACTGGGATCCCCAATTAATCTTATCTCAGGTGTCATTGGGGTCACCAAGTAATCTCATCTCAGGTGTCATTGGGGTCAGTAAGTAATCTTATCTCAGGTGTCATTGGGGTCACCAAGTAATCTTATCTCAGGGTGTCACCGGGGTCACCAAATCTTATCTCAGGGTGTCACTGGGGTCACCAAGTAATCTTATCTCAGGTGTCATTGGGGTCACCAAGTAAATCTCAGGTGTCACTGGATTATCACCAAATAATCTTATCTCAGGTGTCATTGGGGTCACCAAGTAATCTTATCTCAGGATGTCACTGGGGTCAGTAAGTAATCTTATCTCAGGTGTCACTGGGATCCCCAAGTAATCTTATCTCAGGTGTCATTGGGGTCACCAAGTAATCTCATCTCAGGTGTCATTGGGGTCAGTAAGTAATCTTATCTCAGGTGTCATTGGGGTCACCAAGTAATCTTATCTCAGGTGTCATTGGGGTCACCAAGTAATCTTATCTCAGGGTGTCACCGGGGTCACCAAATCTTATCTCAGGGTGTCACTGGGGTCACCAAGTAATCTTATCTCAGGTGTCATTGGGGTCACCAAGTAAATCTCAGGTGTCACTGGAGTCACCAAATAATCTTATCTCAGGGTGTCACTGGGGTCCCCAAGTAATCTTATCTCAGGGTGTCACTGGGGTCAGTAAGTAATCTTACTTCAGGGTGTCACTGGGGTCAGTAAGTAATCTTATCTCAGGGTGTCACTGGGGTCACCAAGTAATCTTATCTCAGGGTGTCACTGGGGTCACCAATAATCTTATCTCAGGTGTCACGAGGGTCAGTAAGTAATCTTAGGTGTCACTGGGGTCACCAAATAATCTTATCTCAGGGTGTCACAAGGGTCACCAAGTAATCTTATCTCAGGTGTCACTGGGGTCAGTAAGTAATCTTATCTCAGGGTGTCACTGGGGTCAGTAAGTAAACATGGGGAGTGTCTGGAAACTGATAAAAAAATAAAGGAGTAGTAAACTTCTTCTGTGTAATATATCCTATATAATAATTCGCTATGGATGTTTGTCAGAAGCCGTCATGCACAGTAGAGATGGCTGTGCACATGCTGCAGTCATGCGCAGTACATACTGCCCGCGCCGCGGCTGATACGGAGTGCAGCGCTCCAAATTCAGACCGGAGTCCTCTCTGCGCACTTTCCTTGGACCACCTCACTCCGTATCAACCGCGGCATGGGCAGTCTTTACTGGGAATGACTGCAGCGCCACCACTGAAGGAGAGGATCCGGCTACCAGCTAAGGTTGCTGGGTGGCACTGTGGCCCGTGTACACGGGCTTTTCAACGAGTATAAATATATAATATTGTAGGACTTTAACTACTAAGTAAAGCAAGGGTACACCTACAGCTGCAAAATGCTTAATTCCAAAGTTGTTCTAGTACAAATGTATTTTTATTTAAATTGTTTGCAACAATTCCACCTGCTGTTCAGACAGTTACTCTGTTACCTTCTGTGGAAGAGGTGAGTCACTGACTACAGTTCTCCACAGAGATCTCCATTGATCTCATGACCATTTGAACTGTCAGAAGTGTTGAATGAACGCTGTCCCAGAATTGACTTGATTGTACTCCTCAGGAAAAGCACTACAATGGATCAGAAGAGGGAAGAGTCGCTGGGAGGAGACCGTGACGGGGGTCCAATCCAGTCCATGTGCAGATTCAGAAGTGCAGTTTAGGAGATTTTTGTGCTTTAATTCATGATAATTTAGACACATAAGGCTCTAGCGTTCAAGGCTGATGGGTTAATCCGGCTCCCACCGTGTTTTCCTGACACACTTCATCTTTGTACAGAAATAACTGTATCAATGTCTCCTAATCTGTTTGTCTGCTGGAAACATAATAGAAAGGCACATCTGAACAAACCAAAAATACATGGTGAAAGGATTACTTTAAATGGGGTTTCTCTGTCGTCCAATATATGTTACTGGTAACTTTGAGTACGCGATCTGCAGGAACAATTCTAGAAGTAAATGCTGCGGTGGAGCCTACCTTCCCTCCTTGGCTGCAGCTAGTCAATGATCCCCAGTAAGATTTGTTCCTTGGATGAAGATACAGGCAAGAGAACAGTTCTGCTATAGTTTTAGCTGATTTTTTATTTTTCTGTTAGAAATGGTATACCACTATTAGGCAGATTACCATAACTGACAAATGCCCTTAGATGTGGCTAGCTCAGTGACCAGGTGCTTTTTGTGGACCTTAAGCCCTGGGGGGAAAATCTTGGTTACAAGTTCTTTCCCCAGGAGTCGCCTGTAACGTGACGCCTTGTATCATAAGCTGGATACCTCTTTTATAGATCCTTTCTCCCCTCAGAATAACAATCCAATAGTAAACTGACCCTCCTGTTCCCAAACATCAGCCGAGACTTGATGAAGGGAAGAACTCTCTTTTATTGAATCAAACACACAGGTTATATACACTACAGAGACTCTTATCTAGATCAGCATGCAAATGAATACTTGGGACAGTGTTTCTATGCTTGACCAATCAGCCACCAGCATCCTTATCAGGATAAGAATGCAGATTAGGAATTGAAATCCTACATTCTTAACTGGCTCATCAATAACCGCCTCTGATTGGTCAAGGAAGCACAGCAGGAATCAATTAACATTCCTTAGCACAGGCCTGGAGTATAGTGGCCGAGGTTACACTTGTCAGCCCGTAAGGTCAGTCCCGCTTCCCTAATCCGGTCCAACACTGCAGACAAGTGCCCGAGGTGATCTTCCCATGTGCGACTGAATATGGCTATGTCATCCAGATACGCACACGCAAAGTCCTGCAGACCCTCCAGGAGTCGGTCGGCCATCCGCTGAAACGTGGCGGGGGCATTTTTCATCCCAAATGGCATGACCTTAAACTGGTACAAGCCGAATGGGGTGACAAAGGCCGATTTTGGGATGGCCTCCTGGTCCAGGGGGATCTGCCAATACCCCTTGCACAGGTCCAGTGTGGACAGATAGCTCCCTCCCGCAATCTTATCTAAGAGCTCGTCTACCCGGGGCATAGGGTAAGCGTCTGTGGTAGTCCCGTCGTTGAGCTTACGATAATCCACGCAGAAGCGTGTGGTGCCGTCTCGTTTCGGCACCAGGACTACCGGTGAAGCCCACGGACTCTGCGACGGTTCTATCACCCCTAAGGCCAACATTTCCCTTAGCTCTGTCTTCAGGTGGTCCCTAACTGCCTCAGGAATACGATAGGGTCTTTACCGCAGGGGTTCCTGACCAGGTGTTTCCACCTTGTGGACCGCTAAGGTTGTATATCCCGGTGTGGCAGACAGCATATCGCTTCTTTCCTGTAGCAACTGGGTCACCTGAGTTTTCTGGGGTTCTGTGAGTTTATCCCCTAAAACCACTTGCTGTAGTGTGCTGGGGGTACTACTCAATAAGTCTGGGAGGGGCATATTCTCACTGTCCTCAGTGGCTGGCGCACATATGGCCGCCACTTCCTCTGGTCTCTCCCTGAACTCCTTAAGCATATTCACATGAAAAGTCCGCTTGACCCTTTCATCTGAGCACCGGGCCACCACGTAGGTAGTGTCACTGATTCGTTCCACTACCCGGTAGGGACCCTGCCATGCAGCTTGGAGTTTATCTTGCCGGGTTGGCTTCAAGACTAACACCTTTTGGTCAATCTGGAAGACTCGGTCTCGGGCACCTCGATCATACCAATGTTGTTGGCGCCTTTGGGCCGCCTGCAAATTCTCCCGGACGAATGCCGTGAGTTGTTGCAGCCGGTCCCTCAGCTCCAAGACATAGGATACAATAGGCAACCCATCGGCTCCTACATCTCCCTCCCAATGCTCCCTGATCAAGTCTAGCGGGCCCCGGACGCGCCGGCCATATAGCAATTCGAAAGGGGAAAAACCGGTGGATTCTTGGGGTACGTCTCGGTACGCAAATAGTAGATGGGGTAAAAACTTTTCCCAATTTTTATAGGTTTCTGTGAAGGTCTTGATCATCTGCTTGAGCGTGCCGTTAAAACGTTCACAGAGACCATTTGTTTGTGGGTGATAGGGGGAATTAAACAGTGGCTTTATTCCACATAGGCGCCAAAGCTGCTGGGTAACCTCCGCTGTGAATTGGGCTCCTCTGTCTGACAAAATCTCTCTAGGGAACCCTACTCGGGAGAATACTTTCATTAGAGCCTCAGCCACAGTTTCTGCATTAGTGTTGGCTAGCGCCACCGCCTCCGGGTACCTTGTCGCATAGTCTACTATGGTGAGGATGAACTTTTTGCCGGAGGGGCTGGGTTTACTTAAGGGCCCTACCAGATCTACCGCTACCCTATGGAATGGTTCATCAATTATAGGGAGCGAGCGCAGTTTGGCTGGGGCCCGATCCCCCCTTTTCCCTACTCTCTGACACACCTCACAGGTCCTGCAAAACTCTCGTACATCTTTGGAGATTCCAGGCCAGAAGAACGTTTGCGTTAATCGGTGCCCTGTTTTCCGTAAACCTAAATGGCCTGCCAGGGGAATATCATGGCTGAGGTGAAGTAATTCCCTGCGGTATTTTTGGGGAACAACTAACTGCCGGCGGGGAACCTGTGCCAAACCTGGCCCCTCTCCTCCGGATACTCGGTAGAGTAATCCATGATGCCATTCAATGGCTTCACCCCCTTCCCCCTCATTCGGAGTGTCTTCCCTCTTCCTGTACCCCTCTAACGTCGGGTCTGCTAGCTGTTCCCCCTTAAAGTCCTCAGGGTTACCCCAGGCTAGAGGGACTGGAATTGTCTGGCTAGGGGATGGTGTTCTCACCTGTGGTTCTTCACTGTGAGAGGGATCAGTCCTTCGACTTTGTAAGCGGGTGGTCACTGGGTGAGCGGCTTCCTCGATGCAGGAACCAAACTGGGACGTCAGGTCCCCCAAATCATTTCCCAGCAGTACCTCAGCTGGTAGCTCCTGCATGACTCCCACCTCTACATAGCGGGAATCTGCTCCCCAATCCAAGTGCACTCGGGCTGTAGGCAACTTGTGGATAGCACCCCCAGCCACCCTGACGGCCACGGTTCGCCCCGTGCGGTCTGTATTCCTGACTCGGTGCGGTTGAATCAACGTCAGGGTAGCCCCAGTGTCTCGCAAACCCCTAGCAGACTGGCCGTTAATTTGCACAAGTTGTCGGTGATGTGCCCGGTTATCCCTGGCTGCTTGCAAGGGATTTACTTCATGTAGCACCAACCCCAACTCCTCTTCCCCCAGCAGGGTATCCTGCTGTAAACAGTGGACAGCGCCTCTAGCTCCAGTGCCTCGGGGAGGTTTGGGACAGTTACTCTGGTAGTGTCCTACTTGGTTGCAGTTGAAGCAAGTCACTCCTGTCGGCCTGCGGTTGACCGGCCGGCTGGGTCCCGGCCCCTGGGGCACTGCTCGAGACTGCGTACTCCCTGATGTGGTCTGGTTTATTGGTCTTGGAATAACAGGCACTTTGAGTGCAGCTGGTTCTGGTCTTCTGCCATCCATAAATTCATCCGCCAGCCTGGCAGCCTCTTCCACTGTCATGGGTTTTCTATCCCTTACCCACTCTTTCACCTCTGTCGTTGCCATGTCAAAAAATTGTTCCAGCAACAATATTTGCAGGACATCTTCCAAGGTTTTTGCTTGGCACCCTTTCAACCAGTTGGAGGCAGCCCGGTGCATCCGATAAACCCACTCCACATGTGAATCTTTAGCTCCTTTCCGCATCCCCCTCAATTTCCTGCGGTAAGCTTCTGGGGTTACGGCGTAGCGGGCTAGCAAGGCTTCCTTTACTCTTTCATAACAGGCTAGGTCATGCTGGGGTATAGCCCGGAAAGCGGCAGCGGCTCGACCGCTGAGTTTGCCACTTAACATGGAGGGCCAGTCCTCAGGCTCTAGTCCTTGGATGCCACATTGCCTTTCAAAGTCCTCCAAAAAATCGTCAATGTCATCCTCCCCATCCACGAATGCTTTAAATGCTGCATAGGGTAGCTTCCGACGGTTCCCGATTATTGAACCGGTAACGGATGCTGTCTCCCCCACATGCCCCGAGGCCCGGAATTTGAGCGCCTCTGTAGCTTGAGCCATGATTTGAACGACCAATTCTGGTGCCGGATTTGGTCCCAGTAGCGCAATTCGCCATTTTACATCTTTCTGGAACTCGGTCTCCTCCATGCTTGCGGGGGATGCGGTGCTGGCTTGGTCCGATTCCATCAGTTCTGTTATCAAAACGGATTTTGGCTTGTTACTTGCCACTCGTCCCCTTGCTTCCAGCAAGTCTTTTAGAGTGCTACGTTTCAGCCGGTCGTAGCACTGCGCCATCCACTGCCCGCTTTGTTGCCGAGACCGGGGTCAAGCCAGCGGCTATATCTCCCCCTGGATTCTGGTCTCAGTTTCGGTTGCTGAAACCGGGGTCAAGCCAGCGGCTATATCTCCCCCTGGATGCTAGTCTCAGTTTTGCTGCTGTTTCATCCACTGCTCTCTGCGTTGCTGAGACCGGGGTCAAGCCAGCGGCTATATCTCCCCCTGGATGCTGGTCTCAGTTTCAGTTCCTTGGGATAAGCCGAATCCTGCCGCTTGCCACCAGTTGTAACGTGACGCCTTGTATCATAAGCTGGATACCTCTTTTATAGATCCTTTCTCCCCTCAGAATAACAATCCAATAGTAAACTGACCCTCCTGTTCCCAAACATCAGCCGAGACTTGATGAAGGGAAGAACTCTCTTTTATTGAATCAAACACACAGGTTATATACACTACAGAGACTCTTATCTAGATCAGCATGCAAATGAATACTTGGGACAGTGTTTCTATGCTTGACCAATCAGTCACCAGCACCCTTATCATGATAAGAATGCAGATTAAGACTTGAAATCATACATTCTTAACTGGCTCATCAATAACCGCCTCTGATTGGTCAAGGAAGCACAGCAGGGATCAATTAACATTCCTTAGCACAGGCCTGGAGTAGAGTGGAATCAAAGCCCAACCCCCCCACTATCTCTGCACTCCAGCAATGTACTGGAATCAACTATGGCTAAGCTCCCATAGTCACCACAGTTCTGTCACATCGCCCATCGAGGCTTCTTCTTAATACATGGTGATCTGAAGACAGAAGATCTGCAGGAAAGGTGAGCAACCCCTTGAGTGCTGCAGGTCCCACAGTGTCCATCCGCACAGGGGTTTTCCTTTGGAGTTCCTATTGCACACTCCTGCACTCATTGGGTTTATCTGTATGTCTGTTGGGTGGTTTGGAGCAAGTTTCTGTGGTAACTTAACCCTTTGGTTGCTGGTTCAGCATCTTTTGGGGGGTTGTTGGCACTTTCCCTACTGGGTTCAGTGTTTATTGGGTCTAGTGACATGTTTTAGTAATGTTTGGTGCAAATTTACTTCTTAGTTACAACTTTGCAAAATGTGTGTAAAGGCGCGCTTTACCACATAGACGCCATTGCTCCATTCATTTCTATGGGTCTTTCTAGTTTGGGATATATCTCTGCAACCGCTCATCGTAGTGACTTCAGAGATGGCTAGTTTTGCTTGTCTGCCCTTACTCTATTATACGGTCAACGTTTGGTGTGTGTTGGGGGGCACAGGGGGCTTCGGGTACTGTTGGGGTACTTTTTCTGGGAAAACTACATTTCCCATGAGCGCTTGCATTGCACGCTCGTTCCTGATTGGCTTCTGTCGTGGCAGCCATTTTGTGCTTTCCCTGAACGAGTATCCTACGCAGGGCTTGGACTCTCCTTCTCTCCTCTGCAGATTAACCCGTCACCTGCCAGATAAGTGTAGTTTAGCAATTTCTGGGGTGAACTTTTAATCCTAAACACTGTATTTGGGTGATACCTTATACTTTGAACTTTTTGACACTGGGAGAATGTCTAATCCATTGGAGCTTGGGGCCAGGCCTAAGAATAAGGATGCTGGGGTCTCTGTGTCCCCCATGTGCATTGCTCCTCATGTCAATCAGGGTCACCTACAGAATTATCAGGTAATTTATGCCCAGCATGTACTGCTGTACCTGAGTCTCCCCCAAGGACCTCCAGCCATGCATTAGAGCCAGTTTGGTTGCAAGAGTTCAAGGCTGCTACTAGAGACCTCTGGTCTACATTACAGCTCTTTCCATCCCAGTTACAGGGGGTCTTCCACTCCTGGCAGACCCCTACTTCTGTCAGATCTTCCATGCCAAAACTGCATGGCGTACCTGATGTATCAGATTGGTGGATTCTGACTATGAGAAATGTTCTGCAGTGGTCTCCCCTCAGTTCTTTGGGGACCCCTTTGAGGCTGATCCTGATCCCTCGGCTGAGGGCCTGATCAGGGCCATTTTAAACACCTTAAACATTCCCTTGGTTCAAGAGGTTTCTTCGGACCCCTCTGATGTGTTTCAGGAGCCTAAGAGGCCCCATACTTGTTTTGCACCTATCCCTACTCTTGACCGTTTAGTGCCTGATGAGTGGAAGTCTCTGGACAGAAAACCTTCTGTCTCTATGAAGTTTGCCAAGCTTTACCCCTTTTCTGATGCAGTGCTAGCTCAGTGGGTTCATCCCCCCCAAGGCGGGTGCCCCTGTTTCTAGGCTAAGTCCACTGCTTTGCCAGTTGCTGATGCTTCCACTCTTAAAAACTGGACTGACAAGAAACTTGAGGCCTACCTCAAGTCCATTTTTGCCACAGCTGGTACTTTCCTACGCCCAGCGTTTGCTGCAGCCTAGGTGAATAGGGCCGTTGAGGTTTGGACTGAACAGCTCACCCTTCCTACTCCTGATATGTTACGGCTACTTGCCAACATTTCTGAAGTCCAGCACTATGTATTTACTGCTTTGTTTGATGCCATCCGTATGGTGGCAAGGGTTTCCACCACGTCTGTGGTTGCCAGACGAGCTCTTTGGCTCAAGATCTGATCTGCTGACACTGCTTCTAAGAAAGCATTGCTCTCCTTGCCCTTTCAGGGAACTTCTCTGTTTGGGCCAGATCTTAAGGATCTGATTAGTGAGGCCACAGGGTGCAAGAGTACCCCCCTGCCTATGGTTTCCAGGAAGAAGACGCCTATCAAGCGGAATCAGCTTTTTCGTTCCTTCCAGACTGAGACATGCCACGTGAACCAGGGGGTTCCCTCAGCTCTGCGTTCCTCCTCCAAGCCCAAACAACAGTGGAAGCTTAAGGGCTCCACCAAGCCCAAGGCTTCCAAACCACCTCGCCATGACTCGCCAAACTCAGGTCCCCACTGTGCTGTGGGTGGCTGTCTGCACCACTAACAGCGTATGGGAGGACTCAGTGGTGGACCTATGGGTTTTGCAGGATCCCTTTCACCTCTCTTCCTCCCTTCTGGTTTTTCCCTTCTCACACACCTCAGGGTGTAGAGAAACACCGTCTATTCAAAGGCGCCATCCAGGTCCTTCTGCACAAGGAGGTTCTGAAACCGATTCCCGTTCAGGACAGGGGTTTGGGTTTTTTACGCAAACCTGTTTGTGGTTTCCAAGAAGCATGGCAGCTGTCATCCATTTTTGGACCTGAAGGATCTCAATTCCTTTGTAGTCAAGACTCATTATCACCAGGAGTCCCTAAGGATGATGATTGCTGCCATGTCCCCTGGGGAATTCCTTGCTTCTCTGGATCTTCAGGATGCGTATCTACACATCACCATTCATCCAGAGAGCTGGCAGTACCTCAGATTTGCATGTGACCAAGGGCATTTTTAGTTTTCTGCTCTTCCCTTTTGTCTGACCACAGTTCCTCAAGTCTTCAATAGTGTCCTTGGGAGCCTTAGTGTCCGTCCTCCATCGAAACGGCAACAAAGTCACTCCATACATGGACGACCTGCTTTTGAAAGCCCTTTCTCCTGAACTCCTTCATTAGCAGGTTCAGGACTGCATTCATGCACTCACCTATTATGGGTGGATCCTCAACATGGACAAGGCTGATCTTGTTCTGTCCCAGCGTCTGGTTTTCCTGGGCCTTTTCTTCGACACTCAGCAGAGCATGGTGTTTCTCATGGACCAGGTGGCCTACAAGATCGCCCACAGGGTGTCCGTTGTTCTGGCTTAGGATCCAGTTCCAGCCAAGAAGATGTCCTCTGTAGTGGGAAAGTTCATTTCCACCATAGAAGCAGTCCCGTTTGCCATGGCTCACACCAGAGAACTCCAGAGGTTTGTGATCCAGGTGTGCAGGGGTCAGCCGGACCTCCTGAAGATGTCAGTGTCCCTTCCTCTTCATTTGGAACTGAGTCTGTCGTGGTGGCTCAACCTCTCCAGCTGCTGAAGGGCAAGGCCTTCCTGGTGTCCTTCTGGACCATGGTGACGACAGATGCCAGCCTATCCGTCTGGGGAGTGGTTTTGGGTCACCTGAATGCTCAGGGACGGTGGCCTCCGGAGGAAAGTCTCCTTCCCATCAATGTGTTGGAGCTTCGGGCGATATTTCATGCCCTTCACCACTGGACACGCCAGCTGGAGGACTGCTCGGTCCAGGTCCAGTCCGACAGCGCCACGGCAGTGGCTTACATCAAGCAAGGCGGAACAAGAAGTCTCACAGCTTGGTTAGAGGTCAAGGCTATTTTGTCCTGTGCAGAAGAACATGTTTCTGCCTTATCCACAGTTCACATTCCCAGCGTAGACAACATCCTGGCAGACTTCCTCAGTCGACACACAGCGGAGAGTGACAACTGCATCCAGAGGTATTCAACCTCATTGTTCAGAGGTGGGGTGTTCCATGCATCGACCTGATGGCGACAAGACACAACAGGAAGGTTCCGAGGTTCTGCTCTCGCTCAAAGGATCCTCTAGCTATAGCGATGGATGCCATGTCCATTCCTTGGTTATTTCCTCTGGCTTACATCTTTCCTCCCCTCCCCACGTTGCACTGGGTGTTAAGGAAACTGAGACTGGAGCGCTGTCCAGTCATTCTGATTGCTCCATACTGGCCTCAACAGGCTTGGTTTCCAGAACTTCTGGATCTATCAGTGGTGGAGCCATTCCGGCTCCCTTGCCGTCTGGATCTTCTTCTACAGGTTTACCTGTGGAAGGAGGATGTCCATCGTCTAGCTGTGACGGCTTAGAAATTGCATCCTCAATTCTGTGGAAGAAGGGTTTTTCTTCTGGTATGGTGGCTACTATGCTTAGTGCACGCAAACCTGTTTCCTCTAAGGCCTACCGTCGAGTCTGGTCGACTTTTCTCTCTTGGAGTGCTGATAGGGACCTGTCTCAGGAATTTGATCTTCCTACGGTCCTGACCTTCCTGCAGGAAGATGTGGATAAGGGCTTCAGTTTGAGTTCCCTTAAGGTTCAGACTTCTGCTCGCTCTGTTTTCTTTCAGAAGTGCATTGCTATTCTTCCTGATGTCATGGCTTTCTTCCAGGACGTTGCTCATACTCGTCCTATTTTTAAGACCCCCGCTCCTCAGTGGGATCTTAACTTGGTTTTAGGCGTCCTTCAGCACCTTCCTTTGAGTCCTTGGCTACTATTTTTCTACACCTGCTGACATGGAAGATGGCTTTTCTCCTGGTGATAGTGTCCGTTCGCTGTGTTGCGGAGTTGCATGCTCTGTCTTGTAGACCACCCTTTTTGTTGTTTCACAAAGACAAGACGGTACTTTGCAGGAGTTTCTCCCGAAGGTGGTTTCTGAGTTCCACATTAATCAGGAGATTGTGGTGCCTTCTTTCTGCCCTGACCCTACCTCTGACAAGGAGAGGGATCTCCACTTGTTAGATGTGGTGCATTGTCTCTAGTTTTATATACATTGCATTGAGTCCATTAGACAATCTGACTTGCTGTTCGTCATTCCTGAGGGTCCCAGAGCAGGCAGACCTGCATCCAAAGTGACCATTGCGTCTTGGATTAAGTCCATTATTCGTGAGGCTTACAAACTAAGGAAGAAGCCCGTTCCCTTTCGGGTTACAGCTCATTCTACTAGATCTATTGGAGCTTCTTGGGCTTACAAGAATCAGGTCTCAGATGATCAATTTTGCAAGGCTGCTACTTGGTCGTCTGTGCACACCTTTTCGAAGCACTACCGCGTTGATGTGCTGGCATCAGCTGACACCAGCTTTGGGAGGAAGATCTTGGAGGCAGTCTTGCCTGTCTAGGATCTTGTTCGGTTCTTCAGTGCTCCCTCACTTTTGAACCCTGTTGGCTCTAGTTCAGTGTGCTGTGTAACAGTTCCTGGGGTGTTGTTATGCCTGTTCAGTGTCTGTTGACACTTAGTTTGTTAATGGCCTAGGCTGGATCTTGTTAGTCCATTTGGGCTGTGGTGACTTTGGGGACCTTGCGCCTGGTCCTTGCCTTACTTCCCGCCTCTGGGACACTCGATGGTTGGACATCCCAGAGTTACCAGTAACCTGTATTGGACGACAGAGAAAAGAGGATTTTAGTCTTACCTGTTAAATCCTTTTATCTTAGTCCATACAGGTTACTGGTCTCCTACCTTGTCAAGGGACCATGCTTGGCTCTCCTGTGGCAGACTGTGGGGGCCCTTCGGGGTCATGCTCACAGGAGTCTTTCCCTTCTTACTATCTAGTCAATAGTTAGTGTCTCAAATCTTACTGGAGCTGATTGGATAGCTGCAGCGAAGGAGGGAAGGTAGGCTCCACCCCTGCATTCAATTCTAGAATTGTTCCTGCCTACTTAAAGGGGTGGAATGCCTGCCCAAAGTTACCAGTAACCTATATGGACTAAGAGAAAAGGATTTAACAGGTAAGACTAAAATCCTCTTTTTAACCCTTTCAATGCTAGACAGGTCTCCAATGCATTGCTCTAGCACTCAAACTGTTAAGACCATTCATTTATGTATAATAATAATAATTATATTCATTAGTGTATAAGACCATTCAGACATTGCACTTTTCAATCAGGATTATAGTTAAATAGCAAATTACCAGGACCAATGTCATCACATACAGTACACTATATAGAGACGGTGTTTCCCCTAGAGGAGAGGTAATGTTATTTATTAATTCTGTAGTGTACAAAGAGTTAAATTAGGATTTGGGTTTATATTTAAAGGAACACAACACCTAAAAATGATCTGGGGTTACACACATACCTAGTACTCCTTCCTGCGTCTGTAAAAAAAAAAAAATTTATATATCTTTGTTTTCTGTGGCCTAAAATTGTGTTCTGTCCTCTGTCTGGGCGCCGCCATTTCTGCCTTTTGCACCCAGTATAATAGCAATTTCTAGTCCCAGCAGTGATAGTGTTTTATTGTCTGTTAATGGGTCTGATATAAGATATCAGTCTTACTGGATAGAAGAGCAGTGAGTACTAATTTCATTACATTTACTTATGATCTCTGCACTAATAATTAGCTGACTTGTGTCGATATAGGACAGTTTACACTTGTATTAAAGCGGAACTACTACCCTACAAAATCTTTAGCTTAACTAAGTCCCCATCTGGCGACTAGCTGCTTAGTCGCCAGAATTATTACCTTGTAAATAATAGATTTATGCTCTCTTCTATGGCTGACAGTAGCACTGAGCGCTGACATCTTGCCATAATGATGTCCTCGCGCCTGCGCTGTCAGTCCCTTTTGGAGCTGGCCGGGTCCTAGCAACGCCTCTTAGACCCGGCTGGGATTGGCAGCTCAGTCTCGCGGATATTACAATGGCAAGATGTCTGCGCTCCATGCTACTGTTAGCCATAGAAGAGAGCATAAATCTATTAAAGAAGGTAATAATTCTGGCGAATAGCGCTACTAAGCAGCTAATCGACAGATGGGGACTTAATTCAGCTAAAGATTTTGTCGGGTGGTAGTTCCGCTTTAAAAATGCAATTTTAACATTAGATTTTCAGGATCTAACACAAACTAACTGTGTTTTACAGATGCTAGCTTAACATACATGGTGCTTGGTTATATAACCCAATTTCAGTGTTGGTGTCAATGTTCATTTAATTCTGAACAAAAGGGTTCTGCTACGAAATACAGAATGGGAACCCCTGTTCTAAGGGTTCCACTGGGCTGAAGAGGTCATGTCAGCAGGAGCACTTTACAGGAGCAGTAAAATGTATATATAATATATATGAAATACAGGAGAGCTTTTCGTGCACAGTGAAAAAAATGCTACTGTCATTGTCAGAAGATGCTTCGTTACATAATTGTTACTGTAAAAACCAACAGTGTTAACTGTAACATTGCCATCTAGTGGTCAGATTTCAGATAGTTATCCTGTTACATTCTGTGGGAGAGGTGAGTCACTGACGCACAGTTCTCCATAGAATGTGACAGGGAGACTAATTCTGTGTAGGTAAAAGTCCACTTTAAGGCTGTTAGCTGGGAATGGCTGATTGTAGACTAAATGGAAGCTGTAGAGACAATAAGATGTTATCACGGTGCCCGTGATTCTTGTGCGACATTCTGACTTCCGGGTTTGTGCTTTGCTGTCTTTTATTGGTGCTAGCTGGCTAGCCCCTCCCAGGGCTAGCCTTTATATACGCCCCCCTGTCACTAGGCCGGTGCCCTTTCGTGGTGTTCCTGACTTTACGTTATTCAGTGCTCCTGTTCCGTGTTGATTCGGTTTCCGTCTGACCTTGCTCCTGTGTACCGATCCACGCTTTGGCTGACTACCGCTGTCTGTGTACCGACCCAGGCTTTGGCTGACTACCGCTCTCTGTGTACCAACCCAGTCTTTGGCTGACTACCGCTCTCTGTGTACCGAATCAGGCTTTGGCTACAACTGCTCTCTGTGTACCGATCCAGGCTTTGGCTGACTTCCGCTCTCCGTGTACTGATCCACTGACTTACGCTATCTTGTTGCCCTCGCTATTATTGTCAGTTCTCTCTGATTTGTTGCCTCCGGTTGCGCTACTCTCAGCCTGTGACTATCTGTGGCCTCCGTTAAGCACACCCAGTCAGTGTTATCCAGTCACTAACTGGTTACTGTTGCCTTCCCTCTATACACTCAGCCTGTGACTATCTGTGGCCTCCGTTAAGCACACCCAGTCAGTGCTATCAGGTCACTAAGCGGTTACTGTTGCATTCCCACTATAAGCTCAGCCTGTGACTATCTGTGGCCTCCGTTAAGCACACCCAGTCAGTGCTATCCGGTCACTAAGCGCTTACTATTGCTTTCCCACTATACGCTCAACCTATGACTATCTGTGGCCTCCGTTAAGCACACCCAGTCAGTGCTATTCGGTCACTAAGCGGTTACTGTTGCCTTCCCACTATACGCTCAGCCTGTGACAATCGGTGGCCTCCGTTAAGCACACCCAGTCAGTGCTATCCGGTCACTAAGCAGTTACTGTTGCCTTCCCACTATACGCTCAGCCTGTGACTATCGGTGGCCTCTGTTAAGCACACCCAGTCAGTGCTATCCGGTCACTAAGCGGTTACCGTTTCCTTCCCACTATACGCTCAGCCTGTGATCCTGTAGTGCTTCCTCAGTTCCTTGTTGCACCAGATATTAGACTGCCTTACCCGGTATTCGGTAAGGCTGGTAGAGCCTCCTCAGTTCCTTGTTGCATTAGATATTAGACTGCCTTACCCGGTATTCGGTAAGGCCGGTAGAGCCTCACTATTGTATTGCTATTTTATATGCCCTGTCCTGTGTCAAACTTTATTACTGCTGTTTGTAGAGTTTGGACCCGTGAGGGGCGTTGTGCGCTTTATTTTGCCTAATAAAGCTTTTCTATTTTATCCTAACCAGTTGTCTGAGTGTTCAATAAAACCGTGACAGATGTAGAGACGATAAGACAAGGAGATGACAAGATGAGGAGACAATAAGATGTAGAGACAATAAGATGTGGAGATAAGAGGTAGAGACACTAAGATGAGGACACAATAAGATGAAAAGACAATAAGATGAGGAGACAATAAAATGAAAAGAAAATAAGATGAAAAGGCAATAAGATGAGATAAGATGTAGAGACAATAAAATGAGGTGACAATAAGATGCATAGATGATTAGATGCAGAGACAATAAGATGAGGACGATAAGATGTAGAGAAGATAAGATGAGGAGACAATATGATAAGATGTAGAGAAAATAAAATGTAGAGATGAAGAGACGATGAGGAGACAAAAGATGTAGTGAAGGTAAGATGTAGAGACAATAAGATGTGGAGACGATTAGATGTAGATATGATAAGATGTGGAGAGATGATAAGATGTAGAGATGATAAGTATAGCGACGATAAGATGTAGTGAGAAGATGAGGAGTCAATAAGATGAAAAGATGATAAGATATACAGACAATAAGATGTAGAGATGATAAGATGAAGAGACAGTAATATGAGGAAAGAATAAGATGTAGAGATAAGATGAGGAGAGAATAAGATGAAGAGACCATAAGATGAGGAGACAATAAGATGTAGCGATAATATGAGGAGACGATAAGATGTAGAGGGAAGATAAGATGAGGAGACGATAAGATGAGGAAATGATAATATGTAGAGAGAAGATAAGATGTGGAGATAAGATGAGGAGATGGTAACATGTAGAAATGATAAAATGCAGATATGATAAGATGTGGAGATGATCAGATGAAGAGACGATAAGATGTAGAGAGATGATAAGATGTGGAGACGATAAGATGAAATGATAAGATGTGGAGATAAGATGAGGAGATGATAAGATGAAATGATAAGATGTGGAGATGATAATATGAGTACACAATAAGCTGTAGAGATAAGATGAGGAGACGATAAGATGTAGATATGATAAGATGTGGAGACGATAAGATGTAGAGAGATGATAAGATGTAGAGAGATGATAAGATGAGGAGACGATAAGATGAAATGATAAGATGTGGAGATAAGATGAGGAGATGATAAGATGAAATGATAAGATGTGGAGATGATAATATGAGTAGACAATAAGCTGTAGAGATAAGATGAGGAGACGGTAAGATGAGGAGATGGTAACATGTAGGGATGATAAAATGCAGATATGATCAGATGAGGAGATCATAAGATGAGGAGACGATAAGATGTAGAGAGAAGATAAGATGAGGAGATAAGATGAAATGATAAGATGTGGAGATGATAATATGAGTAGACAATAAGCTGTAGAGATAAGATGAGGAGACGATAAGATGAGGAGATGGTAACATGTAGAGATGATAAAATGCAGATATGATAAGATGAGGAGACGATAAGATGTAGAGATAAGATGAGGCAATGATAAGCTGTAGATATTATAAGATGAGGAGACAATAAGCTGAGGAGATAATAAGATGTAGATATGATAAGATGAGGAGACGATAAGATGAAAGGACGAGGAGATGGTAACGTGTAGAGACAATAAGATGAAAAGACTGACTCTCCCTGTGGATTGTGAGTGAAGGAAAAGGAAAGTCTTACAATGGAGCAGAAAAACATCAAATGATCATATGTAGTGAGTGAGGGTTCATTACCAGATGGGATTACGATGGACCTGACACACCAGTCCTCACTAACCTTCTACTATTGTGACTGATGTACCAAGGATACATGGAGCAAACCAGACATAAAGGTCAATTCCATAAATCCCAGCAGATTTAAATGGGGCTGAAGATCTATTTAAGTATTTTTCTTTGTCTTTTAATGAAACTAAAAGATGTGTTCATGGCTACAGAACAGGCCAACGTGATACGGGAGTGCGGTCTCAGTCTGCAAACTTTAACAATACAATCAAATACAACAAATCTATCCTGGAGCTCTCACCACAGCTTTGGAAATGCAAATTTCAATTTCATCCCAGAGGGATGCAGGACCATGGAATTAAGCAGCATTCCCAAAGGAGGTGGAGCTTTCCAATAACTCCTCCCACTTCCTAGCTGCTAACCCCCTCCTCCTGCAGCTCTACCTTCAGTCTTTCAAGAGTGTCCCTCAAGGAGGTCCAAGATTTCCCTTCTTCAAAAGGAATTCTTTTTATATTAATAGATTTTATTTTCTATCTCCCTTAAGCTTCTGGGGGCCCTCAACCTATGGGGACTCTCTCCACAACGTAACTACATGACTATGAGGGTAGTTCTTTTGGGACAGAAACTTAATTATAACTAGTGTGTAGGCCCTGGTTCAGCTGTTGGCTGAGAGGGATGAAGCTTTACTTAGGTCATAAACGTACAGAGCTTCGTGGGACGACAACTGAACAGGTTTTTTTGTTTTACCGTCTAGCGTTTCCCTCTAAACAACAGGGAGGGAGAGGGCTATACAGTAACTTTTAATCATATACTTTTACACTTATATGGTTTCCTCCTGCCCTTTTAAGCAGTATAGTTTTGAGATTGCCACCAATACGCACACTTGCACGTTATGTACGCATACTTTCCTCGCAGATAAGCGGCCATTACTCAGCTCCATTGGACTGGAGCTTGCATATTACAAGAGCGATTTTAGTCAGCATAAACGCGTTACTAGCTATGTTGGAACAGGACTGTTTTAAACACATTTACAAGGGCCACTTACCCTTTAAACTAGCTCCGCTGGAGCAGCTTCATATATTAGTCCTGCATCGTAAGGACAAGTGCATTTCCACAGACTAGCTCCATTAGAGCAGTGCATCATAATTCAACACAGTCCCCATTCTCTTTATTGGGAAGAGCTTTAAGGCTATATATAACTTTCTCTATTGTCCAATATAACTCACAGGTACCATGGGGAGGTGACAGCTCCTCCCAGTGGGCTGGAACAATTCTATAGAAGTGCAGGGGTGGAGCCTCCCACCTCCACCATATCAGATTATGTAGCCGATGCCCACCAGATTGACTTGTTCTGTGGTCCTGGTTAGAGGGCTGAGAACAGTTCTGTTTAGTTTTATTATTATTATTTTACTAGTAGAAGAGTCCCTGTGCACGGGCCACAGTGGCGGGCGGTCACGGTGCAGTCATGCCCAGTAGAGACTGCCCGCGCCACAGCTGATACAGAACTCCCCGCTCTTTATCAGCCTCGTCACGGGCGGTCTCTACTGCGCATGACTGCGTCGTTACAAACTTTGTAGTGAATTATTATATAGGAGTCTTAGATATGGGGTGTCTCCATTCCCCCATTAGGTGGGTTACCATTACTGGCTTCCCCTGGAGGATTGCCCAGTTATCAGGCGCTGTCTGTGGACCCTTTGCAGCCCTGGGAGGGAATCATGCAGCCCATGTCTCTCTCTCCAGAAGGGGGCTCTCTGAGGCTCCTTTCTCCTCAATGGTTATCTGAAGAAAGACCTGCTAAAAAGGGGAGTAATCCTTTGAGTGCCATGGTCCACTTGTCCCACAGTTCCCCTCCACACCGGGGCGTCTTTGGAGTTCCTTGTAACTCCTGCACTCGGGTATTTATCTGTCTGTTCACTGGGTCTTTGGCGCATGTCAGGCTGATTTTGTGATATTTAACCCCTTCCCTGATGTTTTCACCAGGTTTTGGGGCTCATATGTCATTTCCCTTTGGATAGTCCTGATATGTTCTGTAGGTGTTTTTGGTGCTTTCATTCACTTTTCCAAACTTTTTTAAAAATCCGTGCCTTTAAAAGCTCACTTTACCACAAGGCCGCACTTGCTCCATTGAATTCTATGGGACAGACGGCTTTGGGACGTATCTATGGAACCGTTCCACTTACAGAGTTGAGAGAGGGCTCGTTCTCCTTGTCGCCCCTCACCCTACATTCTTGTTCACATCCTCAGTGTCTTGGGGGACCCTGGGGGGTTCGGGCGCTGTTGGGGACTACAAAAAGAGAAAAACCACTATACCCAGAATGCCTGGTTTATGGGCTTTTTTCGATTGGCTCTGAGTTCTCTCTCTTTTTGGATGAGTATCCGACTCAGAGACTTGGATTCCTTTACTCTCCTCCACAGGTTAACTATTTGCCTGCCAGATAAGTACTCTTTTGGGCTTTCTGAGGTGATTTATTAATCTGGGTGATAGTATTTGGGATTTCTATTACTGTTAGACACTTCTCCTGTTAGGATTCAGATCCAAAGGGACATGGGGCTAGGCCTACAGCTAAGGATTCAGGGGCATCTTTTTGCTTATTGTTCCTCATGCCAAACAGGGCTTCCTAGAGGGTACTCAGAACACTTATGCCCCTCATGTGCTGTGGCCCCTACCAGTCCACCCGGGCCCTCCAGTCTTGAACAAGAGCCACTTTGTGTCAAGGTCTTAAAGTCCTCTATGGAACAGTTCCCTCTTTCCCTCCAAGGGGGTTATCCAGTCCTGGAAGCCCCCCACCTCATTCAGGTTTGAGGCCCCTAAGGCCCTGACATTCCTGATCTTTCTTATTCCTCTGATGAGGAGAATTTTGAGTCTGATTCGGAGGAAGGGGAGTGTGAAGAAGGGGCTTCTTCCCATACATACGGTGACTCCTTTGAGGCTGACCCTGACCCCTCTGCAGAGGGTCTCATTAAGGCGGTTTTGACTACCCTACAGATTCCTAATCCTGTAGAGAGCCAGGCTTCTTCCGACATCTTTCAAAGGTGCAAGAAATTCTGCACTATGTTTCCTCCAAATTGCACTGTTGACCAGGTCATCCTGGATTAGTGGAAAACTTCTGACAAGCGTCTTTCTCTTTCCAAGAGGTTTTCTAATCTGATGTGGCCTTGGCTTAGTGGGCTACACCTCCTCATGCTGATCCCCCTATCTCTAGACTGTCTAAGTCTATTGCTTTACCTCTGGCTGATGCCATGGCACTTAAGGATTATCACAGTCTACCTTAGAGGCCTAGTTATCCTTTGCTTCCTTCCCCTGTGGTGTGTCGGCCGGCATAGTTGCGGCCACCTCCTCATTCTGACATCATGAAACAGGCACTGGCTAGGACGCCTGTTTATGGGCCTATTCTGTGTGGCCTAATTGGGTCCTGCCTTCTCTTGCTCCTTTATAAACCTCCCTGGACCTGGGAGTCATTGCCCTTACGTGGTGTTTCTGATATTGTGTCTTGTGCTCCATTGTGATCCGTGCTTTATCTGAGAATCCGCTCCTTGTATGATCCCGGCTTGTCTGACTACACACATTGGTTCTGACCTGTGGCTCTGGCTGACTAACTAGCTTCGTGTATGACTCTGGCTTGTCTGATTACCCACATCGGTTCAGCTCTGGCTGACTTACTTGCTCTGTGTAGTCTCCTGTTTGTCTGACCTCTGGCTCTTGCAGCCTATCGCTCCATATAGTCCCCGGCTTGTCTGACCTGTGGCTCTGGCTGACTACTTCCTCTGTACTCTCCGAACTTGCCTGACCAGCAGTCTCAGTGTTTCATGGTTCAGGTCTATTCTCGCTCCCTGTTGCCTCTGGTCACGTGACCCAGGGTGAAGCCTTGTTCCTCAGTTACCATTCCCTCTGGTGTTTCACCCACACCTCGGTCCTAGTCTCCAGTATCTTGCGGTATTGCAGTGCGCAGCTCTGGGTAGGAGCCTTGGTCCTATCAACCTGTGTTCTGGGGTTATGTGGGCTATACTATTATTACTGTACTTATTAATAAAGGTGGATTTATATTTTATTTTCATGTCTGTCCTTCTTTGCCTGAAAACCGTGACAAGGATTTAAAAGATAGGAAATTCTGAAGTCAATCTTTGCTGCCCTGAGGCTTCTGTCTGGGTTAATAAAGCCATTGCTGTTTGTACTGAACAGCTTACTGACGCTGTCCGCTAGGGTGTCCCTAAGGAGGATCTTTTGGCCTTTTTAGCCAACATGTCAGAGGCTCAGCACTATGTTACTGATGCTCTTTTTGATGCTGTTAGGCTTGAGGCTAAGGCTTCTTCCTTTTCTGTTGCTGCTAGACACACTTTGTGGCTTACGATTTGGTCTGCTGACCTTTCATCCAAGAAGTCACTGATTTCTCCCCCCTTTCAGGGCACTTCTCTATTTGGGTTTAAACTGGAGCAAATAATCAGTGAGGCCACTGGGGGTAAGAGCACTTTGTTGCCTCAGGTCCCCAAATGCCCTAATCTGGTGAGGAAGCAGAGTCTTTTTCATCACCGCCAAAGTGAAGCGCAAAAGCTGAATCTGAGTGGGTCTCTCCGAACCCTAGTCCACACCTACCTGTCGGTGGTCACCTGCAGCATTATTCAAGCATTTGGGTGGGCTCTGTTGCGGATCAGTGGGTATTACAAGTGGTTTCAGGAGGCTAAAGGATTCCCTTTGTATCGCTGCCTCCCTTCAGGTTCTTCCTTTCAAGGGCCCCTCTAGGTCAAGAAAAGCTGCATCTTTTCAATAGGATGGTGCAGGGTCTCTTGGACAAGGGAGTCCTGACTTTGGTTCCATCTCTAAAGAGAAGTTTAGGTTTTTATTCCAACCTCTTTGTGGTTCCCAAGAAGGATGGCGGCAGTCACCCTATCTTGGTCCTCAAGGATCTCAACTCTTTTGCGGTCCATACTCACTACAAGATGGAATCTTTGCGCTCTGTCATCACTGCGATGTGTCTGGGGGAATTTCTGGCTTCTCTGGATCTGCAGGATGCTTATCTGCATGTTCCTATTCATCCGGACAATCAGAAGTAACTCAGGTTTGCTTGACCCTTGCGGCACTTCCAGTTCACTGCTCTGCCCTTTGGGCTTACCACTGCTCTTCAGGTGTTCGCACGGGTCTTAGGAGCATTGATTGCCTACTTGCATGCCATGGGGATTCAGGTGACTCCTTACATGGACGACCTTCTGTTGAAGTCTTCTTCCAGGGACCTTCTGGACCGTCAGGTCCAAGAATGTGCTCATACTCTCCTCCGTCATGGGTGGATTCTGAACATGGACAAATCTGCTCCAGTTCCTTCTCATGATGTGGTTTTCCTGGGTCTCAGGTTCAACACCTGCCAGGGTATGGTTTTCATGATGATTGTGTTCAGAAGATCGTGAGTTGGGTATCCTGGACCTTTGAGTGGACTTCAGCTCCGGTGCGCAAGTTCTCACCTCTGGAGGGTTGATTGATATCCACCATGGAGGCGATTCCGTACTCCATGGCTCACACCATGTTGCTTCAGAAGTTCACCACCCAGGCTTACCGGTGGAATCTGAATCTGTTGGACTGTCTGGTCTCTCTTCCTCCTCCTTGTTAATCCACAGTATATAATAATGTCATTGTGTTTTATTAGTCCATAGTATATATAATAATATCACTGTGTTTTGTTAGCCCACATATATAATAATAATGTCACTGTGTTTTGTTAGCCCACAGTATATAATAAAGTGATAATGTTCTGTTACAGTCCCTAGAATATAATAATAAGGTAATAACATTCTATGACAGTCCCTAAAATATAATAATGTACTAACATTACAGTCCCTGGCATATACAAATACTGTAATAACACTATTAAAGTCCCTAGAATATAATAATAATGCTATAATAAAGTTCTGTTACAGTCCCTGCGTATCTGATTCCGTTACTGACTAGGACTTGCTAACTAACTCCCTGTGTACCGAACTGGCTTGGCTGAGTATCTGATTCAGTTACTGACTAGGACTGGCTGACTATCCTGTTTGTATCGATCTGGCTGGGCTAGTGTCTGGTGGTCCATCTGACTGGCTGTGTATTCCGTGTGTGCCAACCTGGTTGAGTTCTATTTCCATCGCTCACGGGACTGGCTATTCACCTCCGTGTACCGATCAGAGTGACACCGGTTGCTGACCGGTTACGTTACGTACCCTTCTCGCTCCCACTCGCTTACAGCATTTCGCCTATTAGGCCTAACCGCTCCTATAGTCACCTGGTGCCTGTGGGAGTTCCATCACTTACAAGTGTCTGTGTTGCCTCCGGTAACCCTATAGTAGGGTCCAGTCTATACCAGACTTCTCCCCGTGTTGCATACGCTCACCCTAGTGGTCTAGGGTCATTATCCTGCCAGTATCTGGTGTCTGTTTCCTCTGTTAACCCTAGCATGCTAGCGCCCAGTCGCTGCCATAGTCCTGTTGCCTCCGTTAACCCTAGCGTGCCTAGTTGCTGCCAGATTCCTATCCATGTTGCCTCCGTTAACCCTAGCGTGCTAGGGCCTAGTTGCTGCCAGAGTACTGTCCGTGTTGCCTCAGTTAACCCTAGCGTTCTAGGGTTCATTCACTACCAGAGTCCTGTCTATGTTGCCTCCGTTTACCCTAAACTACTAGGGTCAGTTCTCTGCCAGAGTCTTGCCAGTGCTGCCTCCATTAACCCTAGATGCCTAGGGTCTAGTGTCTCCCTGTACACTATCGGTGCTGCCTCCGTTATCCCTAGTCCTTCAGGGAATTGCCCTTCAGTCACCTATCGTTTGTGTCACCTATTGCGGTGTGGGGCTGTTGAGGATATTCTGTTTACGAAACTATCTACAAACTTCCTCTGCAAGTCCAAGATCATTACACTTGTTTTGCATTATTACTACTGTGTATGTTCTCACCCTGACCCGCATCAGATTTGGGAAGTACTTGGTACGGACCTCATCTGGACCTGTGTGGGGCTATTGTGCATTATTTTCAATAAAGCTTTTAACCTTACCTTACTGTCTGAGAGTTCTTTAACAAACCGTGACAGTACGAAAGGGCCAATGACCTCAGACAATTCAGGTGAAGGTAGTTCTCAGAACATCCATTGGAGAATGGTTGCGCATGAGCAACGTTTGGATCAGTTGTCACTGGCTGTACAAACTATCCTGGAGCATACCATTCACCTAGACAATCCTGTGCAGGCATCGGTGGCCACCCCAGTTTTGGCACCAATGTCACAGACTTTGAACCCCAGTATACCGAATAGAGGGTTGTCAGCTACGGCTCCCCTCCCATTGGGATATGATGGGGATCCCACCTTATGCCGGGGATTCCTAAATCAGCTAGAATTTTTTTTGGAACTGGTACCCCAGGCTTTTCTGACAGAGAGAAGCAAGGCAGAATTCATGATTTCTTTGTTGACTGGTCGAGCGCTAGCCTGGGCAAACCTAATATGGGAAACGGGCAAACCTATTACAGCAAACTTTAATGACTTCATAAGGGCCTTCCATAATGTATTCAAGGTTCCTGGGCATGCCACCTCTGCAGCAAAACGATTAATGAGAATCCAGCAGGGTGCACGAACGGTGGCGGATTATGCCATTGAATTTCGCACAGAGGTTGGCTGGAACGATGAGGCACTTGTGGCAGCATTTGCACAAGGCCTTGATGACAAAATAAAGGACGAGATAGCCTCATGTGAATTACCAGATGGGCTGGACAGATTCATTGAATTTACCACACCTATTGATACCAGCATAAGGGAGAGGAGTCTCTATAAAGACTGCAAGCAAAGGCCAACCACTCATGGGTTGCCTACCTTAATTGCCCACCCATACCTCCCTCTCCTCCCACGCCTCCGGGCACGACAAACTGTAGTAGTGAACCTATGCAGTTGGGGGTTCACCCGTCTATCCAAAGAGGAACGACTGTTCCGACGGAGACGAGGCTTGTGCCTGTATTGTGGCAAGTCTGGCCACATTTTACACTCTTGTCCAGTACGGCCGGGAAACGAACACACCGAGGATCTTGTAGGGGACAGATCCTAGGTGGAGTATACCAGTCCCCAGAGGGCACCCAGAATAAACCCGTGGTAGAGGTCCTGGCATCTTGGGCTGGGTCATCCTTTGTTGCCTCCTCCTTGATTGATTACGGCACGAACGGTTATTTTATGGATAAAGACTTTGCTAGCCGCCAGAATATCCCTTTGGTTGAGATGGAATCTTCACTGAATATTGAGGCCATTGATGGGAGACCTTTGGTGCCTCCCCAGGTCACCCAGGAGACCTGTCCTTTGGTTATTCACATTGGAGCCCTCTGCACGGAAACCCTGAAGTTCCAGATCATTCAGTCTCCGCACTATGCAATTATTTAGGGCCTCCCATGACTGAAAACATACAATCCCAGGATAGATTGGAGTTCCTGTGAGATTCTGGCCTGGTCTGAGTTCTGTACGACACATTGTTTACACCAACCTACCAAGATTCTGTGTACCTCTCCCTTCTTACCGCTTGAATACCAATCATTCAGCGATGTATTCAGTAAGGGAGAGACTAGCACTTTGCCACAGCATCGCCCATATGACTGTGCTATTAATATTGTGCCCGGTTCAATGCCGCCTAAGGGTGGAATCTACCCATTGTCCTTTGAGGAAAATCAGGCAATGGAGCATTATATCTCTGATGCCCTGGCCCGGGGCATAATTCGTAAGTCTTCCTCGCCCGCGGGGGCTGGATTCTTTTTTGTGAAAAAGAAGAATGGGGAACTCAGACCCTGTATCGACTATAGGGGTCTGAATAAGATAATGATCAAAAATGTCTACCCCATTCCGCTCATAACTGAATTGTTTGATTGACCCAAGGGCGCTTCCATTTCACCAAACGCGACTTAAGGGCGGCATATGATTTAGTCAGAATAAAAGAAGGTGACGAGTGGAAATCTGCCTTTAACACTCGAACAGGGCATTACGAGTATCTAGTGATACCCTTTGGGCTATGCAATGCCCCGGCGGTATTCCAAGAGTTTATCAATGAAGTCCTTAGGGACATGTTACAGTCCTTCGTAGTGGTCTACCTGGGTGATATTCTGATTTATTCTGCTGACCTGGAGACACACAGGGAACATGTTAAAGCAGTACTACAGAAGTTGAGAGAAAATAAGTTATTTTGCAAACTGGATAAGGGCGAATTCCATAGATCCAAGTTGCTGTTCCTAGGCTACGTGATTGGCAAAGATGGCATTGCCATGGACAGCAAAGACAAACTGCTGTGTTGCAGTGGCCACATCCCAGTGGCCTGAAGCCCTTGCAGCGGTTCCTGGGCTTTGCATTCCTGGGCTTTGCAAATGATTATAGAAAATGTATTTGTGACTACTCTACGATTGTAAAACCATTGACTGACATGATGCACAAGGGTGCTAATGCTTCAGTGTGGTCCCCGGAAGTGGTAAAGGCATTTGAGTCCCTGAAGTCCACATTCTCCTCAGCACCAGTTCTGTCACATCCTATACCTAGTTTGCCATTTACACTGGAGGTGGACGCCTCCGAGACTGGTGTAGGAGCAGTATTGTCACAGAGATCGGGTCCTGGGAAGACCTTAATGCCATGTGGATTTAAAAAAAAAAATGACTAAGGCCCAGAGTGTCTATGACATTGGGGATCGCAAATTATTGGCAATCATTTTGGCACTTCATGAGTGGCGCCATCTGTTAGAGGGCACTAGGGCACCGATTCTGATTCTTACAGACCATAAAAACCTTACCTACCTCTCGGAGGCCAAAAGATTATCCCCTAGACAAGCCAGATGGGCCTTGTTCCTGTCACGTTTCAATTTCATAGTATCATACTTACCGGGCACTAAGAATATTAGGGCAGACGCCTTATCCAGACAATTTGGTACAGATCTGGAGTCTGAGTCGGCGCCTGTGCCTATTATACCTCCGGATCGAATACTTGCCACTCTACACACCAGCATCACATCCCCATTGGGTCAAGAGATTTTGGCAGCCAAGGCCAATGCCCCTCCAGAGAAACCCCTGGGGAAGTGCTTTGTGGATGAACCCTTTCGGGCTAAGTTAATGGAGACTTATCACTCATCCCGTGCTGCAGGCCATGTAGGCAAGAATCAGTTAATATGGCCATTGTCCCGAATGTTCTGGTGGCCTACACTAAGGGCGGATTGTGCAGCATTCACGGCAGCTTGTACAGTTTTTGCCCGCTCCAAGTCCCCAAGGCATCTACCAGTGGGGCTCTTGCAAGCCGTTCCTAATTGCAATTGCCCATGGTCCCATGTGTCAATCAATTTTATGGGAGAACTGCCTGCTTCCAATGGTTATACAGTCATTCTTATGGTGGTTGACAGATTCTGGAACATGGCTCATTTTGTGCCACTCCCCGACTTACCCTCGGCTAAGACGTTGGCCATGGTTTTTGCTAGAGAGGTGTTTCGGCTCCATGGGGTACCCAAGGTCCTTGTCTCTGATTGTGGGAGTCAATTTGTATCCAGGTTCTGGAGGGCATTCTGTGACCAAATGGGCATCCAGTTGTCAATTTCCTCTGCATACCACCCCAGACGAATGGGGCCACTGAAAGCTCCAACCAGGGGTTGGAGCAGTTTTTACGTTGTTTTATCTCCAACCATCACGATAACTGGGCAGACCTGTTGCCATGGGCTGAGTTCGCCAGAAATTGTGCCGTGTGTCTGCCTCCGGGAGCTCACCCTTTCTCATCAACTATGGGTTCCAACCGTGCTTGCTCCCAGACACATTTCAAGCACAGCAGATTCCGGCTCTAGATGATGAGCACATTAGGCAACTCCACGCCACTTGGGCACAAGTCCAGAGTTCTCTCAGGGACTTGTTTCAACGAGTTCAGTGGCATGCCAACAATAGATGTCTGCTGGCCCCCGTTTTCCAAGTGGGGGACCGGGTATGGTTGTCCTCCAAAAACTTAAAGTTGCAAGTTCCATGTGGCAAGTTGGCTCCCCGATTTGTGGGTCCATTCCGGGTGCTCCGCAAAGTTAACCCTGTTGCCTATGCCTTAGAATTGCCTGCCTCTATGAGGATTCATAACGTGTTCCATGTGTCCCTCCTCAAACCCCTGGTGTGTAACAGCTATACCACCTCTCAGACAGTTCCAGCTCCAGTGCGTATTGAGGATCACGATGAATATGAGGTGCAGAGTATAATAGACTCATGCAGATTCCATGGACAGATCCAATAGTTGGTGCACTGGAAGGGATATGGCCCAGAGGAACGCTCATGGGTAAACCACTCTGACATCCATGCTCCACTATTGTTGCGCAGATTCCATGCTAAGTTTCCAGCTAAGCCTAGACCCCCCTCAAGACGGGGGGTCATTAAGAGGGGGGTACTATCACGGTGCCCGTGATTCCTGAGCGACATTGGTACTTCCGGGTTTACCCTGGCTGCATTCTTATTGGCTCTGTGTTGTTAACTCCTCCCAGGACTTGCCTTTAAATACGCCCTCCTGTCACTATACCGGTGCCCTTTCGTGGTGTACCCGTATCTTGTGACTAGTAGCTCTTGTTCCTGTTTCCGTGTATGACCCGGCTCGCCTGACTACGCTTAGTTCCTGACGCTCCTGTGATCCGATTCCGTTGCTGACCTTGGACTGGCTGACTAACTCCTTGTGTACCGAACTGCCTTGGCTGAGTATCTGATTCCGTTACCGACTTAGGACTGGCTGACTAACTCCTTGTGCACCGAACTGGCTTGGCTGAGTATCTGATTCCGTTACCGACTAGGACTGGCTGACTAACTCCTTGTGTACCGAACTGGCTTGGCTGAGTATCTGATTCCGTTACCGACTAGGACTGGCTGACTAACTCCTTGTGTACCGAACTGGCTTGGCTGAGTATCCGATTCCGTTACTGACTAGGACTGGCTGACTAACTCCTTGTGTACCGAACTGGCTTGGCTGAGTATCCGATTCCGTTACCGACTAAGACTGGCTGACTAACTCCTTGTGTACCGAACTGGCTTGGCTGAGTATCCAATTCCGTTACTGACTAGGACTGGCTGACTATCCTGTTTGTACCGATCTGGCTGGGCTAGTGTCTGGTGGTCCATCTGACTGGCTGTGTATTCCGTGTGTGCCAACCTGGTTGAGTTCTAGTTCCATCGCTCACAGGACTGGCTATTCACCTCCGTGTACGGATCAGAGTGACAACGGTTGCTGACCGGTTACGTTACGTACCCTTCTCGCTCCCGCTCGCTTACCGCATTTCGCCTATTAGGCATAACCGCTCCTATAGTCACCTGGTGCCTGTGGGAGTTTCATCACTCACCAGTGTCTGTGTTGCCTCCGGTAAACCTATAGTAGGGTCCAGTCTATACCAGACTTCTGCCCGTGTTGCCTACGCTCACCCTAGTGGTCTAGGGTCACTATCCAGCCAGTATTTGGTGTCTGTTGCCTCCGTTAACCCTAGCGTGCTAGGGCCCAGTTGCTGCCATAATCCTGTTGCCTCCGTTAACCCTAGCGTTCTAGGGTCAAGCCTCTGCCAGAATCTGAACCGTGTTTACTCCGTTAACCCTAGCGTGCTAGGGCCTAGTTGCTGCCAGATTCCTATCCATGTTGCCTCCGTTAACGCTAGAGTTCTAGGGTCTAGCCGCTGCCAGAGTACTGTCCGTGTTGCCTAAGTTAACCCTAGCATTCTAGGGTTCAGTCACTGCCAGAGTCCTGTCCATGTTGCCTCCATTTACCCTAACTACTAGGGTCAGTTCTCTGCCAGAGTCTTGCCAGTGCTGCCTCCATTAACCCTAGATGCCTAGGGTCTACTGTCTCCCTGTACACTATTGGTGCTGCCTCCATTATCCCTAGTCCTTTAGGGAATTGCCCATCAGTCACCCATCGCTTGTGTCACCTATTGCGTTGTAGGGCTGTTGAGGATATTCTGTTTACGAAACTATCTCCAAATTCTTCTATAAGTCCAAGATCACTACACTTGTTTTGCATTATTACTACTGTATATATTCTCGCCATGACCCGCGTCAGATTTGGGAAGTACTTGGTATGGACCTCATCTGGACCTGTGTGGGGCTATTGTGCATTGTTTTCAATAAAGCTTTTAACCTTACCTTACTGTCTGAGAGTTCTTTAACAAACCGTGACACAGCCGCTGCGCGGGCAGTCTCCACTGCGCATGACTGCACTGCAACCGGCCGGCACTGTGGCCCGTGTAACGGGCTCTTCAACTTGTATAATAATAATGTAATAACGTTCTGTTACAGTCCCTAGAATATAATAATAATGTTGTGTTACAGTCCTTAGAATATATAACAATAATGATGTAATAACGTTGTGTTTTAGTCGATAGAATATAATAATGATGCAATAACATTACAGTCCCTAGAATATAATAATGATGTAATAACATTACAGTCCCTAGAATATAATAATGATGTAATAACATTACAGTCCCTAGAATATAATAGCTATATAATAACGTTCAGTTACAGTTTCTAGAATATAATAGTAATGTAATAACTGTTAGGGACCAGGAACCAGACAGACACAAAAATGTGAAGTGCAAAACATATTTATTGAAATAACCAAAGCAAAACTGTGATCCAGGAGCATAAACCAAAAGACAAGCTGGGGTCAGGAACCAAGACGGGTAATCAGACAAGCTGGGGTCAGGAATACAGGGGTCAGCAATGTCAGGAACAAGTCAGGAGTCAGAAGGGACATCACAGGAAGCCAGGTCATGCACAGATAATCAGGAACTCAGGAGAACACACTTGCACCCAAAAGCAGGCACAAGGGCAAGGAGGAAGTGAGTCTAGCTGCTTTAAATAGCCTGGAAGGGGTTGTCTGATAAGTCAGGTGAGTAAACATGGAAACAGAGAGGTCAAGGCAATTTCTTAATAATCAGCTGAGTCAGTGTGACACAGGGAAGGAAAAGGAAGTTTGTTATCACCAGCAGAGTGTATAAGCAAAGAGCAGTTCAGCCAAACCGTGATAGTACCCTCTCCTCAACAACCCCTCAGTAGGGCAGGACCAGGTTTGAGGGGAAAACATACATGGACGGCACGGAGGAGGGCGGGAGCATGCATGTCTGAGACTGGAACCCACGAGTGCTCCTCAGGGCCGTACCCATTCCAATGGACAAAATATTGAAGCCTCCCACGGAACCTACGAGAGTCAACTACAGAGAGGATCTCAAACTCCTCATGACTGTCAACAGGCACCGAACGGGGTCGAGGAGCAACCGTAGTAAAACGATTACAAACCAGGGGTTTCAGCAGCGAGATATGGAACACATTGTATACTCACATATTGGGGGGAAGGTCTAGGGCATAGTCACCAGGGCTCACATGATGGAGGATACGGAAAGGCCCCACAGGGAGCCAGTTTCTTGAAGGGCACTCAGAGGTGGAGATTTCTGGAGGACAATCAGACCCTCTCGCCAACCTGTTTGGAGGGGGAGGGTAAGTGTTTATGATTGGCTTGGAGTTCCTGGGATTGTTGTGAGTGTCACAGTACCTCTTGGACCTGCACCCTGTGGAACGAATCTGCTGGAGATGATCCTCCAACGCTGGAATGCCCTGGGGATTGAAAGAGTCAGGAATCATGGAGGGTTGATACTCGTAATTCACCATGAAGGGGGAGAGGATTAGCACAAAGAACTAGGAAGGATACATTACTCACCAAAGAGTAGGGAGGGTTGCCGTGGAAGGACACAGAAGAAAACCAAATATCGGTGAGTAAATTTCACCTTTTCCTCTGTCCAATCCACGGCATAGACTGTGGGACTTACCAAAACAGTACCCAGATAATAGCGAGGGAACAATGCCCTTTAACATAGAAATGGCAGCTTCAAGCACCGTCCTGCCAAAGTACACATCTTCGGATGCATGAAGGTCCAGTCTATAGAGTTTAAAAAATAGAGACTGAGGATCAAGTGGCAGCTTACATCTCTCTTCTGGGATAATGACTGTCTTTCATGCCCGTGAGTTGAAAAACAGCCCTGGTAGCCCTCTTGCAATGGATGATTTGAAAAGTTGCAGTGCCCTTTAAATTTCCCAAGGAAATACATGAAGAGCTCAGTCAAACGAAGGAGCGGTGTACTTGAAGTAAATTTGCAAACAAGAGACCAAGTCCAGGTTATGCAACCCCCTTCTGTATTCTGTCTGGAACCTGAACACAAGGATGGAAGAACAATGTCCTGACTAAGATGGAATTGGGTTATCGCCTTAGCATGAGATGTAGCTTTAGGACATAATGCAACTGTGCCCTGATGGAACATCATATGGAGGGACACATAATCATGCCTGTAATTTACTTACCATGTTAGCAGAAGACATATCTGTAAGTAAGAGTCCTGAATTGAGATGGTTAAAGGATATCTCATCATAATGATTCATAGTATGGATGGGAGGATAATAGTTGCAAGACTAATATTAAAATCCCAAGATGGGAAGAATCTTCCAGAATGTAGGTTAAAATTGTTTGTGAAATAGCTGATGCGTATCCCTTAAAGAGGGAGTTGTCAGCAAAAGGGATTGCCAAAACTGCAGAAAGAAGCCGAAGATGACACTAAGCAATTCAGGCTTTAAAGTCTTCTAGACCCTATAGAGAAGAAATCCAAATTCTTTCCTCAATAATAAGGGACCTATCCAGATTCCGGGATAGACACCATCTATGAAAGATAGACTAGATTCTGTAGTAGGTCTTTGTGGAAGAAGGCCATCTGCCTGCTATGATGGTATCAAGAATGGAACTGGAAATACCCACGAGTCTTAAAGAGCTCCGTTCAGCTTTCAGGCCACCAGTCTGAAGAAAGCTGGATTTGTAGCTATATCCTATAATAGTTCTTTGGGGAGGAAGGTCATCTGCCTGCTATGATGGTATCAAGAATGGAACTGGAAATACCCACAAGTCTAAAAGAGCTCTGTTCAGTCTTCCGGTCCATCAGCCTGAAGAAAGCTGGATTTGTAGCTTTAGGTCTGTATACCACAACTTCCGATGGCCAGTCTGGATCGATAATTAATTCTGATATGTCTGTATCGTCCGTACTATGTTCATGAGTAGCAGAATAGGAGGAAAGGTATGCCAATCTGAAGTTCCATGGGACTTTCAAGGCATCATGTCCCAGGAGTTAACTGTCATACCAACAGGACAGGACCCTCTGCCACTGTGTTTCATTTGTGATCAGGTCTATCAAGTGAAATCCAGGGGTGGATTTACATTGCAGGAGCCTGTAGGCACAGAAATCTGAAGCCCCCCCCCCCCGATTTGCCATCTCTCCTGGGCACCTCCACAATGCTCCTAATCTCCACACTGCCCTCCATCATCTCCATATTGCCCTCACATTGCCCCCCCCCAGTGTCTGTTTCCTACCTCCTTTGTGGTCCAGCAGCATGGCAGGCGAGGCCTCCTGCACAGACCTGTAGCTGCTGGAGCTCCCACTCGGTCTTCTCTTCAGTAGTGCAGAGCGCTGGGAGATGATGTAATGGAGATGATGTCATCTCCCAGCGCTCTACATTACTAAAGAGCCAACAAGGGAGCTCAGCAGCTACATGCCTGTGCCGAAGAAGGCAAAGACCTCACCATGTTGTTGCAGAAGCCAAGTGCTGGTGGTGGTGTGGGGGTCAGCGAGGCTAAATTAAAAAAAAAAAATCGATCCCAATGACAGGCGCCTGTAGGCAGATGCCTACTCTGCCTTATTACAAATCTGGCCCTGGTGAAATTATATAGTCAAAAACCAGACTGATACATTTCCCTTGAGAGGCCCCTCCCCTGGGTTATCTTGTTCTGCTGAAGAATTCAGCCTTATGATTCAGATGACCGTGCAGGCAAGATGCAGATAGGGCTTGTAGGTGCATTACTACCCAAGGCAGGATTCGTACTGCCAGTCCGCCAAATGGAACACTTCATGTTCCTCCCTGAATTAGGAGGTATAGTACTAATGAAGAAATCAAGACAGCCGTTTACCAAAGATCATCCTGGAAGTGTTTTGAGACATTTCCAGATTGGCAAGAGTTCCAGTAGGTTGATGTGTAGATAGGCTTCTGGGGGGGTCCAAATCCACTGCATCATCATTTGATTCCCAATTCCTCCCCATCCTGATTTGCTGGCATCTATTGGTTGTGTCTGCCAGTCTGGTTCCATGAGGGGACTGCCCTTCAATACATTGGGCCGATAACCCACCTTGATAAATTTTCTCTTGTGGAGGGCAGAACTGGCATCTTTTGGGGAACGTGAAGGTATCCTAGTAGTAGCACCTGAGACCCTTTACCTGAGTAATCTGGGTATGAGCCGACACCCAGGGAATGATTGCTGCATCAATGACAAGTATACTAACAACTGCACGAAAAATCTTTGCAGTCTGAACCTTCTTTGCAGAAAAGAGGACACTTATGAATATGAGATGCTGTCTCTCTTCAGACTAGGTTGCTTGTTGTAGGATAGCGTTGAATGTCATTTATCATTAAATGATTGGCGACTAGCTTGAAAATGGATGTCTTACCGAAAAAAAAATACTTGTGTCTAATGGAATCCATTCCATTTGGAGACCGGAACTGAGGATAGAGAGCGCAGACATCTTGTCTGTGCATATGCGCCGTCAGGTCCGGTCTCCATAGAGTACACTGCTTTGCACCATATGGTCACCCGGAAGGGACTGACGGCGCAGGCTCACAGACCGCACTAACCTGCCCGTCAGTCCTGAAACAAGACGGATTCCTCTAGACACAAGTGGTTTTTTTTGGTAAGACATATACTGTATTTTCAAGCTAGTCGCCAATCATTTAATGAATGCATGGCGACTGGCTATTATCTGAAAGTTCTGCTTTAAACTTTCTATGATCAAGGTACAACTTGTATCCGATGCCTGAGGCATCGTGCCATGGTCACCATAAGACTTTGGTGAAGGACTTGAGGGGCTGAAAACAACCTATATGACAGAACCTGGTACTGGCAATGCATTGCGTACCACTCTGGCACTCAAAGGGTTAAAAGAGGCCCAGTCTACACCATACTGATGCAGAAGATTAAGTACACCTGGCTTCATAGAATTTCATTGAAAGGGTCTTTTTCTGGAGTCTTCCTGTATGCAAGTCTGACGTTCTGAGAAGCTCCTTGCTTCCTCTGGTCACAACCTCTGCCAGGATTGCATCTGCTTGCCTTATGAAAGGACTGCCGTCTTTCTTGAGTGGAGATTGCCGCAAACCCCTAGCTCAACTTCTCTGAAGCAGCAAAGGAATCATACTTCCAGAATACCTTTGATTATCTCTTCAAGTTGGTCATCAAATAGTTCTGAACCAGTAAATGTAAAGGAGACAAGCTTGTTCTTGAAGGAAACACAATAACCGCATGTGGGGAGGTGAAATGCACATTTATAATTTTAATTGGTCCTACCTGCTGGGAGGCAGAGCTAACACCCACAGTCTATGCCGTGGATTGGACACAGAAGAAATTGCGAATACATTTCCTGTAGTAGTTAATGAACCCAAGGAAATGTTGAAGAGAGTGAAGACCTACTGTCAAGGTTCCCAGGAATAAACCAGGAGTCAGTACGGTAAAGTAAAACAATCTTTTATCAGAATAATCACAGTAATGCACGTACATAGATAACACACAGAGGGTGATCAAAGATGCAAGCACTGTATCAGAAATAGCAGTCCGCCAATAGATCCACCACACTGTCCGAGACTAGGCCTCAGCCCACTGGAGCCTCGAGGTAATTCAGAACGCCCAAAGGACTAGCACTGACTCAGCCTGCAGTCAGTCTAGAAGTTTCCAATATCTACGCAACCAAGGAGACTACTGACTCACGCCTGCAGTCAGTAAGCTAGGAGTCTGATAGAGCCCAAGGTGCGCACTAGGATGGGTGTCTGTGGAGCAGGGATCAACACACGGAGGAAACAGACAGAGCCCCCTAGTCAGCACCAGAAAGGATAGTCAGACAAGCCGGGTCATACACCGAGCGGGTAGTCAGCCAGAGCCACAGGTTTGCACTAGATAGGATATCCACTGAAGCAATTGAAAGCTGGATGCACAGTGGACAGAGCCCCAGATAAACACCAGAGTGGGTAGTCAGACAAGCCAGGTCACACATGGAGTGGGTAGTCAGCCAGAGCCACAGGTTTGCACCAGAAAGGATGTCTAAGCCAAATCGGAACGCACAAGGAGAATGGTCAGACAGAGCCACAGGTCAACACCAGGATGGATGGTCAGACAGGCCGGGTCATACACAGTTCAGGTAGTCAGCCAGAGCCACAGGTCTGCACCAGATTGGGTGTCCACTACACAATGGGAGCAGGCAAAAGAGTAGTCAGACAGAGCCTCATGTCCGCACCAGAATGGATGGTCAGACAAACCAGGTCATACATAGAGCCCAAGGGAAACAGAACTGTATTGTACAACAATGCAAAGGCAACTGAGTCAGGACTCAGTCTGCCCTTTAAGCCCCTCCTCAAGAAGTAGGTAGGAGGAGCAGCTCAGAGGGAGGAAGTAGGTAGGAGGAGACTTCAGGAATCAAACACATAAAACAGAGGCCTGCTGCATGCTTTAAGTCTCACGCCTGTTGATGACGCATCTAGCTTTGATGCATCCAACCATGCGTCATTCCGGCGACATCCATGTGGCATGGACGGCTGCTGACACCGAAGTGTTTTTTTTGAGTGTTGGCTGAGGCGGCAGCTCTGGAACCAAGGTAATCTGTAACACCTACGGGTCGCGGCCACTCAAGAACAGCCGAGGGTCCATAGAGAAACCAACCGCTTAAATTAAGTACCCCAAGAAGGTGACCTGTTCACGGTGGAACTCACACTTCTCTAATTTGCAAAAGAGGTTATTCTCTCTTAATCTTTGCAGATATTGGGCTACATCTGCATGGTGTCGTTCCACGGAGGTGGAATGGATCAGAATGTTGTCTAGGTAAACCACCACGCATTGTTGGAGCATGTCCCGGAGGACATCATTTAAGAATTCCTGGAAAACTGCGGGGGCATTGCAGATACTGAAGGGCATTGTGAGGTACTCGTAATGTCAGATCCGGTGTTATATGTGGTTTTACATTTGTGGCCTTCCTTAATTCTTACCAAATTATATGCCCCTCGCAGGTCGAACTTAGTAAACACCTTGGACCCTTTCTAGTCATCGAATAGCTCAGTAATAAGTGGAATTGGGTAGGCGTTTTTAACAGCGATACGGTTGAGTCCCCCTATAATCAATACAGGGTCTCAGTTCTCCACTCTTCTTCTTCACAAAGAAGAATCTGTCCCCGGCGGGAGAGGAGAAATTGCTGATAAACCCCTGGGACATTGCATCTGCAACATACTCCTCCATCTCCTTATTCTACACATCAGATAGAAGGTAGACTCGCCCTCTAGGAGGTATGGCACCCTGCTCCAGCTCAATGGTGCAATCGTATGGGCGGTGAGGAGAAGAAAATGGGCCTAACTGCTCAAATAGCCAGGAAGGGGTTGGCTGATAACAAACAGGAGAGTAACCATGGTAACAGAGCAGTAAAGGCAGTTCCTTACTCATCAGCTGAGTCTGCCAGACACTGGGAAGGGAAAGCTCTCACCAGCAGGGGGCCCTCTGACCCTTCTGTTCTCCACATTTAATATCTCTGTACATCTATTCCCTATTGTGCAGCGCTGTGGAATTAGTTAGCGCTATATAAAGAATAATAAGGAAAAGGCAGCTTATCATCAGTAGAATGTATAAGGATAGAGCAGTTCAGCCAGTGACAGTAACGTTCTGTTACAGTCCCTAGAATATAATACTAATGTAATGACGCTGTTTTAGTCCCTACAATATAGTAATAATGATGTAATAACATTACAGTCCCTGGAATATAATAACAATGTAATAACGTTGTGTTAGAGTCCCTGGTATATAATAATAATAATAATAATAATAATGATGTATTAATCCTCCAGTATCTGTAACACTATGAAATCACTGTGCTGCGCCTGTTCTCGCTCCCTGAGGCATTCTGTCCCTCTTCTCTCCCCGTAACGCGTGTTCGTTGACGTTTGTTTATTAGCTCCGCCTTCTTTATTACGCGGAGTCCCGCCTCCTCTCCCTGCCCCGCCTTCTTACTGTATATTTGTTCGTTTGTTTGCCTGTTTAGCCCCGCCTCCTCCTCTGGCTCCGCCTTCCACCTGCTTTTTGATACGTTTTCTTTGCTCTCTGATCCCGCCTCCTCCCTTGGCTCCGCCTTGTCTCAGAATGTAGACTTCAAGCTAAGGCCACGCCCACACGTCTGGCCCCACCCCTCTCCTGAGGTAACTTCAGACAGAAGATGGCCGCCGCTAGCACCGAGTCACAGACCTCTCCGGACGGGCCTCAGAGCCCCGCTCACAGTCAGAGCTCCGCCAGTGGCGGCGGGGCAGGAGAGGAGGCCGGACGGGAGGAGCTGCCCGGGGAGTTGGGCGCACGGGAGGATGAAGACGAGGAGGACGATGAGAGCAGCCGGAGCTCCGGGGTGGGGGAGGAAGGCAGCTCGGAGCGCTCGGACAGTCCGGCCGGTAGTAGTCTAGGGGGCCGCTCGGACAGTCCGGCCGGGAGCAGCCTCGGGGGGCAGGAGAACCCCAGCCAAGTCGGCAGCAGCACGGCCAGTAGCACGGGTAGCAGCTCAGGGGGAGATGACGGGTACTGCAGCGGGAGAACCAGCCTGGAGGTGTCCGAGGGGGAACCGCTCAGCCGCATGGACTCGGAGGACAGGTGAGTGACCTGGGCACTGAGGAGGGGGTGCTGATACCACTTAGGGCTAAATGGCTGGTGTCAGGGGTACAGTGAAGGGGGCGGTGCTGGTGTCAGGGGTACAGTGAAGGGGGCGGTGCTGGTGTCAGGGGTACAGTGAAGGGGGCGGTGCTGGTGTCAGGGGTACAGTGAAGGGGGCGGTGCTGGTGTCAGGGGTACAGGGAAGGGGGCGGTGCTGGTGTCAGGGGTACAGAGAAGAGGGGCAGTGCTGGTGTCAGGGGTACAGGGAAGAGGGGCAGTGCTGGTGTCTGGGGTACAGTGAAGGGGGGCAGTGCTGGTGTCTGGGGTACAGTGAAGAGGGGCAGTGCTGGTGTCAGGGGTACAGGGAAGGGGGCAGTGCTGGTGTCAGGGGTACAGAGAAGAGGGGCAGTGCTGGTGTCAGGGGTACAGTGAAGGGGGGCAGTGCTGGTGTCAGGGGTACAGGGAAGGGGGCAGTGCTGGTGTCTGGGGTACAGTGAAGAGGGGCAGTGCTGGTGTCAGGGGTACAGGGAAGAGGGGCAGTGCTGGTGTCTGGGGTACAGTGAAGAGGGGCAGTGCTGGTGTCTGGGGTACAGGGAAGGGGGGCAGTGCTGGTGTCAGGGGTACAGTGAAGAGGGGCAGTGCTGGTGTCAGGGGTACAGGGAAGAGGGGCAGTGCTGGTGTCTGGGGTACAGTGAAGAGGGGCAGTGCTGGTGTCAGGGGTACAGGGAAGGGGGCAGTGCTGGTGTCAGGGGTACAGAGAAGAGGGGCAGTGCTGGTGTCTGGGGTACAGGGAAGGGGGGCAGTGCTGGTGTCAGGGGTACAGGGAAGAGGGGCAGTGCTGGTGTCTGGGGTACAGGGAAGGGGGGCAGTGCTGGTGTCTGGGGTACAGGGAAGGGGGGCAGTGCTGGTGTCTGGGGTACAGAGAAGAGGGGCAGTGCTGGTGTCAGGGGTACAGTGAAGGGGGGCAGTGCTGGTGTCAGGGGTACAGTGAAGAGGGGCAGTGCTGGTGTCATGGGTACAGAGAAGGGGGCAGTGCTGGTGTCAGGGGTACAGTGAAGAGGGGCAGTGCTGGTGTCAGGGGTACAGTGAAGAGGGGCGGTGCTGGTGTCAGGGGTACAGAGAAGAGGGGCGGTGCTGGTGTCGCTGAGGGATACAGTGAAGGGGGCAGTGCTGGTGTCGCTGAGGGGTACAGTGAAGGGGGCAGTGCTGGTGTCGCTGAGGGGTACAGTGAAGGGGGCAGTGCTGGTGTCGCTGAGGGGTACAGTGAAGGGGGTTAATGCTGTTGTCGCTGAGGGGTCCGGCAAAGTTTGCAGTGCTGATGTGTCTGAGGGGTACAGCAAAGGTGGCAATGCTGGTGTTGCTGAGGGGTACAGTGAAGGGGGGGGAGTGCTGGTGTTGCTGAGGGGTACAGTGAAGGGGGGGCAATGTTGGGCTAATCTAGTATGTGTTTCTCTAAACACTGATGTTCTCTACCGATGTCTTATTACACAGTAACTTGCATTTCACTGTTGATTTACATTAAGGGACGTGTACTGCTACAAAACAATGTGCTGCTGTTCTGTAGAAGCATATCTACCCTATATGGTATGTATGTGTGTGTGTGTTACTCTCCTGGTCTTGGCTATTTGTTCTGTAGAATTGTATCTACAATATCTGGTGTCGGTGACTCTCCTGGTCTTGGCTGTTTGTATTCCAGGTGGCTGGTTGCTGCTGCTCTTCTCCTGAGACTGTCACTGACTCCTGCTAAATGCATGTAGAATCTGGTTGGTGGATGGTTACGGTTTATCCATTGGTGGTACTAGGTGGTAGTTGACAGTAACATGGCAGGAGGAGTACGCGGAGTGCAGCTGAAGTGGATGTGGCAGATCTAACTGGGTTGGGCATCTTAAAACCACCTGTTGAAACTTTCATACTCATTTGATTGTGTATTTATTGTGATCAGCCTTTGGTACATAGAACACAGCTTTTCCTTTGAGTAAAGGATCATGTGGGACCTGTGGATATTTATGGCAATATATGCAGACACATTTGGAGCAATTCTGGGACAAATCAGCTGCACCATAATACCTGGACTCATACAATTCTGTTTGACAGACTTTCAGGTTATTTGTATATACATATTTCTCTGGGTCCTTAAAATCCTAGTTATCTCCTAAAAATATGTCTGGCCCAGTTGTGTTTTTGTCCACTCCCTGTCATAAGGTACAATACAGTTCTTGACATTTCCATTGATTTAAAAGGCATTTATAATGTCTTACTAATGGTGCTTCTATGGGGGTGCATTGTGCAGCTCCAAATTGTTTCTGCCAGCCATTTGTAGGGGTCCGAGCAATGACCGATAGGCTAGCACCTGGCATTGTTATCTAGAAGTTTGTGGCCCTTGGGATCCATGAGCATTCTCTATAGAGCCTGTGTCTGGCCTGGAAGCACCTAGGGTCCATGGAGACTACGTACTCAGCCCAGCAACACTGAGCTATGAGACTACTCAAAGAACTAACATGGGAGCCTGGGGGGTCTCTTTAGATTCCTAGTGGTCCATTGGAACTCTCAATGCAGCCGGCTTCATGGTAGATCCGCTCCCATTGGGGCAGCAGGCCTCTGCTTCTGTCCACAACTTGTTTTTTAACATTTAATTTGCTAGAGTACTCTGCTCCAACACGTTGCTTACTATACTATGGTGACCCCACATCCAGTGGGGTTAAAAGCCCAGTTTATGAAATACTGTGTTTACCATGATGCATTTGGCTTTCTTCACTTGTGTGTTTGTGCATATGAGGTGAGGAGAGTCTTCCATGTTTTCCTATAGTGTACAAATGTGTAATTTTATATTAGAGCAGTTTGTGGTAATTTTAGCATTACTTATGGTGCCGAGTGGCATAGTAATGTAACCCACACTCCAATAAAATAGGAGGTAAGTGATTGCATTCACACGTCTGTTGGTCAGAGTGGTATCCCTGACAAGATCAGCATGTGGAGATAGTCCCGTCTCCATTCCGTGTTCAGGACAAATGGGAAAGAAGCTGCACAAACCGGATGAATTATGCGTAATAAAACTTATTACCACAGTATACAGTATATGTAAAAAAAAAATCATTGTGGCCAGTAAGCTTTGATAAAGTGGAGTTTTCAGTCATGAAACGCATTAGCAGGCCATTATTTTATGTAATTTTTCTATATACATAATGCTTCATCCCCCTGGTATACCGGTATCTCTATGAACTCTACTTGTCTGGGCCCAGGACAATCCATGTCATATTGGAAGGCCGCAGTCTCCATCAGCGAGGGGAGACCCTGTGCACCAAGTTCCTCCGCATCCTCTTGTGAGGAACCTGCTGCATCATTAGAAACATATAGAAATGAACTACAAATGGATTGTCCAAATAACCGTATGTGTTTCATTTGTCAGTGTTTAGATAGCTCTCTTTTTTAGTGGATGGATGAGATAATTATTTTTATTTTTTTTCCTGAAAAATGTATATATTTTTTTTAATTCCCTTTCAATCAAATGTGCTTTTACATTTTAGCCCTTGAATACCGGATGTTTTCAGGACGGTGTAAATCTGTTGGAGAGATCTCTAATATTAAAAGGGTTAAAGGCCCCATTTTAAATGCTGGTTAGTTCTACTGTATACTGAAATTGTTTTTCTCCAAAATGAATCCACATTTCTTTGAAAAATCCATTGGTTTGTCTGACTTGTTGGGTGTCGTGGTTTATTTATCTCTTGTCATGAAAGCGCTTCATACGCTGTGACACAATAAAATAAGACAATGTTACTGCAGGGAGTAATGGCTGTCCGTATTCCCTCGGGTTTGTGGGAGTAAATTGGATTGGGATATTTTATAGGTCATATTAACTGTTCTCAGAGTTGTCCAGTACATTATGTCAAGTAGTTCATCTGCTACATGATAGTAATGACACAAACCAGGAGAGACTGCTGACATCCTTGTGGCACTGAAGTCCGTACCTGTATCTAAGCACTGACATGTTTAATATACACTAGCGGTCAAACGTTTTGGGACACCTCAATTTTTGCTACTTTTAGTTATTGCCATGTACCTTGACAAAAACATTAGAAAAACATGTCAACATTGGGTACATTTGTTTCATCATATTTTATAAATTATTTTACAGGAAATTTGATGAAAATAATGGTATCTTTAGAAAGCCCATGTTATGGCAAGAAAAAAATGTATATAATATATGTGGGTACAAGAGAACCAGTATATAATATGTGTGGGTACATTAAAAGAGTAAGAGGAAAATTACAGCTAAACACAAACACAGAAGAAGTGTTAAAACGGCCATGGCCCTTCTGGACAATGGCCGTTTTAACACTTTTTCTGTGTTTGTGTTTAGCTGTAATTTTCCTGTTACCCTTTTAATGTACCCACACATATTATATACTGGTTCTCTTGTACCCACATATATTATATACTGGTTCTCTTGTACCCACACATTATATACTGGTTCTTTTGTACCCACACATATTATATATTGTTTTTCTTGCCATAAGATGGGCTTTCTAGATATACCATTATTTTCATCAAATCACTTTTTTTTTTTTTTTTTTTAAACTTTGGCACTAAAAATCTTTTATACATCTACAAACGCTAAAAAACCCCCTGCTAAATAGATTATATTTGTCTTGATTTTAGAAATACCCAATGTTGACATGTTTTTGTCAAGTTATATGGCAATAACTAAAAGCAAAAATGTAGGTGTTCTGAAACGTCTGACCGCTAGTGTAAGAGCCTGGGCCGGATCCTGTCACCCCTCTACCCACAGGTTAGTACATCACAGTCTGCAGTACTGCGCTCTGCACATTCTTCTTATCGGTCTTTCCAGAAGAGCAGCCGCGTGGCATTGTGTGCAGACGTGAACGCTGGATTCTCACAAGTACAAGACTGGATAAACAGAATCGGTGCGCTGATTACAGTATAATAAATGAGTTGTGCGTAGCATTACAGATAGAATAGCATGCAGGTGCTTCCAGTTGCATAGACAGGACTGAATGCACCCAGTTTACAAGAAGAATCTTATTTCACCACACAGTCTGTCCGCGTGCAGTTTGATTCACACTTGGATACAGCACGTTACCCTAATACTGAAGCATCTCCTCTCTTGGTCTCAGGCACTCAGAGGATTAATGATTTCCCTACTTTACCACAGGGGAATTAGTCAAAATGGTTAAACAACTTGTTTCACTTGCCAGCAATAATAGATTTGGTATTGAAAGGCAAATGGCATTTAAAGCCATGTGAGAAATAAGTAAAATTGATATACATTTATATCCTTGTTCAGCATGGGGCCTCAATTGCATCTTCTGAACATGAACAAACTGCACCCTCCACAGACTGTCTGTGTATTGCACATGGGGGAGTGTGAAATAATGTGTTTGGAGTGAGTGCAGTGATGCTACTTGGCATATTATGGGATGTAAGCCGCATCACTTGGTGCACTCTTGTGATTTCAGCATTCATTAGCAGTCCTTTTGTATGTTATAATTGATGTGTATTATGTGTATATGTATTTGTGTGTAGGGAAACTAGTAATAGTGTGTGTGTGTGTGTATATGTATTTGTAGGGAACTAGTAATAGTGTGTGTGTGTGTGTGTGTGTGTATATGTATTTGTAGGGAACTAGTAATAGTGTGTGTGTGTGTGTGTGTATGTGGATATGTATTTGTAGGGAACTAGAAATAGTGTGTGTGTGTGTGTGTGTGTGTGTTATAGCTGATGCTATGTGTGTGTGTATGTGGATATGTATTTGTAGGGAACTAGTAATAGTGTGTGTGTGTTATAGCTGATGCTATGTGCGTGTGTGTGTATGTGGATATGTATTTGTAGGGAACTAGTAATAGTGTGTGTGTTATAGCTGATGCTATGTGTGTGTATGCGGATATGTATTTGTAGAGAACTAGTAATAGTGTGTTTTCCAGCCTTTATTAGCAGTTCTCGTGTGTGTGTGTGTGTGTGTGTGTGTGTGTGTGTTTTGTAGCTGATGCTGTGTGTGTGGATATGTATTTGTGTACATAGAACTAGTAGTAAATGATGTATGTGGTTCTTGATTGGGGTAATTTGCCAATTTTTTTTTTTTACTCGTAATGCAAATGCTAATCATTCTCCTGATGTGACCAAGTGGCCGCTGGGATTACTGCAATAATGATGTAACGTTCTGTGCCAGTGCTCATGTACTATTTCATCTACATGTGTATTGTGATTGAGGGGTGATAACAAATTACCCACATGGCCCCTGTTTGTAGTCTTCTCAATCCAAAGTGAAGCAGGCGCCCCTGCTGGCTGCCACACTTTTCTCATGCTCCTGACCTCTCCAGGAATTATCTTCATTATAACCTCCTTGCTTTCAAAATTCACCAAAAATATTCCAAGGACCAAGCTGTACTCCACATTCCACATACCTGGACTTACCAAAATTCAACGGATGGCATTATAACACTGAGATATACAGCGGATTGAAATATACTTCCCCTGGACCCTCTGCTAAGAAGAGATAACTCCACTGGAACACCACAAACAAGGTACATTGAAACTATAAAACCAACTCTCCTCCAGTTGTTATTTGGGTTTTGTATTTGATCATCCATTCAGCAATGCTCAGATTTCATTTCTAAACACTCAGAAAACTTATTGATGAAATATATATATTTATATATATTCCACTGAAGCACACTGGTTTTGAACTCCTGTAATCTGACCTGCATGCACGCTTTCTTATCTATGTTATCTACAAAGCAGCCTGAAGTGCAAAATTCCACACCTCACACTGGCCTGCATCCTATAGAACAGGACAATGTGACCATCACCCACAGCTGACATCCCTGCAAGAGTTAGATGCTGTTTTATCCCTATGAATGCTGAGGGAATGATCACCTATACTCACCTCCAGTTAATTGGGTTTTGGATTTAATCATCTATTCAGCAATACTTAGATTGAATTTCTACACTGTGAAAACTTATTGACGAAAAAAACCCCCAAAGAAACAAAAAGAAAAAATGTCAACTATATATTTCACTGAAACATATTTGAAACTGCAATCTGACCTGCATGGATGCTTTCTTATCTGTAATCTACAAAGCATCCTGAAGTGCAAAATTCCACACCTCACACTTGCCTGCATCCTAAAGAACAGGACAATGTGATCATCCCCCACAGCTGACATCCCTGTAAAACTCAGAGGCTATTTTAACCCCCTCACTGCTGAGGGAATGATCACCTATCTGTTTTCCCTACAACCCCAAAAAGTGGTCTCTCCGCTCAGTCCCTCGCAAGTGGTTACCTTAAAATCGCTTGGCATCTTCAAAGGCACTCACAGGGGCTGCCGTGGTGGAAAATCAAAACTTAAAGCTCAATCTCCTGACACTCTCATAGCCACTTCTACCTGCAAACCCAATTGAAGTGATTCAATCCAGAAGCCACAAAAAGCGCACATTCAAATCAAGGAAACCTCTTTGTGTGATCCCCATAAGTAGATGCATTGTTTCCAAAGTACAGAGCAAGAACTCAGAACCCCAAGACTGTCCTATCAGATCAATCCTGTGCAATGCCAGATCAATAAAGAACAAAACAGCTATTATCGCCAACCTTATTGAAACATGTGAATTAGCGTGCATTACAGAATCTTGGCTAGATGACAATGCGGGGCCTATCCTAGCAGCAGCTGTTCCAGGCAACTATACAGTGTTCCACAGACCGAGACAAGAACGCAAGGGAGGTGGAGTAATGATTTGTGTCAAATCATCCTTAAACCCCAGGCCAATATCAGTCCACACACCCCAATCTTTTGAATGTGTAGCTGCTAGCATCTCAATAGATGGAGGATTTTGAATACTGTTAATATGCAGACCCCCAGGAGATGGGAAGAGATTTCTTCAAGAGCTCTCAGACCTTTTGACTGGTTTAATCCTTGAACATCCTAGGTGGATTATATTGGGAGACTTCAACACTCGGATTGGTGACACACTATCCCAACTGGGACAGGACCTCCTCAGCCTGATGAGTGCACTCGGTTTCATACAAATAGTTGCCACTTCCACCCACAGAAAAGGTCATACACTTGATCTAGTGTTCCAGTGTGGACTAGAAGTGTCGCCAGTAACTGTAAATCCAGTTGTATGGTCAGACCACCACTCCATACACTTTTCCATTGGATCACAATCAGCCAAACCACAGCCTCAGAACCTGGTCAAACACCGCTCATTAAAAGGGGTGACCGCACTAGACATAACATCAAATATGGATCTAAGTAAACTGATGGACACCTGTGAAGACCCTGGCTCCTTAGTCCAACTCTACAACAAAACCATAAGGGACACCCTAGAAAGCATTGCACCATCACGCATATGCACTATCAAAACTCACAATAATGCACCTTGGTTTGATAGCACCATCAGAGAATTGAAGAGAACAGGCCGTAAACTCGAGAGAAGGTGGCGCAGGACACGTGACCCAGAGGACAAAGTTGCTCTTATCAATCACTTAAATGAATATCAAGTTAAGATAACTCAGAAAAAACCCTCATTTTTGTCACGTGAAATCACACTTTCCCGCAACAGACCCAGGCAACTGTTTCGCACAGTAGAAAGGCTCTGCAAACCAGCATGCATGCATATACCCAACAACTTTTCTCAAGATAAGTGTGAAGAATTTGCAACCTTCTTCACAGACAAGATTTCCTCCATCCTAGCCTCCATGACAGCAGGCCAACCAGTTACCCACCAGAACTACTACAGTGTAAGACCAGATTCCCCCAGTTTATGGTCTACTTTTACAAATGTGGATATAGAGGAAGTTAAAAGAACCATGCAAAAGTTGCGCCCCACTACGTGTGACTTAGACCCTGCCCCAACTCGTCTTATATCTGCATGTACTGAAACCCTTGCCCCAGCCCTCACAAAAATAGTGGAGTGTTCACTAAAAACTGGAATCTTCCCAGATCCTCTAAAACAAGCAGTGGTAAAACCCCTCCTAAAGAAACCCTCACTAGACCCAGACTGCATAGCAAATTACAGACCAGTATCCAACCTTCCATTTCTGGGGAAAATCATTGAAAAAGTAGTGGCAACTCAACTGGAGGCCCATCTATCAAGCTATAACATCTTTGATCCTTTCCAGTCAGGTTTCAGATGCCACCACAGCACGGAAACAGCGCTAGTCCGAGTGCTAAATGATCTCCTTTTGGCAAGAGACAAAGGTGATTACTCCATCCTAATCCTCCTGGATCTTTCAGCTGCATTTGACACCATTGACCATGGGATTTTAATAGCGCGCTTGCAGCACATCTGTGGTCTAGGAGGCACAGTTCTTAACTGGTTTAAATCTTTCCTCACTGGTAGATCACAGAGAGTAACATCAGGATCTTGCTCATCGGCACCAACAGAATTAGCCTGTGGAGTTCCACAAGGTTCCATCTTGTCTCCTATGCTATTTGCAATTTATTTACTACCACTGGGAGACATCATCAGAAGACACGGCCTAAGATATCATTGTTACGCAGATGACACACAACTCTACTTCTCCTTTGCTCCAGATACTAAAGACCCAACATGCCTCATCAACAGTTGCTTAGCAGACCTCATAGAGTGGATGAATGCTAGTTGGCTTAAAGTGAACCCTGACAAAACAGACTTACTCTTGGTGAGGGGACCCCGGGCAACAAGAATATCTCAGGATCACCCAACTGGCCTGGAACTTGGAGGCTCTGAACTCATTAGTTCAACAGAGGTACGAAGTCTCGGAGTGATGATTGACTCTGGACTGTCATTTAAACAGCAGATCTCTTCTGTAATAAAATCTGCCTTCTTTCATCTGAGAAACATAGCCAGGATACAACAGTTAATTCCACCAGATGATATGCCAACATTAGTCCATGCATTTGTGTCTTCTCGTCTAGATCACTGTAATGCACTCTACTTGGGCCTCCCAGAAAAAGAACTCCATCGCCTACAAACAGTACAAAATGCAGCAGCCAGACTACTGACCAATAAAACTCGCTCATGCCACATAACACCTGTTCTCCACTCCCTGCATTGGCTTCCAATTAAATGGCGAACATATTTTAAAATTGGCCTGCTGACCTTCAAAGCCTTAAATAATCAAGGCCCACAGTACCTGAAAGAGCTCCTGACACCCCATATTCAATCCCGCTCACTGCGGTCAGCCAACAGATCCCTCCTGTCAGTGCCCAGAATAAAGACAACCTCAGGTTCCCGGGCATTCAGCCACGCTGCCCCCACATTCTGGAACTCTTTACCACCCTCAATCAGAGAGACACCATCATTACAGACTTTAAAAAAAAAAAAAAAAAGCTAAAGACCCATCTCTTTTATCAGGCATTCAGTCACCTCATGTGACCATAAGGAACTCTACATTTTATGTCTGATTATAGAATTGTAAAGCGCTTTGAGTCTCACAGGGAGAAAAGCGCTATAAAAATCACAAATTATTATTATTATTATTATTATTATTATAGAAGTCTGGGGATGAAGTTCAAATAGCTTGACCATTCTAATCCAGAAGGTCGTGTGTGTGTGTGTGTGTGTGTGTGTGTGTGTGTGTGTGTGTGTGTGTGTGTGTGTGTGTGTGTGTGTGTGTGTGTGTGTGTGTGTGTGTGTGTGTGTGTGTGTGTGTGTGTGTGTGTGTGTGTGTGTGTGTGTGTGTGTGTGTAGGTATTCTTAAGGGGCAGAGTTGATATTCAGCTAAATCTGCTGCTTTGTTTAGGGGCTGCATTGTGTCCTCCCTGTACGACCCTTTATATCTGCATTTACATCAGAGGACAGTCTGATCAGAACCAGATGTTGTGCTCTGCTCTCTGGGCCGTGGTACGTGTCAGTCCATTATGTGAGAATGTTTAGGCTTGCTACTAGTGATCTGTGTTAACCCTCGATGCACCTTGATGCAAACTGGATCAACTGTGAGAAGAATAAGAACTGAGGAGGTGTATTGTATCTGTATGGTACAGCTGGTGTTTCCCAGAACTGATCCACTTTGCCTACATACATCCGGCCTTTGTGTGACCGCACTGCGGACCTGTATCTGCGCCATTGTACTGTACTGGTCATTCTGTACAGCTGGGTTTCAAATTATTGTGATAAAATCTTAAGGGCCAAAGTACAATAAAGATACATATAGTTTTTAATTTTCCTCTTCTTCATGTTTATTGGTTTGCTATTAATTTGTATTCTGGATATGAATTGTGTATAATAAAAGAATTAAGCATATGTTGTAGCCTGCTTGCAGGGAACCTACCATGCAGAATAAAGGGCGTTAAAATTTGCATTCTCTCTGCAGTCTGTGTATGTATATATTTATGTATTTTGTTAATGAGCCAGCCTCTCTGATTTCCTGGGCCCTTCGTTTCAATGTGATACCTTAGGCCCAACATGTAAATATTCCTAATTGAGTGATTGTGTTTATAGTTGTTCATTACCCTCCCATACTCTCTAGATAACTCTAGTCTATATCTCCCTCATACAGGTTCCTGGTGAGATTAAAATAGCCTTTTATTAGTAGTGTTCAGTTCATTACATATGAGTATAGTCAGGAGACTAGCAAGGACAATATTTTCACTACTGTAGTAAGTGAACAAAAAAGGGTTGTCTGTGCATCAAACTCTGATTTTTACAAACAGGCAACCTATGACTTGCTACGAATAAAACAGTGGGGTTTAGTGTTGTATTTTGGCCAATGATATGGAAAGCTTGCCTGCACTGTCAAGGCACCCCAGCTTCAGGAAAGTCCCTTAAAGGGATAGTAATACTTCGTTTTAACTTTATTTTATTTTGTAGGCATTAAAAAAACATGAAGAACGATATAAGTCTTATCTCTCAAACCTTTATGGTTTATGAGATATTCACAAGCAAAGTTTCCCCTCCTGCCCCTTTTACCTAGTGTAAGCCATCTCTTCTCAGATGTGGAATCCAGTCCATAGACCAGACAGATAACAGAAGGGGACAATCTTCTTCCTATGAGAACAATGAAAGCCCTGCCCCCCTTTTACCTAGTGTAAGACATCTCTTCTCAGATGTGGAATGCAGTCCATAGACCAGACAGATAACAGAAGGGGACAATCTTCTTTGTATGAGAACAATGAAAGCCCTGCCCCCCTTGACAAGTTTTTCAGGTTTTTCCCTTATCTTAATTAGAGATTGTCCCTCTCTGCAGTCTACCTGGGAACCTCCCTTCTGATCTGTCTGAACAGGGGGGGATACTTTGCTTGTGAATATCTCATAAACCATAAAGGTTTGAGAGATAAGACTTATATTGTTCTTCATGTTTTTTTAATGCCTACAAAATAAAATAAAGTTAAAACGAAGTATTACTATCCCTTTAAGCTGGGGTGCCTTGACAGAGCAGCAAGCTTTCCATAGGCCAAAATGTGACATTAAACCCCACTGTTTTATCTGTAGCAAGTCATAGGTTGCCTGTTTTGTAAAAATCCTCCTCCTTTTTTGTTCACTTACTACCTCTCCCTCAGTTCATTTCAGTGACCGTTTCACACACACAAAGTAACACTCCCGTGCTCTCTCTCATCACTAGTTGGGAAGAGTTCAGGCTCATGTGTGCTCGGCCTCCTATTCCACCCTTGTAAAATTAGGTGTGACAGGTCCACCTTCAGTGAACATTTGTGTAATAAATGATTCTGGCAGCGGGATCCCTTCACTGGTAGATAACTAAACTGTGATTATTTGGGCTGATAGACAAACAGCTGATAAATATTGTAGAAATTCAGCCAGTCTACGCTATGAATCAATGAGCTAGAATCCCAGCTGTAGGGAAGTGTGGGAGCTGTGATCTGTATCTATTGTTTCCTAGTCTTGTCATCTGTACTGTGCAAGGTGTGTGATACCTGTAACACCATCCTATGAACTGGACTTACAGGCAGTGTTCACATTAGCCAGTGCTGGGCCAAGCACATAGAGACGTTCTGGGACAAACCAACTTATACCATAGGGGGACACCAACAAATGTTCATTACTAGAAATGGTGCTTTGAACTCCTGGCCACCACTGTAATATTCAAAGAGTTAAATATCTCAATTTAAATCCTTAGAAATTTTTAATTGTTCCCTATGTGGCAGTTGATTTGCCCTGCCCAAGGATTAGTCTTTTCTTTATACCTAAGGCCCGACAAGTAGACCGCATTCATCAGACTGGGGGGAGCATTTGCAGGCTTCTGGGTTGTGTGGTCTCTGTCATTGTACTTTTCGTGTTGCAGGGAGAGTTCAGACGTGGACTGTGCTGGCCTGAGGAGTGGAGGCAACTGGGATGGGCTGGAGGAGTCCGAATTGCACAGTCTGGTTCAGCCCTTCATTGTAAATAACAATGATGGCTTGATTAGGTAAACGAGCGGGGTAGAGAGTTAATGGGAGGTTGTCTTCATCATGGGTTTCCTGATGAAACAAAAAACTGCAGCTTGGTAAGTACAAACAGAATGAACAGGGTAAGTAACCAGGACTGTTCATTTGTGCGTACACAACCTGTCAGGTCAGCGGGACCAGTGAGACACTGAGGAGAACTGTGCGTCTGGGGTGAATCTGACCCCTTCCATCTATGTATGAATTACCCTGCACCGTGCTGTAAAAAGGACGAGTTACAGGAACAGTAAATGTTATTATGGGAATATATGTAAAATTGAAATGTTTTTCCTGAGCTGAGGACACCTGCTACTGGGAACTGGTCTGTTCCATGGTTATTACAGAGCTAACAGCGCCTCCTAGTGTCCAGACAGTTATTTTACTGCAGCAGTACTCAGCTGTCTGACTTTCAACTGTTGGACAGCAGCTCCCATTATCCCCAACCAGCCACCTGCAGTCTGGGGTCATGGGAGTTGTGTCCCCAACGGTTGATCCTGTTCTTTTGTATTGTGTGTGAGATGGGGTACTGGTTACAGTTAATTGACATGTGATATTATCAGCCCCCCACCTTGTCTGCCATTTAGAACTATAACAGCGTTTTGATTGAAGCAGCTTCCGTCAGTGGGAATATCATTGTTGTACCCAGTACCAAAAGCCCATGGTAATTCAGGGCAGCTGTCTCACGGCAGGCAAATTATTTATTAAAGTCTATATAAGTTTGTTGGAGGTGTCCAGTACACAGAGCAGTGTATCACTGTGGGTGTTTTCATGTCAGACACACAGAGCAGTGTATCACTGTGGGTGTTTTCATGTCAGACACACAGAGTAGTGTATCAATGTGGGTGTTTTCATGTCAGACACACAGATCAGTGTATCAATGTGGGTGTTTTCATGTCAGACACACACATAGCAGTGTATAAGTGTGGGTGGTTTCATGTCAGACACACAGAGTAGTGTATATCTGTGGGTGTTATATCAGATACACAGATCAGTGTATCACTGTGGGTGGTATATCAGATACAGGGTGGTATATCAGATACAGAGTAGTGTATCAATGTGGGTGTTTTCATGTCGGACACACAGAGTAGTGTGTCACTGTGGGTGGTATATCAGATACAGAGTAGTGTATCAATGTGGGTGTTTTCATGTCAGACACACAGATCAGTGTATCACTGTGGGTGGTATATCAGATACAGAGTAGTGTATCAATGTGGGTGTTTTCATGTCGGACACACAGAGTAGTGTATCACTGTGGGTGTTATATCGGATACACAGATCAGTGTATCACTGTGGGTGTTATATCAGATACACAGATCAGTGTATCACTGTGGGTGTTATATCAGATACACAGATCAGTGTATCACTGTGGGTGGTATATCAGATACAGAGTAGTGTATCACTGTGGGTGTTTTCATGTCAGACACACAGAGTAGTGTACCAATGTGGGTGTTTTCATGTCAGACACACACATAGCAGTGTATAAGTGTGGGTGGTTTCATGTCAGACACACAGAGTAGTGTATATCTGTGGGTGTTATATCAGATACACAGGTCAGTGTATCACTGTGGGTGGTATATCAGATACACATATCAGTGTATCACTGTGGGTGCTATATCAGATACAGATCAGTGTATCACTGTGGGTGGTATATCAGATACAGAGTAGTGTATCACTGTGGGTGTTATATCAGACACACAGAGTAGTGTATCACTGTGGGTATTATATCAGATACAGAGTAGTGTATCACTGTGGGTGTTTTCATGTCAGACACACAGATCAGTGTATCAATGTGGGTGTTTTCATGTCAGACACACACATAGCAGTGTATAAGTGTGGGTGGTTTCATGTCAGACACACAGAGCAGTGTATCACTGTGGGTATTATATCAGATACAGAGTAGTGTATCACTGTGGGTGTTTTCATGTCAGACACACAGAGTAGTGTATCAATGTGGGTGTTTTCATGTCAGACACACAGATCAGTGTATCAATGTGGGTGTTTTCATGTCAGACACACACATAGCAGTGTATAAGTGTGGGTGGTTTCATGTCAGACACACAGAGCAGTGTATCACTGTGGGTATTATATCAGATACAGAGTAGTGTATCACTGTGGGTGTTTTCATGTCAGACACACAGAGCAGTGTATCACTGTGGGTAGTATATCAGATACAGAGTAGTGTATCACTGTGGGTGTTATATCAGACACACAGAGTAGTGTATCACTGTGGGTGTTATATCAGACACACAGAGTAGTGTATCACTGTGGGTGTTATATCAGACACACAGAGTAGTGTATCACTGTGGGTGTTATATCAGACACACAGAGTAGTGTATCACTGTGGGTGTTATATCAGACACACAGAGTAGTGTATCACTGTGGGTGTTATATCAGACACACAGAGTAGTGTATCACTGTGGGTGTTATATCAGACACACAGAGTAGTGTATCACTGTGGGTGTTATATCAGACACACAGAGTAGTGTATCACTGTGGGTGTTATATCAGACACACAGAGTAGTGTATCACTGTGGGTGTTATATCAGACACACAGAGTAGTGTATCACTGTGGGTGTTATATCAGACACACAGAGTAGTGTATCACTGTGGGTGTTATATCAGACACACAGAGTAGTGTATCACTGTGGGTGTTATATCAGACACACAGAGTAGTGTATCACTGTGGGTGTTATATCAGACACACAGAGTAGTGTATCACTGTGGGTGTTATATCAGACACACAGAGTAGTGTATCACTGTGGGTGTTATATCAGACACACAGAGTAGTGTATCACTGTGGGTGTTATATCAGACACACAGAGTAGTGTATCACTGTGGGTGTTATATCAGACACACAGAGCAGTGTATCACTGTGGGTGTTATATCAGACACACAGAGCAGTGTATCACTGTGGGTGTTTTCATGTCAGACACACAGAGCAGTGTATCACTGTGGGTGTTTTCATGTCAGACACACAGAGCAGTGTATCAGTTTGTGTCTTATCATAGGAGGCAGTTACAAAGGGCATTGTATCAATGCAGGTCTTACCATAGGTGTCAGATACAGTGTATCATCTCCATAAATGTAGCTTGATTATTTACAACTAACCCGTTGGACTGTGGTTTGTTTACACATTACTTTAATTTTGAGTTCATACTTGTAAAGTAAATTCACTGTCACGGCAGTAATAACGATACTGGAGTCGGTACTATTTCACCAGATTTTATTAAGAAACACAAACACAGGCAAAAGTACAGAAAAGTACAATGCAACACGGTTGGCAGCAATACTGTTCTTCCGAAGACAAGGAACTGAGCCCCAAAGATAGTAAGGAAGGACTTGACTCAGGTCCGCACCGGAGATCCACTAATTTCCCGGCCAACTGTGTGAAACGCCCGACAGGTCCGCACCTGTACTTAACCAAGGTAGGAACGCCCGACAGGTCCGCACCTGTACAACCAAGGTAGGAATCGCCCGACAGGTCCGCACCTGTAACACAAAGATAGAAAACGCCCGACAGGTCCGCACCTGTACCACCAGAAACCAGGATAGACGCCACTAGAGCTACCAAGGTGCCCAACGGCTATCCCCTGGAGCGTTTGTATGCTGGTTGCGCAGTTGACAACCGCAGGCCAACCAAGGTAGATAGCGATATACAAGAAAAGAGCTATAGGTCTGATCCCAAGGGTAAAGGGACCAACCAGCGTAACGCAGCACGGGAAATCAGGTAAAGCCAAACGTCAGCACCAGAACGGATAGTCAGCCAGGCCCGGGTCATACACATAGAGGGTAGTCTACCAGAGCCGCAGATTATGCACCAGAATGGTTGTCAGACAAGCCAAGATCATACACAGAGCGGATAGTCAGAACAAGCCAATGGTCATAACCAGAACAGATAGTCAGTACTACAACCTCACTGGACACCACGAAAGGGCAACTGAGAGTAGTGTCCAGTGGTTTATAAGGAGCAGCCCCCAGGAAGAGGAGGAGACAAAAAATGTGTGCCTGTCTCTTTAAATACAGACACGCGTCTAGCTGGACGCGCGCCAAGGCACACTGAGAGCCCGCCGGAAGAGGCTGTGGCAGGCTGCAGGAAGGAACGGACCGCACGCTGCAGAAGCAAACGCTGGCGAACCAGCAGGTAAGGTAGCGGTCGGCTCGGCAGCCGCCGCTACTGTGACAGTACCACCCCCTTAAGGGTCCCTCCTGCGAGGATCGGGGCGAGGTTTGTCTGGAAAGCGGGAATGAAACCTACGAATCAGTCTGGATGCGTGCATATCTCTGGAAGGAACCCAAGAGCGCTCCTCCGGACCATAGCCCTTCCAGTGCACCAAATATTGTAAACTCCCCCTTACCCTCCTGGAATCCAGTATACTTTGCACCTCGAATTCAGCATGGTCCCCCACCTGAATGGGAGCCGGGGGACAAGAGGTAGAAGTAAACCGGTTAAAGGTTTCAATAGCGACACATGAAAAACATTATGAATGCGCATGGTAGCGGGTAGCTGTAATGCGTATGCCACAGGGTTGACCCTCCGAATGATGCGAAATGGACCAACAAACCGGGGAGCCAATTTGTTGCAGGGAACCTGGAGGTTAAGATTCCGGGATGATAGCCATACCCTATCTCCCACCTGAAAGGAGGGTGCGGGAAGTCGCCTACGGTCGGCCTGCCGTTTATGTCGTTGCATAGAACCATGTAGGGTATGCTGTACCTGTACCCAAGAGGAGCGGAGAGCCCGTAAATGCTCATCCAGAGCCGGAATAGGTTGTGCCTCAAAGGTCTCCGGGAGAACAGAGGGTTGGAACCCATAATTTATCAAAAACGGAGAACTCTGGGTAGAGGAGTTGATGGCACAATTCCTGGCAAATTCCGCCCAGGGTAACAAAGTAGCCCAATTGTCATGGTGGTGGTTTATATAACAACGAAGGAATTGTTCCAGGCCCTGGTTAGACCGTTCGGCTGCACCATTAGATTGAGGGTGGTAGGCAGAAGAGAAGGCAAGTTGAATCCCCAATTGCGTGCAAAAACATCTCCAGAATCGGGACACAAACTGGCTCCCACGGTCGGAAATAATCACATTAGGAATGCCATGTAAACGGAAGACCTCTTTAGCAAATATCTCCGCCAACTGTTGGGCAGAAGGCAACCCCTTCAAAGGTACAAAATGCGCCATTTTGGAGAATCTGTCCACCACCATCAGGATCACCGTATGGCCCAGGGAAGCGGGAAGGTCAACCATAAAATCTATGGACAGATGAGACCATGGGCGATCCCCATTGGGAATAGGTTGAAGGAGACCCACAGGTAGGCTACGTGGGGATTTATTCTGAGCACAGGTCTGACAGGCTGCCACGAAGGCTGCGCAATCTTTCTTCAAGCTGGGCCACCAAAATAATCGGGAAATGGACCAGATCAACTGATCGCGTCCATTGTGGCCAGCGGTTTTGGAGGTATGGAAAGTTTCCAACAGTCTGGTGCGCAGTGAAACTGGTACAAAACATCTCCCACCGGGTTTCTCTGCAGGAGCCAAACCCTGGGAAGCCAAAATCTCCTCACCCAGAGGAGACGTAATACTAGTACGAATGTGAGCCAGAATACGATCGGCTGGAATAATCGGGGCGGGAGGGGGTTCCTCCTCAGAATTAGAACAATATTGACGGGATAAGGCGTCTGCCCGAATGTTCTTAGAGCCCGGGAGATACGAGACAATGAAGTTAAATCTGGACAGAAACAATGCCCATCTGGCTTGGCGGGCAGACAGACGTTTAGCCTCAGACAAATAAGTTAAGTTCTTGTGATCCGTGAGGATCAAGATCGGAGTACTAGTTCCCTCCAGCAGGTAACGCCATTCCTTCAATGCCAATATAATGGCCAGCAGTTCTCTATCACCAATCTCGTACAGCCTTTCCGCCTTAGACAATTTCCTGGAAAAGTATCCACAAGGAAGCAACGCCTCCCCAGGAGTCGAGCGCTGGGACAGGAGGGCGCCTACTCCCGTCTCAGATGCATCAACCTCCAATGTGAAGGGCAGGGCGGGACTAGGGTGCACTAAGATAGGGGCCTTGGCAAAGGCGGATTTAAGAGTCTCGAATGCCCCAATGGCTCTGGGAGACCACCTGGAAGCGTCTGATCCCTTACAAGTGAGATCCGTGAGAGGTTTTACTATCGAGGAGAAGTTTTTAATAAACCTACGATAGTAGTTAGCAAAGCCCAAAAAGCGTTGGAGGGCTTTCAACCCCACTGGACGAGGCCATTGTATGATGGCAGATAGTTTCTGTGGGTCCATAGCAAACCCCGAGGCAGATATCACGTAGCCCAAAAAAGTGACCTGGGATTTATGGAATTCACATTTCTCGAGCTTACAGTAGAGACCATTCTCTCTCAGACGCTGTAAAACCCTTGACACATCTATGAAATGTGTCTCAATGGATGGCGAGTGTATGAGTATATCATCCAGGTATACCACAACCGAACTTTGTAACAAGTCTCTGAGGACATCATTGATCAACTCCTGGAAGACAGCCGGGGCATTGCACAATCCAAAAGGCATCACTAAATACTCATAGTGCCCACTACGGGTATTAAAAGCTGTCTTCCATTCGTCACCACTCTTGATACGGATAAGGTTATAGGCCGCCCTCAAATCGAGTTTAGTAAATACCTTGGACCCTTTTAATCTGTCAAACAATTCAGTTATCAGGGGTATCGGATAGGCATTCTTGGTTACCAGCTTATTTAGACCCCGGTAATCAATACAGGGACGCAGTTCCCCATCCTTCTTTTTGACAAAAAAGAAACCTGCACCTGCCGGTGAAGAGGACTTACGGATTATGCCTCTCGCAAGAGCATCAGCAACATATTCCTCCATAACCCTTGTCTCCTCGGCAGAAAGTGGATAAACACGGCCCCTAGGAGGAATAGTACCGGGAATCAAGTTAATTTCGCAGTCATAGGCCCTGTGAGGAGGCACTGCCCCAGCTTGACCCTTGTCAAACACATCACGAAAAGCTGTGTACTCCTCTGGTAGACCAGGAGAGGACGTACAGAATAGTCTCGTAGGGTGAGCCAGACAGGAACTTGTACAACTGGAAGCCCAGGAGATTATGTCACAGGTCCCCCAGTCTATCCTGGGGTTATGCTTCTGCAGCCATGGATATCCCAAAACAATGGCGTAATGTGGAGACTGAATAACCTGGAACTGAATAGTTTCTGAATGTAGGGCTCCTACACGCAGGGTTAAGGGTAGAGTCTCATGAGTGATGTGGGAGGGTTTAAGGGGCCTCCCATCAATGGCCTCAATGGCCAAAGGAGACTCGCGGTTCTGCAAAGGGATGCCATGTCTTTCAGCAAATTCAAAGTCAATAAAGTGACCTGCCGCCCCTGAATCGATCAATGCGGCGGCAATTACGGAGCAGTTGCCCCAAGACAGTAAGATCTCGAGGATAGGTTTACCCTTCCCCTCCTCCGGGGACTGAGATATTCCACCCAAGATCTGTCCCCGACAGGACCTTAGGTGCGGGCGTTTCCCGGCCGTACAGGGCAGGATTTTAACAAATGACCGGCTTTACCACAATACAAGCAAAGACCCTCCCTTCGTCGGAAGGCTCTCTCTTCCACTGAAAGACGAGTCGCTCCCAACTGCATAGGCTCACTGTCCCCAGAGACAAGGCCAGGAGGTGTGGGAGGACTGGGTGGGTAAGTAAAGCTGGGAGCCAGGCGAGATGGAGGTCTACGCAGACGCTCCCTGAAGGAAGGTCTCTCCCTGATCCTGGTATCAATCAGGATAGTGAATGATATGAATTCGTCTAAGTCTCTGGGTAACTCACGGGCCGCAATTTCGTCTTTGACTAAGTCGCATAGGCCCTGAGAGAATGCCGCTACTAGAGCCTCATTGTTCCACCCAACCTCAGCTGCCAGGGTACGGAATTCAATCGCATATTCGGCTACTGTACGAGTACCCTGGCGTATCGTCATGAGGTGCTTGGCAGCCGATGCCTTGCGACCGGGCATGTCGAAGACTTTACGGAAGGCATCCACAAAAGCCAGGAAATCATACACAATCGGTTTGTCAGTCTCCCATAATGGATTGGCCCAAGCTAAAGCCTTGCCCGAGAGTAGAGAAATGAGAAATCCAACTCTACTACGATCGTTAGGAAAAGCCTGTGGAACCATTTCCATAAATATGCCTACTTGGTTCAAGAACCCACGACACAGAGCTGGGTCTCCCTCATAACGTTGAGGAGTAGGAGCATGCCATGAGGAACCCCTGATCACACTTGCATCAGGGTTGGCTGAAGCTATCGGTGCCGGGTTGGCAACTGGGGAGGCCACCGACTGACCGGCTGGGCGGTCGAGATGAGCAGTACGGTTCAGCAGGGTTTGCAAGGCCAACGTCATTTGATCCATACGCTGCTCTTGAACCTCCATTCTGGCTAGGAGGTCTTGGTTAGAAGGGTTGCTAGTACCGTCCGTAGTCATGGCCCTTTCGTACTGTCACGGCAGTAATAACGATACTGGAGTCGGTACTATTTCACCAGATTTTATTAAGAAACACAAACACAGGCAAAAGTACAGAAAAGTACAATGCAACACGGTTGGCAGCAATACTGTTCTTCCGAAGACAAGGAACTGAGCCCCAAAGATAGTAAGGAAGGACTTGACTCAGGTCCGCACCGGAGATCCACTAATTTCCCGGCCAACTGTGTGAAACGCCCGACAGGTCCGCACCTGTACAACCAAGGTAGGAACGCCCGACAGGTCCGCACCTGTACAACCAAGGTAGGAATCGCCCGACAGGTCCGCACCTGTAACACAAAGATAGAAAACGCCCGACAGGTCCGCACCTGTACCACCAGAAACCAGGATAGACGCCACTAGAGCTACCAAGGTGCCCAACGGCTATCCCCTGGAGCGTTTGTATGCTGGTTGCGCAGTTGACAACCGCAGGCCAACCAAGGTAGATAGCGATATACAAGAAAAGAGCTATAGGTCTGATCCCAAGGGTAAAGGGACCAACCAGCGTAACGCAGCACGGGAAATCAGGTAAAGCCAAACGTCAGCACCAGAACGGATAGTCAGCCAGGCCCGGGTCATACACATAGAGGGTAGTCTACCAGAGCCGCAGATTATGCACCAGAATGGTTGTCAGACAAGCCAAGATCATACACAGAGCGGATAGTCAGAACAAGCCAATGGTCATAACCAGAACAGATAGTCAGTACTACAACCTCACTGGACACCACGAAAGGGCAACTGAGAGTAGTGTCCAGTGGTTTATAAGGAGCAGCCCCCAGGAAGAGGAGGAGACAAAAAATGTGTGCCTGTCTCTTTAAATACAGACACGCGTCTAGCTGGACGCGCGCCAAGGCACACTGAGAGCCCGCCGGAAGAGGCTGTGACAGGCTGCAGGAAGGAACGGACCGCACGCTGCAGAAGCAAACGCTGGCGAACCAGCAGGTAAGGTAGCGGTCGGCTCGGCAGCCGCCGCTACTGTGACATTCACATTGAAAGTAATATTTTAAGGCGGGGGGGTTAGACTGGCAAATTAAGCCAGATGTACTAAGGCCGGGGGGGGGCAGACACAATATTTACATGGTAAGAGTACATTGAGGAGGATGTACTAAGGCAGGGGTGGGGGAGGGGGACAGACATATTTACATGGTAAGAACACACTGAGGTGGATGTACTAAGGCAGGGGGGCGGGGGCAGGCATAATATTTACATGGTAAGAGTACACTGAGGAGGATGTACTAAGGCCGGGGGGCGGGGGCAGGCATAATATTTACATGGTACGAGTATACTGGGGTGGATGTACTAAGGCCGGGGGGGGCAGGCATAATATTTACATGGTAAGAGTACACTGGGGTGGATGTACTAAGGTCAGGGGGGGCAGGCATAATATTTACATGGTAAGAGTACACTGGGGAGGATGTACTAAGGTTGGGGGGGAGGACAGAAGTAATATTTACATGGTAAGAGTACATTGAGGAAGATGTACTAAGGCTGGGGGGGGGGCAGACATAATATTTACATGGTCATAGTACGTCTTCCTCGGTGTACTCTTACCGTCATGGAATTCTGGGCTCCCCCCGCGGCTGCATGCAGTTCGGGGAGTCCGGAATACAAATCAGAAAAAAAAAAAAAAGCTCTGTGGTCCTTTAGTGACCTCCGCGTGGCCAGTCGTTAAGGGTATAATAATGCTTGTTCTATCCCAATAGGCGTGAGAGAACCTATAATATCCCAACAAAGACAGAAAAAAAACTAGAGAGAGCGCATAACGTAATAAACACCAGTGTAACTAAATAGAAATAAATAAAATAGATACTAGTGTAACTAAATAGAATTGATACTAGTGTAACTAAATAGAATTGATACTAGTGTAACTAAATAGACTAGATACTAGTGTAACTAAATAGAAATAAATAAAATAGATACTAGTGTAACTAAATAGAATAGATACTAGTGTAACTACATAGAAATAGACTAGATACTAGTGTAACTAAATAGACTAGATACTAGTGTAACTAAATAGAAATAAATAAAATAGATACTAGTGTAACTAAATAGAAATAAATAGACTAGATACTAGTCTAACTAAATAGAAATAAATAAAATAGATACTAGTGTATCTAAATAGAAATAAATAGAATAGATACTAGTGTAACTAAATAGAATTGATACTAGTGGAACTAAATAGAAATAAATAAAATAGATGCTAGTGTAACTAAATAGAATAGATACTAATGTAACTAAATAGAAATAAATAGACTAGATACTAGTGTAACTAAATAGAATTGATACTAGTGGAACTAAATAGAAATAAATAAAATAGATACTAGTGTAACTAAATAGAAATAAATAAAATAGATACTAGTGTAACTAAATAGAATTGATACTAGTGGAACTAAATAGAAATAAATAAAATAGATACTAGTGTAACTAAATAAAATAGATACTAGTGGAACTAAATAGAATTGATACTAGTGGAACTAAATAGAAATAAATAGAATAGATACTAGTGTAACTAAATAGAATAGATACTAGTGGAACTAAATAGAAATAGACTAGATACTATAACTAAATAGAAATAGACTAGATACTAGTGTAACTAAATAGAAATAAATAAAATAGATACTAGTGTAACTAAATAGACTAGATACTAGTGTAACTAAATAGAATAGATACTAGTGTAACTACATAGAAATAGACTAGATACTAGTGTAACTAAATAGAAATAAATAAATTAGATACTAGTGTAACTAAATAGAATAGATACTAATGTAACTAAATAGAAATAAATAGACTAGATACTAGTGTAACTAAATAGAATTGATACTAGTGGAACTAAATAGAAATAAATAAAATAGATACTAGTGTAACTAAATAGACTAGATACTAGTGTAACTAAATAGAAATAAATAGAATAGATACTAGTGTAACTAAATAGAATAGATACTAGTGTAACTAAATAGAATAGATACTAGTGTAACTAAATAGAATATACTAGTGTAACTAAATAGAATATACTAGTGTAACTAAATAGAATAGATACTAGTGTAACTAAATAGAATAGATACTAGTGTAACTAAATAGAATAGATACTAGTGTAACTAAATAGAATAGATACTAGTGTAACTAAATAGAATAGATACTAGTGTAACTAAATAGAAATAAATAGAATAGATACTAGTGTAACTAAATAGAATAGATACTAGTGTAACTAAATAGAATAGATACTAGTGTAACTAAATAGACTAGATACTAGTGTAACTAAATAGAAATAGACTAGATACTAGTGTAACTAAATAGAAATAGACTAGATACTAGTGTAACTAAATAGACTAGATACTAGTGTAACTAAATAGAAATAAATAAAATAGATACTAGTGTAACTAAATAGACTAGATACTAGTGTAACTAAATAGACTAGATACTAGTGTAACTAAATAGACTAGATACTAGTGTAACTAAATAGACTAGATACTAGTGTAACTAAATAGACTAGATACTAGTGTAACTAAATAGAATAGATACTAGTGTAACTACATAGAAATAGACTAGATACTAGTGTAACTAAATAGACTAGATACTAGTGTAACTAAATAGAAATAAATAAATTAGATACTAGTGTAACTAAATAGAATAGATACTAATGTAACTAAATAGAAATAAATAGACTAGATACTAGTGTAACTAAATAGACTAGATACTAGTGGAACTAAATAGAAATAGACTAGATACTAGTGTAACTAAATAGACTAGATACTAGTGTAACTAAATAGACTAGATACTAGTGTAACTAAATAGACTAGATACTAGTGTAACTAAATAGACTAGATACTAGTGTAACTAAATAGACTAGATACTAGTGTAACTAAATAGACTAGATACTAGTGTAACTAAATAGAAATAGTCTCTCCTAGGCCTGACCACAACTACTATAAACCGCTTTCCCAGTAATAGTACTCCCCCAACAAATATTAGAAAAAAGTGTATCCAGTGATTAAAAGCGAATATAATAGACAATCTTGATGTATCAGGCAGTTGTTGTTCGTAAACAGCGTAGATTTCCTGTCTTTCAGACCGCTATAATCCGTTCCAATAGAACAGTCCACTTCCCTGTAGTTCACAACTATTCCCTTAATGGCTTGACATGCAGCTCTGTGTGGGAAACCTAAAGAGCTCTTCCCGGGCTAATGTTGTTCAGTTGTAATATAACAGTATTATGCAAATAGTATTGGTGCCTCTTATTCTCGGTCCGGTTCCTGTTGTGTTCCTGAGACCAAATAATACCCATATGTCTGTATCAGTATTTTTTATCAGTGTTCCACACGTGAAGACTGGAAAACCTGGGAACCAGACGTGTGTGTGTCGGTAGGAAGGTGATGTGTGCACACAGGGATATGTCAGGAATGCATTCTATAACACCATGGGCTATATTCATGAAAAAAAATAGTGTAGACAATTAAAAATTGGCTAACGTAAATAGGTCTTATGTCACTGTTTTGGAGGCATCTATGATTCAGACGGTACTGATGACCATTTGCATTACAGAGAATGTTGATTCGTTCTCTCTAGTGCAGTTGGAGCAATTCTGGTTAAATCCCTTTTGGTTGTGCGTATGTCCCTAAATATTTTGTTTTATGTCCCTGGTGTGGAGAACTGTATCTTGTTACCTAAGCAATACAAGAAATTACCTTTTGTCCTTTTTGTTTTGGTTTGAAGCATTAGCAGCACTCTGATGGATGTGGACAGTACAATCTCCAGTGGGCGGTCAACTCCAGCCATGATGAACGGACAAGGGCTGATCACAGCAGCCTCCAACAAAAGCCTCTCGTACAACTGCTGTTGGGACCAGTGTCAGACCTGCTTTAGTTCCAGTCCGGATCTCGCGGATCACATTCGTTCTATCCATGTGGACGGGCAGCGTGGTGGCGTGAGTCTGATACCCAGTTAATCTCCTATGTGAAACAAGCGTAAGACACTGAGCCATGGTCTGATCAGTTAGTGGGAAAATATACCTATAGGAAATGGTGGCTCTTCATTTTACAAAGGACTTAACTAGGTAGGTGTCCTCGATACTGCAGTGTGGTGTATCCGAGCCTCTAAATTTCCATTTGTCTGTTAGCCTGTGATTAGTATGTTTAAAAAAAACTAAAAGTGAGGCAAGAAAGAAACTATCTCCGTGTTAAACATCGAGTGGACTAGTAACTTGTCATCTTTTGGCTACTGATCCAGCCCAGGGATAACTATACACTGCACCCTGTAGATCTAGAGACCTCACTGCAGATATCCGACTAGACAGGGCTTTCTGCATCATAGGATGGAAATGCAAACTGCTACTAATCGCCTCTGTTTAATCCAGTGGATTCTAAACCAGGTGCTACTGTACTTTGGTCTGCCTTTTGCACCAGCTTGGGGTGCCACGCTACGTCTGTGAAGAATTTGACAAAATATAGATTTCTCTCTTCAAACATTTTTATGGAGATTACTATGCACAATATTGTTGCTTTTGCCATCCTGACTGTGAGACCCAGTAATAAATATGTATTTGTCCTTTTATTACTTCCTTCATCAAATGACCTATAAAATAATAGGGGTTCCCCAAAAATCCCATGGTGTATATTGAGGCTGACTTGAACAAAAAAAAAGACTGAGAGACACGGGTTTAGTCTCCTTGTAACCAGTGTGTATTTGCTGTTTTGCAGGTTTTTGTTTGCTTTTGGAAGGGTTGCAAGGTCTACAACACACCGTCCACCAGTCAGAGCTGGCTCCAGAGACACATGTTAACACACAGTGGAGACAAACCCTTCAAGGTGAGACGTCCCACAGCATTCTGTCTATCAATGCACTCCAGGATTTATCTTTGTGTATTTAATTTTAACATAATCATGGAAATACTGTTGATTCGAATAATACATTAAACCCTCCAGGCAAAAAACAGCAAGCTAAGAAATAACTGAATCTTATTGGGGGTGCTTGGTCTTTGCCTTTGAGGGAGTGAGGCCTTTAAAGTCACAATGGCTGTCTGACATGAAGTGTTACACTGACCACTTCATCTGAGCCGGCTGTACCACACTGATTGGCACTAGTTCATTTAATCCTGTCCCTACAAACCCTTGTGGCATCCAAAATAGACATCTAGTGGCTCACGCAAAAGGCTTTGTTACTCCTTCCCCAGTAGCCAGAGACTCAGACCCTTGTTAGAAATTCCTTATCGTCATGATAGTTATACTTGTGAGTCAGGCAGCTGTATGATCCTGTGTAGATAATCAATTATGTTAAATCAAATTGTTGTAAATTCTTGATATATAATATTACAGATTTTGTAAAGAAACAAAAAACAGGAACAGGGGCGCATATGGTGAAATAAGTATGCACAATTACTAGAAAATAGTGAAAATACACTCACATTGAGTCGATGTCAGAGCTTTGGTATCAAAGCCTCTGACTAACAGGCATACGGAGACTTTCACCCCCTCTCCGTTAGGGTCACTCACTCTTCAGATCTCTCCTTGAAGTTGTCAACTCGAATTGAGCAGCAAACACAACAGCACAAAAACAGCAGGCGGACTCTTATTGAAATTTATTAAAAGAAAGATAACAGGCTTAAACGCTAACGCGTTTCGCGGTTAACACAACCGCTTTATCAAAGCTAAAATAAGCCTACAATAATAAGTATCATATAAAATAGAGACCGCCTACACATCAGTATTTATACATGTTGCAAATAGCACTCAAAATGAAGCCGTTATTCACTAGTAGTTCAAATTGGTTTACCTTGCCCGGACTGGACCGCCGCTCTGACAAGCACCCGATCAAAGACCCAATGGGGAATCATGCATTCCAAGCGGAACGCCCAACCCGGAACAATTTTTTTTTTTTTTTTTTTTTATATATTTTTTATTTTTCATTTGGTATTTTTATTCTCTAGGTTGATTTTATTTATTTTTTATTTATATTTTGGGTATATATTTTTCTTTTTTCTTTATATATCATATATACTCAATTTTTCATATTTTTGTATCTTTACTTCCTCACACCCTCTCCAGATTTTTGGGGAGGAGTGTATTGAGGTGCAGATATAGGTTCAATAGGGTTGTTGATTGTGCGGTCAGTGTGGGAGTTATATGTGATTTGCAAGTAAATGTTTTTTTTTATATATTTGAGTATTGTATTTTGGGTGGATATGTGTTTCTGTTTGTAGATCAGGTGATCATTTATGTTTGCCACATGTGCTTGACTGTATCGGACTTGATATGACGAACTTGTTACAATAAGACTACATAACCCATAATTCTGGTGTTTGTTGCCGGTCACGTGGTTCATCATGTGGGTTGTCCATTGTTCCGGGTTGGGCGTTCCGCTTGGAATGCATGATTCCCCATTGGGTCTTTGATCGGGTGCTTGTCAGAGCGGCGGTCCAGTCCGGGCAAGGTAAACCAATTTGAACTACTAGTGAATAACGGCTTCATTTTGAGTGCTATTTGCAACATGTATAAATACTGATGTGTAGGCGGTCTCTATTTTATATGATACTTATTATTGTAGGCTTATTTTAGCTTTGATAAAGCGGTTGTGTTAACCGCGAAACGCGTTAGCGTTTAAGCCTGTTATCTTTCTTTTAATAAATTTCAATAAGAGTCCGCCTGCTGTTTTTGTGCTGTTGTGTTTGCTGCTCAATTCGAGTTGACAACTTCAAGGAGAGATCTGAAGAGTGAGTGACCCTAACGGAGAGGGGGTGAAAGTCTCCGTATGCCTGTTAGTCAGAGGCTTTGATACCAAAGCTCTGACATCGACTCAATGTGAGTATATTTTCACTATTTTCTAGTAATTGTGCATACTTATTTCACCATATGCGCCCCTGTTCCTGTTTTTTGTTTCTTTACATATATTTATCACCGCTGAGGGGAGCGAGAAGTTGAAGGGAGCTGCAGTGGATTTGGGATCTCCTGAATACTGGTTGGAGACAGTGATATAATCTCCTCCTGCCTGTAAAGTCAGTACCGACGTATGTCGTTTACTGGCATCTTATTCTTGTGAGTGTTCACTATAAAGGGTGCGGTGGTGGTGATTTATCCAGTTTATAGTTTGATACACACAAGGGGCGCCTCTTGTTTTGTTCCCCCGTCCTTTTTTCTGTTTTATACAATTACAGATTTTGTAGTCTTTGATTAATAATTTTAAGTTTTACTATCCATACAAAACAGTGCTTTAAGGATCCATCTGGCCTAAGTCTTCAGTCGTGTCTGATTTTTGTTTGATATACTGCTGTTTTATATATGTGCCATGTCTTGTGCCTTTTAAGTGCGTGGTTGGCGGCTGCAATGCCAGTTTTGCTTCACAAGGAGGATTGGCGCGTCATGTACCCACACACTTCAGCCAGCAGAACTCTTCCAAAATGTCGAACCACCCGAAGTCCAAAGAAGAATCCCCTTCAAAGGCCGGACTGAACAGGAAGCGGAAGCTGAAGAACAGGAGGAAGCGCACTCTGCGTGAGTAGATCACATGACCCACTTAGAGTGGCAAATTCCTATAGATTCTAGGAGTTATGTAAAGTATTTAATGTAGCACCGTGTCAGTATTGTAATGATTACATTCATCTGGGCACTCATTTTGCCCCTCGTTTTCATGATTAGGGGCTGTATACATAAACTGAAAAAGATGCAGCAGTTTTGGGGCAAATTAACTGTTGTATCCCACAGGACAAATAACAGTTCTCATTCATTTTACTTCATCTTTTCAAAGGGATGTCTGTAGATTTTGAAAATGACCATTGATTTAAATGGAGCTTTTAGCCCCTTGATTGCAAGTGGTCTGCAATGCTCTTTAGCATTCAGAGGGTTAAACATTGTTTAAATCAGTGGCAGTTTGGTGATGTTTGTTCCCTACAGTGATTTACCCCAGAATTGAGCCTCTTTCTCTTTATGTCTATGACCCTAGCTGCCTTGTGAGACATCTGTAGGGAAGGGGGTTAGGTGTGAATTGGCCTTGTTCTATCTGTAACATAACTAGTGCGTCTCTCTCTATTTCTTTCTGATTATCAGCGGCCGCACTAGGAACCTCTCCCTATTCTCCTACCACAGTACAACTGAAAGGTAGATACAGTTTCTGTCTTACTGCTTGCCAGATAAAGCAAGGCTGTGTGCTTGGTTTTATATCATCGCCCACTGACAAAGCCTTTAACCAAACAGACAGGCTCCTTTCCACAGGAAGAATTTATATTTTGTTTCTGAAACTTTGTTGTGTCTGATTTTGAAGAAACTCATAAGGATGGGAGGGGGAACGCTGTACTTAATGTAACAGAGGACTGTATGGGGGGTGTCCTCCTTCATGTCAGATCTGTGAGGCTGAAGTACTAAAGTAAATTGGTGAAACTATAAAGCTAATCAACTGCACTAAAAGGGAGAAATTACAATACCCGTAATCTAAATGGGGCTTTTAGCCACTTGAGTGGCTGAGAGGCTCCCAAGCCATTGTGAAGCAATGTGATGGAGACCAGCAGCATTCAGTTTGTTTAAAAGCCCCATTTAAATATGTGGGAATGTTTGGATTTTATAAATTTCATTTGGTGCAGCCGATGTGCTCTGGAATTGCACCACTATTTCCTGGACATCCACCTCTGTATGTAATATAACTGTGGGCTGCACTCTGCTGCCTCTGTATGTAATATAACTGTGGGCTGCACTCTGCTGCCTCTGTATGTAATATAGCTGTGGGCTGCACTCTGCTGCCTCTGTATATAATATAGCTGTGGGCTGCACTCTGCTGCCTCTGGATGTAATATAACTGTGGTCTGCCTCTGGATGTAATATAACTGTGGTCTGCCTCTGGATGTAATATAACTGTGGTCTGCCTCTGGATGTAATATAACTGTGGTCTGCCTCTGGATGTAATATAACTGTGGGCTGCCTCTGTATGTAATATAACTGTGGGCAGCACTCGGCTGCCTCTGTATGTAATAGAACTGTGGGCTGCACTCGGCCGCCTCTGTATGTAATAGAACTGTGGGCTGCACTCGGCCGCCTCTGGATGTAATATAACTGTGGGCCGCCTCTGTATGTAATATAACTGTGGGCTGCACTCGGCTGCCTCTGTATGTAATATAACTGTGGGCTGCACTCGGCCGCCTCCTGTATGTAATATAGCTGTGGGCTGCCTCTGTATGTAATATAGCTGTGGTCTGCACTCGGCTGCCTCTGGATGTAATATAACTGTGGGCTGCACTCGGCCGCCTCTGTATGTAATATAACTGTGGGCTGCACTCTGCTGCCTCTGGATGTAATATAACTGTGGACTGCACTCGGCCGCCTCTGTATGTAATATAACTGTGGGCTGCACTCGGCTGCCTCTGGATGTAATATAACTGTGGGCTGCACTCGGCCGCCTCTGAATGTAATATAACTGTGGGCTGCACTCGGCCGCCTCTGAATGTAATATAACTGTGGGCTGCACTCGGCCGCCTCTGTATGTAATATAACTGTGGGCTGCACTCGGCCGCCTCCTGTATGTAATATAGCTGTGGGCTGCACTCGGCCGCCTCCTGTATGTAATATAGCTGTGGGCTGCCTCTGTATGTAATATAGCTGTGGGCTGCCTCTGTATGTAATATAGCTGTGGGCTGCCTCTGTATGTAATATAGCTGTGGGCTGCCTCTGTATGTAATATAGCTGTGGGCTGCCTCTGTATGTAATATAACTGTGGGCTGCCTCTGTATGTAATATAACTGGGCTGCACTCGGCTGCCTCTGTATGTAATATAACTGTGGGCTGCACTCGGCTGCCTCTGGATGTAATATAACTGTGGGCTGCACTCGGCTGCCTCTGGATGTAATATAACTGTGGGCTGCACTCGGCTGCCTCTGGATGTAATATAACTGTGGGCTGCACTCGGCTGCCTCTGGATGTAATATAACTGTGGGCTGCACTCGGCTGCCTCTGGATGTAATACAACTGTGGGCCGCACTCTGCCTCCTCTGTATGTAATATAGCTGTGGGCCGCACTCTGCCGCCTCTGTATGTAATATAACTGTGGGCTGCACTCTGCCGCCTCTGGATGTAATATAACTGTGGGCCGCCTCTGTATGTAATATAACTGTGGGCTGCACTCGGCCGCCTCTGTATGTAATATAACTGTGGGCTGCACTCGGCTGCCTCTGGATGTAATATAACTGTGGGCTGCACTCGGCCGCCTCTGGATGTAATATAACTGTGGGCTGCCTCTAGATGTAATATAACTGTGGGCTGCCTCTGTATGTAATATAACTGTGGGCTGCACTCGGCTGCCTCTGGATGTAATATAACTGTGGGCTGCCTCTGGATATAATATAACTGCGGGCTGCACTCGGCTGCCTCTGGATGTAATATAACTGCGGGCTGCACTCGGCTGCCTCTGGATGTAATATAACTGTGGGCTGCACTCGGCTGCCTCTGGATGTAATATAACTGTGGGCTGCACTCGGCTGCCTCTGGATGTAATATAACTGTGGGCTGCACTCGGCTGCCTCTGGATGTAATATAACTGTGGGCTGCACTCGGCTGCCTCTGGATGTAATATAACTGTGGGCTGCACTCGGCCGCCTCCTGTATGTAATATAACTGTGGGCTGCACTCGGCTGCCTCTGTATGTAATATAACTGTGGGCCGCACTCGGCCGCCTCTGTATGTAATATAACTGTGGGCCGCACTCGGCCGCCTCTGTATGTAATATAACTGTGGGCCGCACTCGGCCGCCTCTGTATGTAATATAACTGTGGGCCGCACTCGGCCGCCTCTGTATGTAATATAACTGTGGGCCGCACTCGGCCGCCTCTGTATGTAATATAACTGTGGGCCGCACTCGGCCGCCTCTGTATGTAATATAACTGTGGGCCGCACTCGGCCGCCTCTGTATGTAATATAACTGTGGGCCGCACTCGGCCGCCTCTGTATGTAATATAACTGTGGGCCGCACTCGGCCGCCTCTGTATGTAATATAACTGTGGGCCGCACTCGGCCGCCTCTGTATGCAATATAACTGTGGGCTGCACTCGGCCGCCTCTGTATGCAATATAACTGTGGGCTGCACTCGGCCGCCTCTGTATGCAATATAACTGTGGGCTGCACTCGGCTTCCTCTGTATGTAATATAACTGTGGACTGCACTCGGCTGCGTCTGTATATAATATAACTGTGGACTGCACTCGGCTGCCTCTGTATGTAATATAACTGTGGGCTGCACTCGGCCGCCTCTGGATGTAATATAACTGTGGGCTGCACTCGGCTGCCTCTGTATGTAATATAACTGTGGGCTGCACTCGGCCGCCTCTGGATGTAATATAGCTGTGGGCTGCACTCGGCCGCCTCTGGATGTAATAGAACTGTGGGCTGCACTCGGCCGCCTCTGGATGTAATATAACTGTGGGCTGCACTCGGCCGCCTCTGTATGTAATATAACTGTGGGCTGCACTCGGCCGCCTCTGGATGTAATAGAACTGTGGGCTGCACTCGGCCGCCTCTGGATGTAATAGAACTGTGGGCTGCACTCTGCTGCCTCTGGATGTAATATAACTGTGGGCTGCACTCGGCCGCCTCTGGATGTAATATAACTGTGGGCTGCACTCTGCTGCCTCTGGATGTAATATAGCTGTGGGCTGCACTCGGCTGCCTCTGTATGTAATATAACTGCGGGCTGCACTCGGCCGCCTCTGGATGTAATATAACTGTGGGCTGCACTCTGCTGCCTCTGTATGTAATATAACTGTGGGCTGCACTCGGCCGCCTCTGGATGTAATATAACTGTGGGCTGCACTCGGCCGCCTCTGGATGTAATATAACTGTGGGCTGCACTCGGCCGCCTCTGTATGTAATATAACTGTGGGCTGCACTCGGCCGCCTCTGGATGTAATAGAACTGTGGGCTGCACTCGGCCGCCTCCTGGATGTAATAGAACTGTGGGCTGCACTCTGCTGCCTCTGGATGTAATATAACTGTGGGCTGCACTCGGCCGCCTCTGGATGTAATATAACTGTGGGCTGCACTCTGCTGCCTCTGGATATAATATAGCTGTGGGCTGCACTCGGCTGCCTCTGTATGTAATATAACTGCGGGCTGCACTCAGCCGCCTCTGGATGTAATATAACTGTGGGCTGCACTCTGCTGCCTCTGGATGTAATATAACTGTGGGCTGCACTCGGCCGCCTCTGTATGTAATATAACTGTGGGCTGCACTCGGCCGCCTCTGGATGTAATATAACTGTGGGCTGCACTCTGCTGCCTCTGTATGTAATATAACTGTGGGCTGCACTCGGCCGCCTCTGGATGTAATATAACTGTGGGCTGCACTCGGCCGCCTCTGGATGTAATATAACTGTGGGCTGCACTCGGCCGCCTCTGGATGTAATATAACTGTGGGCTGCACTCGGCCGCCTCTGGATGTAATATAACTGTGGGCTGCACTCGGCCGCCTCTGGATGTAATAGAACTGTGGGCTGCACTCGGCCGCCTCTGGATGTAATATAACTGTGGGCTGCACTCTGCTGCCTCTGGATGTAATATAACTGTGGGCTGCACTCGGCCGCCTCTGGATGTAATATAACTGTGGGCTGCACTCTGCTGCCTCTGGATGTAATATAGCTGTGGGCTGCACTCGGCTGCCTCTGTATGTAATATAACTGCGGGCTGCACTCGGCCGCCTCTGGATGTAATATAACTGTGGGCTGCACTCTGCTGCCTCTGTATGTAATATAACTGTGGGCTGCACTCGGCCGCCTCTGTATGTAATATAACTGTGGGCTGCACTCGGCCGCCTCTGGATGTAATATAACTGTGGGCTGCACTCTGCTGCCTCTGTATGTAATATAACTGTGGGCTGCACTCGGCCGCCTCTGGATGTAATATAACTGTGGGCTGCACTCGGCCGCCTCTGGATGTAATATAACTGTGGGCTGCACTCGGCCGCCTCTGGATGTAATATAACTGTGGGCTGCACTCTGCTGCCTCTGTATGTAATATAACTGTGGGCTGCACTCGGCCGCCTCTGGATGTAATATAACTGTGGGCTGCACTCGGCCGCCTCTGGATGTAATATAACTGTGGGCTGCACTCGGCTGCCTCTGTATGTTATATAGCTGTGGGCAGCACTCTGCTGCCTCTGTATGTAATATAGCTGTGGGCAGCACTCGGCTGCCTCTGTATGTAATATAGCTGTGGGCAGCACTCGGCTGCCTCTGTATGTAATATAGCTGTGGGCAGCACTCGGCCGCCTCTGTATGTAATATAACTGTGGGCAGCACTCGGCTGCCTCTGTATGTAATATAACTGTGGGCTGCCTCTGTATGTAATATAACTGTGGGCAGCACTCGGCTGCCTCTGTATGTAATATAACTGTGGGCTGCACTCGGCTGCCTCTGTATGTAATATAACTGTGGGCTGCACTCGGCTGCCTCTGTATGTAATATAACTGTGGGCAGCACTCGGCCGCCTCTGTATGTAATATAACTGTGGGCCGCCTCTGTATGTAATATAACTGTGGGCTGCACTAGGCCGCCTCTGTATGTAATATAGCTGTGGGCTGCACTAGGCCGCCTCTGTATGTAATATAGCTGTGGGCTGCTCAATAGGCGTATGAGGGTGGATTGTACCTGTCTGTTACTGATGGGTGGGGGTTAACATGTTTCCTGCCTCTGTGTGTGATTTGTGGAATTAAAGGAGCGTCATTGACTTATAAAAATATGCATTTTCCTTCTGAGTAAAACAAATGTACTCCTGTTGCTAAGGGATGCTTCATTCAGAAATTATTGTAGGTGAAATGTGTATATAATTAAACTGCTAGTGACAGTATCACCTGGTGTCCAAACAGCATTTTTTTTCTATTGCAATTTATTTCTTTTTATTGGGAAGTGATCTGTAGGCGGCTGCTGATTCACAGGAATTATTAGAGTAGTAACCATTCCAACTGTGTTGTGACCATTCAGAGGTGATATGGTGGATGCGGCCTTGATTTACTCAGTAGGAAAGTACCACAATATATTTCATTATACAATGTTATGCTCCCTTAAAGAGACAGTAATGTCCCAGAAAAAAAAACTTTATAGTTTTGTAGTGGTTAAAAAAAAAAAAAAAAATTAATCTATATGCAACAAATCCTCTCTCTCAAACTGCTATGATTTGAGAGATATTCCTATTCAAAGTTCCCCCCTCCCTCCCCTTTCCCTGACGTCAGTGTTTTGTTGACTGCAGGGGAATCCTGTCCGGGCACCAACTGGTGGCTCTGCAGCAGAGCCGCAGTTGTGTTATTTAAGACAAATTACTTCATTGGAAAGGTCTACAAAGTGTGCCTGGTTTGCAAGCACACTTTGTAGACCATTCCAATGAAGTAATTCATTTTAAATAACTATTGCAGCTCTGCTGAAGAGCCTCCTCGTGTAGGCCGATCTCCTGCTGTCAGTTTTACAGCTAACAGCCTCTGCCAAAGTGTCCCTTGTGCTGCTATCTCTCAAACCATAGCGGTTTGAGAGAGGATTTGTTGCATTTTTAAGCACTACAAAGCTGTAAAGATTTTTTTCTGGGACATTACTGTCCCTTTAATACGTACTGCTTTGGGGTGCTTCCTCCTTCCACTTTTTCATGTCTATCTCCTGGTCTGTAATCTGCTACCATACAGAGTGTGCTGGGTGCCGTTTTATGTAGAGACTTGTGTGTTCTGATGCACTGCTTCCCAACATTTTCATGTTGTGACACTTCCTATTTATAAGTCATGACAAGGGTAGTTGAAAAATCAAAATTTCTGTACCATGTGTGCGTCCAAATCTGTGTAACATAATGAAATTATTTGGAGAGTTTTGATGCGTTAAACCTTAATGTGAGGTGACACGCCTGTTGTCTTGCGTTGTGAGGACTCCCTAGAATGATTCCCCGGTACTGTTAATCTGCCCGCTCATCTCCACACAGGTCCCACAATACACAGGCATTTTGTATGAAACTGTTAATATATCTGAACTTCTTTTTACATTTTCTTTCTTTGTCAGGTGGGTTCGCTTAGAAGAAATCATCATTAACCCTAAGTTTATTTCTTGAATTATATGAATCTCCTATGTACTTAGATACCTCCGTATAACACTGTGCGCTCTTACTAGGTGTCTGTATACCTCTGTATTACCCTGCAGCATATTGAAAGGTATTACTCTGTATCTGACACCTTTTTACATTTCAGTCTTGGTGTTTGTCTAAACACCTATTTATTACACTGCTGGGTATCACTTGGCACCTATAAACCTCTGTATTATAGTTGTAGTCTATTACTAGGTAGCTAAGACCTCAGTATTGCACTACTAGGTTTGCAGACCTCTGTATCACACTGCTGGGTATTACTAATTCTGCCTCTATTACTCAAACAGCATAGCAATGGGACTTGTTAATACTGTATAAAACTGCACGGTATTAATACCTATCTACATACCTCTAAATGACACTGCACATTACCCGAATATGATTTCTACCTCTCGATCATATTGCAGGGTATTATTACTAGATGTCTGGTTACCCCAATATTTTTTTTGTCTTTTTACGGTTACATTACACAGCAACCTGGTGTCAGTACAACAGGTTTTAGGATCTTTACAGACCAGTTTACATTGCACCCACCCCACCCTGACACTAGGTACAGAGAACCATTGTAGGGGGATGGGTGTCTAAATCAGTTAGTCATTGGGTATTTACTAGAAGCTCAGTATTAATTAGGACTGATGCAAAACGTTCCCGTTCAGCACATTGTTTCTGTCCGTGCTTGGTCTCCTGTTCATTTTCAATGAGAGTTAGTCCTTACCCTCAGAGTAGTAAACAGAAGGCTGTTATGGTGGCTGCTTTGCAGATAGTCACACAGGCCCTTTGGCAGCTTGGTAAATATCCTCCTGGATCTGTTACTCAGAGCCCTGTGGAGCCCGAATGCTACAGATAGAATATTTCTTTAGCAAAACACAGACTCCAAGGCTGTTAGTCAATATGAGTGTAGCATCTGATTTATTTTCTGCAAATCTGTCTTATTCACTGAACCTAATGAAATCTTCATGAAAAGGATGATGATTCCGATTTTCTCCAGAAATGTGAGTTTTACCTTCAATTCCCGACCTCATTCTAAGTTTTGCAAAGTAATTGATTTCGGCTTTGTGTGTTTGTTTCCAATCCAGATTATGAGCCTTAACATCCAGGTCTCAGAAAATGAATACTGCGAGCGTAGAAATGGTCTTGGCTGAATGGGGGGGTTGACTTTTCACCCATCTCTATTATAGTAACCCCCATGTGTGCCAGAGGGTGTTTAACAAAATACAAAAAAAAAACCTTTGTATTGAAGTTATACCCTTAAATCTCTAACTTTGTCTTTTCCACTGAGATTTTCTGATAACTTTGCTTTCTAGTTCATGACTTTTCCAGTGACGGATCCTCTTGTTGATTCCATACGTTTGATCAGTTATATGATCTTGATCCCCTGGTCACTGGTCAGTTATATGTTCTTGATCCCCTGGTCAGTTATATGTTCTTGATCCCCTGGTCAGTCACCAGTAAGTCTGGATTTAATTAACCAGTGATGTTTATGGTTTCCACCTGGCTCTTGGAGTTGGTGTCATAAGTTTGTTCAGCTTCATTCTTATCCTCTTAGATGCTACAGTAGTATTGATTTGCAATGCATTAAATTAACCTCTAGTGTCTGAAGAGAGAGTGTAAATTTAGGGCCGTATACTCAAAACCAAAAAGGATGAATTGAATGGAGCCAGTTGCACCTTAGTGTAAATACTGCCATTGATTAGAAATGGGTCTTTTAACCACCTGAATGCCAGTCAAACCTCCAGTAAATCTCTGCATTTGAGACGTGCTATGCCCTTCAGTGAAGTTAATGTGTAGTTAGAAGTACCGTGTTGGTAATTTGATTTGTGTATTACTTATTGTAGTGTATAACATGGTCCTGAACTAATTGTTCTGTTTGTAACAATAAAGTACAAAGTTTTTTTTTGTTTTTTTTCTTTTTACTTTCAAATTAAAAGTTACGATTTAGCCCATCTTGATTTAGTGAAGGTAGTATTGTATAAGTACCAAATAAGGCTGTTCTTATTAACCACTTGGTGTCCACATGTGTTCTGAGATTTGGGGCATCTGTGTGGCCGTTTTATGTGTGTGTGTCGTGTAACGATTCACACCTCAGAACATGTTCTGTCATTCTGGATTCTGGTCAGGAACGTCTGGTTTCATCTTTCATTCCCTGTTATATCCAATTCCTTTTTTGTTTTTCATCTTAACATCACTTGTATCTTATTTTAGTGACACACAAACACGTCCTCTGTTGATGTCCAGATACTAACTTGGTTCTCTTTCTTCACTGTGTATCTGTCACTTTTTCAGCCCGACCACATGACTTTTTTGATGCACAGACCCTGGATGCCATTCGACACCGCGCCATCTGCTTCAATCTCTCTGCCCAGATAGAGAGCTTAGGGAACGGGCACAGTGTGGTCTTCCACAGCACGGTAAATAGACGAAACAAACACAACCGGTGATTGGCTGCACCTTTGTCTTCTACATCCTGCAGGACTAGAGGGGTGTACAATGCATTGCAATAGGGCGCACTCACACGTCTGGTCCTCAGGGGGTTTAAGAAACACCCCTCCTAATAACGCCTACTTTTCTTATCTGGGCAGAAAATCCTAATGGCCGCTATCAGTGTGGATCGGTTCACCAGGATTAACCATTAATTAGTACTGGATGTCACATCCATGGAGGTGGACGAGATTCTTTGTTCCAGTGCTCTAGACCTGTGGTTCTCAACACTACACCCTCAGGGGCCCCTAACAGGCCAAAACTTGGGAATTTCCCTGCTAGAGCACAAGTCAGAGGCTCGGTCCACTGGCAACAAAGTCCTGTTTGCCTCCATAGAACCGACTCCACTGGCAACAAAGTCCTGTATGCCTACATACAACTAATTCTGCTGACCCCACTGGCAAAGTCCTTTCTGCCTCCATAGAACCAACTGGGAAACAAATCCACACATAGGTTGATAGTGATCCATAGGCCCTTTAAATTCACCTCCCAAATTCTTTAGAATGAAAATTCCTTAATCCATACTCGGATACACCCAACTATCTATAGGCAACACATTTAACCCCTGAGGTCGTGAGGGAAATACCACAATAATGCAATCAAAGAGACACAGAGCTAGCACTCACGGACCAAACAGGAGGATCAGATGTAGAGGGAAGTAAAAATGACCATTTATTCTAATAAAAAAAAACAAAGGGAAGTGTAACAAAAGATATACAGTACTGTGCAAAAGTCTTGCTGTAAAATAAGAATGCTTTCAAAAATAGACGTGTTAATAGTTTATATTCATCAATTAACAATGCATAGTGAGTGATCAGAAGGAAAATCTAAATCAAATGATCTATACCCTGGGTAGCCCAAAGGACTAATAGAAAGTGATTTAAAGTGGTAGTAATGTTTCACAAAAAAAGCGGCAATTAAAATACACAATTTATTTTACATTTTTCAGTGGTCATGATTATTTAAAAAAAAAAAAAAAATCAAAAGCAGTCAGTATATTTTCTTGTAACTTTTAATTGCTTGTTGTCCTTATTAGGTGATTGCAAAAAGGAAGGAGGAGTCTGGAAAAATTAAACTTTTGCTTCACTGGACCCCAGAAGACATGTGAGTGTTTAGCAGAGGAACAGGACTTGGTAGTTTATTATTGCAACTTATTTTAATGTAGTCAAGCAATGCGGTAAAGCAGTGGGAAGAGTTAACATGTAAACTGCCCTGGAATACTGTTATGTAGACCACATCTTCTGAAGGACATTAATAGATTGGGGACAGTTAAAGAAGAGCGACCAGAATGGTGCAGGGCCTTCATGATACAGGGCAACAGAATGGACTGAAATAGCTTAATATATATATACTGCTTAGAAGAGAGGTGGTAGAGGGGTTATAGGATAGAAACCTCTGATCTATTAAGGGATTTAATTTAGTTCAGGAGGGAAATTTTTTTTTTTTTTTTTTTTTTTAGAGGAATTCTAGAACAAGAAAACATTATGTCAAGTTAGAGGTGGAAAATACAGAAGTAATTAAGTACTGCTATAAAGATGGAGTGATAGCCACATGGAACAGACTCCCAGCAGAAGTTGTAGATATTAATACTGTTAGGGAATTTACTAATACCTGCTGCGGTCTTCATTCTGAGACATATATAAGACTTTGTATTTTATTACATAGGGAGATGGGCCGACTGGATGGGACTGATGGTTCTTTTTCTGCCATCGATCGATTGTCTCAACTCATTTAAAATAATTAAGGACAATAGGGATACATATTTTAATGCTCTTCCTGTCTTTAAAAGGGTTAATATTAGACTTGTCCATAATTCTTTTTTGTCTGCTGGAATCTTTGAACTAGTCCGATGAGTGCAGATTTCCAGAGCTGGACCTTCTGCTTATTTATTAGTAAATTGATAATTCACACTCCAGACCATAAAGTGCCTTCCCATGGGGGCGCTATAGGACATGACCTTGAGACTTGACTGAAGTTGTAGATCGTTGTATCTTCGCATGGAAATCCTCCTGTTTCACACGCTTTTCCTTTCAGACTCCCAGATGTTTGGGTGAATGAGAGCGACAGACATCAGCTAAAAACTAAAGTTGTCCATTTATCCAAGCTCCCGAAAGACACTGCCTTGCTTCTCGATCCGAACATCTACAGGTGTGTACACAGTACATGGGCACATGTAGAAAGACAAAAATGGAGCAATTCTTGGGCCAACAAATGGCCCTATAGTGGAAAAGAGAGTCTCCTTCAATTAAACTGAGCTTTTCACACCTTGGAGATTAAAGAGGGCTTAAAACATTGCGTTTGAGACCTCTCTAGCTTTCAGGGGGTTAAGTACCATTTAATAAATGTGAATTTTGGGAATAATTTTTTGCTTATGGTGTAGTTAGTTAGTCCCATAACTGCACCACTTTTACAGTACACGTATGTCCCACAGTACCATGCACTGAAGAGACTGAATCTGCTTGTGACATTTACATAGTAAAGTCCCTTTATACCGCCACACTTATAATGGACCATGAGTTAAATCTGCGTATTTTAAAAATGTCATACGAGATTGATGCTCTCAGTGCAGCACTGTAGGCTGGGGGTGGCTGGACTTTAGTGATGTGGGGTCTCCTTTTTCTCATTGTCATCCTTATGTGATCCGCTACCTTACCAGAATGTGTCCCTTGTCCTTCACCATCACGTTTGAACAAGTTTCGCAACATGTCTGTGTATACAGCCTATCTGTGTAAAACAAAATTGGACCAAAACAGGCACAAAGCAATAATATTGGGGAAAAAAATTCTACTAGTAATTGAGGCACAACAGGTGTACTATAGAGGAGAAAAAAATATTTCTAAATGTCCCCTTGATTGTATTCAGTGCAAACTGTAATTAGCATGCGTTGCCTTGTGGTCTGCCATTAATCACTTATTGGTAGATCACGATCTGTGCATTCTCACCATGGCTATATTCTAACTAAGCTCTCAGCCTAACAGACCTTCATCAGCATACGGTGCTACACTCTGAGTGCAGGCTTTATTTCTGTAATGTGAATATCCTCTCACCTATCCATCTGCTGGTATAATTACTAACATGATACATGAAATCTTCAATATGCAACCCTGTTTCAAAGTGACAGGACCCCTTTAATGAGGGCAGTGGGGATTGCAGTCTTGGATGATCTGGGTTTGTGCAGTCAGACACAATGTTCTTTTCTGTTTCTCAAGTGTGTTTCCCTTTTTGTGCTTGGTGTGCAGAAATTCTAGTAAAAGGATTACACAGAGTGGAACCATGAGTGATCCCTTCTCTTAAGACCTCATGCCGGTTTGTATACTTTTTTTTTTTTTTTTTTTTTTTTTTTTTTAAACAACATTTCACCATTACACTTAATATTTATTATGAAATGATGGGGGGGGGGCAGACAAGTACACCTTATAATGAGCTTGTAACTCCTTGGATCCTAGGGTTGTACCAAAGAGTCTATAGGGGACAATTCTGGAGCAAACCAGCAGCACCACTGGGGATGAATAAGAATTCCCATTGACTTTAAATGGGGCCTTAAACACCTCTGTTTTAGAGAGGTGCACATTGCCGCACAATGCATTAGGAACCTTTAGTACTGGAGGGGTTAAACGCCCCTTGTATAAGAGTGGGCGCTTTCATTTCCCCTGTGGTGCAGTTGGTTTACTCCAGAACTGCTCCTCTTTAGCTAATTGAGTACGGCACCTAGACACATCAGGAATTTGGAAAGGCCTCCGGCATACAAATAGTTATAGCTTTGGGATATGTTGTTACTATAAATCCAGAATAAAAAGTTATATTAGAACCGGTCTCCCCATTCCCTGGACTTGCTCATAGCCTGTAATCACATTTAGCGGCTTGTAAAGAGTAGAAATGTATCATGAAGTATTTCTGTATTTTACTGCAATACATAAATGTATCTGTAATGAGTTTATAGATCCGTGTTCTAAAGGAAATTAAATCAGACAGTAATAAGAAAACAACTGAACTTTCCATCTACTAGTCATGAAAGATGAAGATTTGTGTGGCAGTATGACACCACGGACTCTTGGTCCATATGTAACACCATCCTTTTGACTCTTGGCACAGTCGCCTGTTTGAGATGGCCTGTGGCTGTTTTTCTCAAACCTATTGTCACTTTAAAATATTTTTCCTATAGTCACTTTAAAACTTATAAATGCTTTATACAAGCAATGTAAGCTTCACCTGTCATCTGCTATAGGAATCTTGTGCACATGTTACCCAGTCTGTTTAAATGGGAATTGCTGCTTTATGGATTGGCATGCAGTCTGTATACGTTTTAATATCTGACTCAATAACGCACCAGATTTATCCTAGCTCTGTATCCTAGGCCAAACCAGCTGCACCACAGGGGACAAATGTATATATATTCCAATTAATTTAAAGAAGAGTGGAAATGCATTATAGGGATGTTATTGTGGAGTAACACTAGACAACTTCCACTGCTGGGCGATATTTCATTCAAAAGTTTTTACAGCTAGCTCCTTTTTGAATTGTATTTATGTATAATATCATAATATAAAATATGCACACGAGTCATAAAAATCCATTGTAAATGAGAACCATGCCACCCCCTGGTGGCTTCAGAGGAAATTGCAGTATAATGGGTAGGGGGTTGGTCTGTAATAACCATTTGCATTAAACATCTCCTCCATGTGGGAGTGCCTTTGTTTTAGTCAACAGAAAACCCCTATAACATTTTTCATAAAAAAAGGAAAAAAATGGTTCACGGCTCCTTTGAGCTATCACTGTAAACAATTTTGCTTTATATTAATAAAAAAGTAAACATTTACGTAACATTGTGTCTTAACTTTTTTCTAAGATGTACTGTTAATTTTTTCAAGCGATTTGTATCGCTTTTTCAAAGTTCTCCCCTCAGTGAGAGCTTCCATATTGAAACAATTTGTGCAAATTTTCCTCCTAAATTTTTCCCCCCTCTGGTGGAAACGGATAGGTTTTTAGCAACTAAAAACCTGCAGTTTTATCTGACAGGTCAGAGACCAAAGCTCAGCTGAGATGAGATTCCCCGAGTACTAGACCAGTTTTCTGTAATTATCTCAAACAAAAAACACAAGTTTAATAGGCAGTTTAAATACACATTTAATGATACTAAAAATAGTGTATTCGGCGTCTACTTTAAATAGGGCCTTTAACACCTGAAATATTTGAGAAGTCTGCAACCCATTGTATGCCTCTAGCATTCAGCTGGATAAGTCTCATTTTACTGTATGGGAATTTGAGTCCTTTTCGTTTATGGTGCATTTTGCTTTCCCCTAAAAGTAGTCCATATGTGCCTCTGTGCATATGTCCCTCTGCATTCTAACACTACTGAATTGTTTAATCCTTTTATTTCAGACCGGTGCCACAGAAGACTGAAGCGAAGATGATGAAGCGGGCATCCTGCAGTCTTTGTCACTGGCAGTCCTTTAGATTGAAGTGTTGCACAGTAGTGAGCCTTTTCCAGCCAGTGTTTTTCGGTGCTATTTATGCTTTAGTGAATGCAGTTTAATGCTTGTTGTGGCGTATACTGTATGCTTTGAACATCCACGTTATTCCCTGTGCCTCAATTCCCCACGACACTGACAAGTCTCTTCTGGCAAATTAGTGCAAAAACGTAATGGCTTTGCATGTTCATTGCTTTGAGATGTTTCGTTCGCTGTCTGCAGTAGTTTTTACTAAAATAGATTAACTAAAACCCAAAACCTTTTAGGAAAAAATATAAATTGAAAGGTGTTTGGAAGAAAAATGATTTACAGGGATCCAAATCAGAGAAATGAGTCCAACAATTAATTGCCTTTTGGAATTGTGTGTTTGCACGTTAATCCATTGTTCCACGTTTAGGTAAATCCTGTATGAAGGGCCATACGTTTGGACTAAATGTGGAGTGGTTCTGGGTCAAATACAGAGGACAGTAAAGAAGATTCCCATTGATTTAAATGGGGCATTTAACTTCTTGCATGCTAGAGAGATTAAGCAACGACCCCTCTAGCATTGAGTGTTAAAGCCCTGTGAAAATTGGTGGGATGTCTTTCCTCCCGGCGGTAACTTTGACTTGTCCTGGCATTTCTCCACATTCCTTTCTACTTGCGGCCATGGACCCTAAATACAGAACACGTCCACTGGTGCCTCTTTTTAAAAGGCTCTTTCAGGGCTCATGTAGAATGAATTTGTGCACTTCAGGCCTTGTTGACACAGAGGAGACATAGCTGGGCTCCAGTCCAACCGTCCATCTTTATCTACAGTGTCCTTTGTTCCCTTGTAATCTTCTAGCATGCTGTGTACGGTGGAGTTGACAGAAGGCCAGGCCAAGGGACATTATTCAACCTTGAATTATTGGCTGGTACCTACGTAGGTCAGTCAGTGATTGGAGGCTGTGAATGGCAATACAGCCTCCAGTGTCGTCCTTGTGATCTGTCTGTGGCTCCATAGTCCTCTGTAAAGATCAGCAAGATGGAACCAGGTTGTGCTCAATACAAGTGCATATCTGACTGAGTGCATGCTTTGTTAGGGTGCGTTGGATGAGCTGAAAATCAGCCTTGTGAAAAGAATTGTAAGGGGCAAATTGTTTCACTATGGCTCCTTTAAAGTGACATTAATAACCCTGTACTAAAGTCACCTGTGTAAATTGGGCCTTAAAGTTATCTGATTGTATAACAAAGGTCTGAAACCTGCTCTGCTTTTTCTGTTGTTGGTCTACAAAATCATTGTCTTCAGGCAGCTGTTGGCCAGCAGTGGCTCAGAAGAATTCAGTCCAGCAACGACTGTGGAACGTTTTTGCAGGCCTGTGTGTTAAAATGTGCATTCCATCAGTGTGTATAAAGTTATACAAAGGAGGAGGAGCAGAGATAACATGGTTGGAAAATCATGTGACTATAAATGTTTTGATTCCCCTATAATAGATGTAAAATTATTTTATTACATCTGCACAAATCAAATGTATTATGCACCAAAGTATGCTATGTGAAATATTAAAGCGGTCGCTTTCTTAACCCATTAAGGACCAGAGAGGGGTGTGGAGCACATTGTAAATCAATGTGTGATACACCCCACTGGTACTTTAAGGGTTAATACAAGAATTCATGACTATATATTTTTATTTACTTGGGAAATTAATAGAAATCAATGTAATTTGCTGGCCTTGTCCACATTTCATATCTTTTAGAACATTCGCTTGTAAATAATATAGCAGATTTGTAATATATTTTTATATTATGAAATGCGATTGTAGATTTTTTTTTTTTCTAGTTAGAAGCATGATTTTTTTTTTTTTGTGTAAATACCTATAGAAACAATGTTTCAGAAACATGTAATTCGCTAGAGCCGCCAGAAGAAGTTTTTCTTTTTTTATAAGTCAAAGCACCTTCTAACAATAAAATGTATTTGCAAACAAAATTAATAATATTGTCCTATTACTAACTGAAATAAATTACATATCTTCATAGAGTTTATTAACCCTTTGAGGCTCTGAAGCGTGCAGAGCATTGCCTTGCATTCTGTTGTGCACCTTTCTGGTCCTCGAGGAGTTACGGAAACCTCGTGCTATAAAATAAATGTTTACTATTGAAGGAACTGCATCTATCAACAGAAGTGGCGCTTCATTTGTTTAAAAAAGTGGAGGAGACCGCTAGCATTCAGAGGGTTAAAAGCCCAGTTTAAATATATTTGAATTTTCATTTGTGCCTCTGTGGTGCTGATGGTTTGCTCCACTTTTGCTGCTGTTCATACGTCAGTGTGGGGTTCCTGTTAATGGCAATAATCTGTAAAATGATGGCAGATTCTCATAACCTTGTGGGACATTTCCTGGCGAGTAAAACACTTTCATTGCCACAGCTTGAAGATGGCTCATATAAAAAATATATAATGTATTAAAATCTAAATTAAACTGTTTCACTGCCAGATCAGTGCTGTTAAATGCTGATTAGTTTAAGGGGAGGCAGTGGATGTAGCTTCCTAACGCCGCAATCAACCCCTGTTGCCACTGTTTAAATATAAATTTTAAAAACAAATTGTACCCACTTTCTTAGGAGGGGGCAAGGGGCAAAGCAGACCTCGTGGTGGGGTATCAGGACCTTCTCTCATTTCAAGGAGTAAAAATATCCCTCAATGATGGGCAAGGGTTTCCCGATCCCTCCAATTCCTACCTGGCACCTGGGGTAGGATGGAAGCAGAGGAGCTCTCTTGCCCCGCTATGTCGCCACAATTGATCTCCCAGCCGAAACTTGGAGATCCATAGCGGGTGGGGGTCATCAGGAGGGGGGGGTCCTGATGCTCCACCACGAGGTCGTAACTTTTACTACAAAAAAAAAAAAAAGTTTTGCCGCATGGGCAAAGCCATGCCACACACCTGCTAGTAATTTCTGGAGAGTTGTTGTGTGTGTTTTTTTTTTTTTTTCCCCTACTACAAAGTAATCAAACTAGTTGTGATAACTTTTGAATAGAACTCCATGCAGTGCAATGACCCTTGTTTTACACAGGAAATGTAGCTAGATACGTTTTCATAATTGGGATTTACTGTTCATTAATTCTTTTAACTGTTGGAAATATTCAAATCATTATTTCCCTAAGGGCTGTTATCTGCTGCTGTTATTTTGGGATCCTAAATTAAGTTTTGCACCTTTTAACTCCGGCACATCTGTATAATGTGTGAACACAGCGGATCCGGCACATCTGTATACTGTGTGAACACAAGAACTCCAGCACATCTGTATAATGTGTGAACACAGCGGATCCGGCACATCTGTATACTGTGTGAACACAGCGGCTCCAGTACTTTCTCCAGTTTGTAGAAGCACTTCATAACCCCACCCCCTGCGCTCACTCCACTCTTAAACTGTGGGTTTTTCCTTGCTGTCTCTGACTTGTGATCATTTTGTACAGTGACTCTCAATTATCTTGTAGTGATTTGTAATACTGAAGTAACCTTTATGAGAACAGCTGGGATATTTAATATTTCTTTTGTAATAAAATATTAGAAATGTATCTTGCTCTGTCTCAATTTCCTTTGATGGTTCTCCTTTTGTTGGAGATGTCTCTTGCATGTAAGGGATTGGGCAGTACTGAATGGTCTCATGGATACACTCAGGGTGGATAGATCTTGTCCTACCCGATTGGTCATTAATTCTGGGGCCGCTGTGCCAGGCTACATGGCTATCTCTGGCCTGTGAGAGTCGCTCAATCTTGCCACACATTTGGGCATATGTAGAGGAAACCAGGGGGCTCCAGCGCAAAAAGAGAATAGATGTGACAAATTATGTCCGATAATGTGAGGAATTCTAGTACAAACTGTGCCATAGAGAGGAATAAAAATTCACGATTGTTGGAAATTGGACTTTACTTCCCTTAACGGCTAGTAAACTCTGAAGCATTCAATGGAATAAAAGCCCCATCTATGATTTTGTGATGCTGTTCAATTGGGCCCCCCCACACACACACACACTTTTTTTGCGAGTATCAGCCATACCCAGATGTGACAGTTGGGTCATGCACTAAGATGTTAGTTTGGGGTCAGACTATGTGCACTAAAGGGTAGACAGTGGTACCGAATTCACTGTAGAATCAGGAGGCAGGTAGAGTAAACGTGTTACCTTTTAGAGTGCAAGCTTTCAAGACCACTTTGGTCTCTTCTTCAGGTATATGTATAATAAAACCTGAATACAAAATCCAAGACCGGTTATACATTCATGCAAATTCATTTGAATTCCACTGGAGGTGAATCTCTTATCACCAGCATCTGTAGATTATTGTTTAGACTGCAGTAAAGGCATCTTCTTGAATTTGGCCAAGTGGTACCACATTGCTTCTCCAGTGAAGTGTAGAGCCATCTTTGCAGCCAAGGATATAGATGTATATGAAATGTATCCCATTGCTTGCAATGTATTGTTCACCCCTCTGACATACCAGGGGCCCAAAATGTAATATAAATTCCTTGTCATTGCAGTTCAGTGCGTTGGACATTAATTTATACTACCTAATCTTTGTCTCTGTGTCTGAAGAAGTCCCAATCCATACAGTTCCCCTGAGGTCTTTAATGCTGTGACCAGGTTTGTAAAAAAAAAAAAAAAAAAAAAAAAAAAAAAAAAAAGTTGACCAACTGTTCTTGTTCACAGTGGTCTCCCCTACATGTAATCCTGCGCGATAAGACCTATTTCAGTTTGAGTGTCACCGTGTGCCGATAAATTTCTATCTGATTTCAGCCCAGTCAGCTTTTCACTTCAAGGGGGAGCTACTAAACTGCAGCAAATTATCTGTTTAAGGACCAGGTTCGTAGGTGACAGATTGATGCACCCCATCTGACATTTAAAGTATTCATTCTGGAATAAACGGCACCAGTTATAGAAAATTATTATTTACATTGGTTTTACATTGGATCCCCCCACCCCTTTGACAGTTCTCCACTGCCCTTCAGTTAAAGGGATACTAATACTTCGTTTTATTTTATTTTTTAGACATTAAAAGAACATGAACAATATGTCTTATCTCTCAAACCTTTATGGTTTGAGAGATATTCACAAGCAAAGTTTCTCCTCCCTCCCCTTTTACCTAGTGTAAGCCATCTCTTCTCAGATGTGGAATCCAGTCCATAGACCAGACAGATAACAGCTGGGGACAATCTTCTTCCTATGAGAACAATGAAAGCCCTGCCCCCTTGACAAGTTTTTCAGGTTTTTCCCTTATCTTAATTGAAGGTTGTCCCTCTCTGCAGTCTACCTGGGCACCTCCCTTCTGATCTGGCTGAGCAGTGTTACATCAGTAAAAGGGGCGGGAGGGGGATACTTTATCATTGAATTACTCTTGTACTACAACTCTGACTGAATTGATATAACACTGTCCAAAGTCCAAATACTATGATGATTAATTAGAGCTGCTTTTATTATGAAACATTACTATCCCTTTAAAAGCCTAATTTAAACTAATGGGAGTTCTGTACATTTGGGCACAAGTTCTGATATGGAGGAATAGAACTTGTTTATGAAGTTATGAGTAAGGAACATGCTGATAGATGCGCAGTATAGGCGGAGGGAGATTGCTTCTACTGCTGTTATATCACTTCCTCATTGTCTGTAATCTGATTACACATGTAGCTGAGATGAGAAAGTAAAGCGGGAGAGAGGAAGAACAAGTGGTGCCCCTTGTGTTAAATGGGATATATAGTCTCCACCAAAACACCACAGTGAGCTATACTCACAGAAGTATTTGTTTATCCACGTATGTGGTGAACAACTTGTACTGCTTCTGGGGAGTATTTGATGCTGTCCCTAAACAGCTATATGTCGTGTGAATTATTTGAATTCTATGGTTTTACATATCCGGACATGACAATAATCATCTGTTCCTTAGCAGGTCTAAAAATTGGGTAAATACAACCTCAGATGAACAAAACTTGACATACTACGCAGTATTATTATTTATTTAACAAAAATAAAGCCAAAATGGAGAAGCTATGTGTGGGAAAACTAAGTACACCCTTACTGCTTCCATAGGAATTAAGATTCTAAGTAGCAGACAAGTGCTGCTAATCAAATGCCCTTGATTAATTGATAATCAGCAAGTGTGACCACATCTATAAAAGCCAGTTTTAGCAGTTTGCTGGTCTGGAGCCTTCTGTGAACATAATGCCAAGGAGGAATGACCTCAGCAATGATCTTAGAGAGGCAATTATTACTGCCCATCAATCTGGGAAGGGTTATAAAGCCATTTCCAAACAATTTAAAGTCCATCATTCTACAGTGAGAAAAGGGAAAATTATTTCCTCTTACTGTTGTTTTCATTTCCTGGTCACGAGTAGTCAGCGTTCACGAATGGGTTAATACCCTTAACCAATAGGTCAGGAACATTTACCAACTATAAATCTGCTCCTCGCCTCCTCCCAAGTATCTTAGTGAAAAAGCGTGAATGCCGGAAGGGAAGTGGTGAACACTGACTCGTGACCAGGAAAGGAAAATAATGGTAAGCTGAAACAATTTTCCCTTTTCCTGGCCACTCCTAGTCATTCCCCAAGGGTACCACCCAAGCATAATTTCAGGGTGGGAGCAGAAATAAGACTTGGGAGAAGCAAGATGATGCAAAAAGAATAGTTTATTTAAGAACTAATAGAAGAGAGGGATCTAAGAACTCCTAAGCTGAAGGCGGCCAGGTTTCAATTCTGAACATCCAGCCGGTGATTCTTGATAAATGTGGCTCTAGACCACGTAACTGTCTTACAAATAGCCTTAGGGGAAACTGGTGCCTCAGAAGCCCATGATGTGGCCATGACTCAGGAAGAATGTGCTTTTATATACCCACCGGTACTGGGAGAGATTTGCTTGATATGTGTTGGAGATAGCAGAAACCACCCATCTTGCCAAGGTAGCTTTAGAAGCTTGCAAGCCTTGACGTTGTCCATTAGGGATAACAGAGTCGGACTTTATGAAATGACTAGGCCTTTCCACGCATATTTTGAGGCAATGTACAACATCTAGATTGGCCCGTTCAGGCTTGTCCCCTTGTTGAATATTGCAGAGATTTGCACCTTCAGTGTGTTAGGACTTAAAGGGATAGTAATACTTAAAATGTAAAAAAAAATATGTTGTAGGGTTTATCCCCCTGAGTAAAACAAGAGTACTCCCACTGCTGAAAGGTGTTTCATTCAAAAGTTGTTAATTTTCAAAGTTGAATTTTTTAGGTGCAATATCACAGTGGCCTGAAATTGTACAGTGGCGCTGTTGCTACACGATCCTATGGACAGCTCTGGTCAATTGACCATAAATCTCCATAGGATGGTGTAGCAACAGCGCCACTGTACAATTTCAGGCCACTGTGATATTGCACCTAAAAAATTCAACTTTGAAAATTAATAACTTTTGAATGAAACACCTTTCAGCAGTGGGAGTACTCTTGTTTTACTCAGGGGGATAAACCCTACAACATATTTTTTTTTACATTTTAAGTATTACTATCCCTTTAAACCTTTGTGAAAACATTCAGAAAGGAAATCTAAAATATTAACAAGCGAAGGGTATTCTGGAGGAATGTTGTTTGATGAAGCCCATGCGGGGAAGATGGACCATACTTCATAGTAGGCTTGAGAGGTAGTATTCTTTCTTGCTCTCAATATTAGTTTAATAACTGGTGCTGATACTCCCTGATGTGAGAGGGATTGACACTCAGCCTCCATGCCAAGAGGCGAAGCTTGTGGAGGCCCGGATGGAGAAGTGACACCTGATGCAGAAGATCTGGCTGTAGAGGAAGGGTCCAAGGAACATCCGTCGCTAAGGATAGAAGATCTGGGAACCATGGTCTCCTGGGCCAAAAGGGTATGATAGCTATTATTTCTGAATGGTACCTTCCTGATTTTCTTCAGAACTCTGGGAAAGGAAGAAATTTATAGCTGAGATGTTGATTCCACGGATGGAAAAATGCATCTACACCCAGAGCGAGGGGATTTTTCAGGTTGCTGAATAGAAGTTCTCCAGTTTCTGATTCTGAGGAAGTGCCATGAGGTCTGTCGATGGAAGACCGCATCTCTGAGTGATCTTCCCAAATATTACTGAGTTCAAGCCCCAGGAATGAGAGTCCAGGTGAAAGCAACTCAGGAAATCGGTCTTGATATTGAGGTCCCCTTGGAGATAAACAGCTGATATGTTGTTCAGATGTGAAGCTACCCATGTCATACTGGGCAGTTACTTATTTCAGGAGACAACTGCTCCCTGGTTCCACCCGGATTCTTGATGTAATATGCTGGTGCTTTGTCTGATCGAATCATGACATTTTGGTGCTATAGTGACGGAAGTAGTGCTTGCATCACTGCCCTTATCTCTAGAACGCTTGGGTGGAGAGTGGAAAAATAAGTTAGCCATGTACCTTGAATGGTAAGATCTCCTAGATGAGCTCCCCAGCTGGAGCCGCTGGCATCTGTGGCAAGCAGTAACCAGTTTGTTTCTTGTAATGATGTGCCATGAGTGTTGTTTCGAAACTCTTCCCACTGAAGATACTTCTGATGTTGAGGAGTGACTGGAATGTGGGGATATGCATCTTTTAAGTCTGTGGAAACCATCCAATCTTATGGTTTGACTACCGGTATGAACTGACTCCATCCTGATCTTTGAATGTGAATATATTTGTTTATAGAGTTTAGGTCTAAGACCAGATATAGATCTTTACAAAAAAAAAAAAAGTACAGAATAGAGGCCTTGTAATTTCTGTTCTGCTGGAACACTGGTGATGTCTCCTTCCTGACTCAAATGACGTATGAAGTCCAGGAGAGCCTTTCTCTTTGATGAAAACCTTGGGATCCTTGATGGTTTGAACATATTCTTGCTGGATGAAACAGGAATTCTATATAGTATCCTTGTGATATGGTTTGAGTAACCCAGTGGTCGGAGATATTTTCGGTCCATACATCCTGGAAAGAGCATAGACATCCCCCAATGCCTAGAGACTGAGCCTGTAGGCCGTCAGAATTTTCCTGCTGGTTTCTGGGTTGTTGGAGGTCCAGTCTTCTGCCCTCAAAAGGAGTAAGAGAGGCCTGACTTCCAGGCTTGGGATCTGGATGCCTCTTTCCCTGGTTTGTAGTTAAGTACTTCTTGATAGACCTGGCGGGCTCAAACCTTGAGATACGTGAGTTGAATGCAGACTGCTATTGGGTTTGTCTTGAGGTAGAAAAAGGCTTTTTCCACGGGAGGCTCTTTTAATAAGGTCATCCAGTTTTTTCCCAGAACAACATTGGCCGGGTAAATGGAAGATTGCAAAGGTTAAGTTTTGAAATACTATCCGCATTCTAGGGCCTTAACCAATGTGCCCTTCTGTCAGAGCCTGCCAGTGACCTAGCTTTTGCTTGCACGTGGACCAGAAATCTGTAGCCAGTTTTACCTCTCCAATGGATTTGATAATAATGGAAGACGTGTTCTCCCTGAATTAGAGCCTGTTCAGCATTGTCTAGCCAAAGTTTCATGGCTCATGAGACCGAATTTAAGGCAACAGCTAGCTTGTATGCTGATCCAAGGGACAAAAAGGCTCTTCTTATATCATTTTCTAGCCCCTTGTCTAGGGGGTCCTTAAAGGATACCGCATGGTCTAGCAGCAAGATGGTTCTGTGTGCGAATTGCACAACCGTTGCGTGTACTTTAGAGGCTTTGTTCCCATAATTGATGATCATTGTCTGAGAATGGATACATTCTGCTCATTCTTGGATTGGGCTTAAAGGGATAGTAATAGTTCATTTTAACTTTATTTTATTTTGTAGGCATTAAAAAAACATGAAGAATGATATGTCTTATCTCTCAAACCTTTATGGTTTAAGAGATATTCACAAGCAAAGTTTCCCCCTCCCACCCCTTTTACCTAGTGTAAGCCATCTCTTCTCAGATGTGGAATCCAGTCCATAGACCAGACAGATAACAGAAGGGGACAATCTTCTTCCTATGAGAACAATGAAAGCCCTGCCCCCCTTGACAAGTTTTTCAGGTTTTTCCCTTATCTTAATTGAAGATTGTCCCTCTCTGCAATCTACCTGGGCACCTCCCTTCTGATCTAGCTGAACGGGGGGGGGGGGGGGGTATCTTGCTTGTGAATATCTCTTAAACCATAAAGGTTTGAGAGATAAGACTTATATCGTTCTTCATGTTTTTTTAATGCCTACAAAATAAAATAAAGATAAAACGAAGTATTACTATCCCTTTAAAGGTACTGTCTGTCCTCTTCCATTCTTCTTTTATCAAGTCACGAACCACTGGATGATGAGGAAAAGAAGTAAGATTTTTCTTGGAGATACTGGAGAACATCCTGTCTGGTTTCGGGTTTTCTTGAGAATCCTTTATATTCATGGTTTGGTGTATGGACTTGATGAGAGAATCTATTAAGCTAATATCAAAACCTGTGAGAACATCCTTATCCTCTTCAGCAGAATCTGATTAGTATCCCCAGTCTGGGACTTCAGTATCCGAGATGTCTGAGTCAAAATTCTCAACCTTCCTTACGCCTTTTGCTGGGATGACTCCCTGCAGCCTCTTGAATATACTGCAGGACAGCTTGATGTATTCCTGTTGACATATCAGATGAAATGGTTGGAGTGTCATTTATCAGGTCTATCCAGCAGGAACGGCAAATTTTCTTCCCTTGTCCTGCTTCTTTGTTGCAGTCAAAGCACTTTCTGATGATGAGCGTTCTGGGCTGGAAAGACTAGGAATACAGGTCCCATCAGCCCACCTATCACACTTTATAAAATAAAATAAAAAAACAAAAACCTTACCTACGTAAACAGACTTACCCAACCTGAGATTGCGGCGTATTATTGGTTTCCCCCATGAGGCTAGAAACAACCATAACATGTAGTGGTAAGAATTTCCAGAAATTCAGAGAAAAAAGAAACCAATAGAGACAGATATAACACAAGTAAGTCTTGCCTATAGCAGTACAGAAGACTCTAGGTAGCTATAACGCAGCAGAGTGCTTCACATGTGCAGCTGGAAACAGGCAGCATATAAGCGATCAGGTAACCATAGCCTTACTTGGTATTTGTATAGTTCCAGGCGCCATCTAGTGCATGGGCAGTGTAATGCGCCTGCTCCAACTGACGTAACCACTGTGATAGACCATTGGGTTGAGAGAAGTTTGGTGCATGCGTAGATAGCAGCAGAGGACGCCGGCTGTGACAGGAGACAGGAAGCCATAACTCATGGCTCTAAAAGTTTGACGAGATCTCTATCATGTTGCTCCCACCGCATAACGGGACCTCCGCTGTTCACCACCATCAAGGGGAGGAATCTGCAGGGAGCTCTGGTCGCCACGGAGTGAGGGACCTGGCGCTGGTAATTGAAACCTAAAGAGGCTCCAGGGTAAGTCAAAAAAGAAAATTAGTGCCTGACCTTAATGGCATGGGAACAAAAAATAAGCCACCTGGGAGGAGCAAATTTATAGTTGGTAAATGTTCCTGACCTATTGGGTAAGTGGATTAATCCTTTGGTGAACAACGACTAGGAGTGACCAGGAAAGATTATTCAAGTGGAAAACATTCAATACAGTTGCCAGTCTTCCCAGGAGTGGACATCCCAGCACCCAAAGGTGCAATGCTCAGAGAAACTGCAAAAAAAAAAAAAAAAAAAAAAAACAACACACAAGAGTTGCACCTCAGACTCCATAGGCCTTAGCATGTTACATGTTAAAGTTCATGACAGTACAATTACAAAAAGACTGAACAAGTATGGTAGGTTTGGAAGGGTTGCCAGGAGAAAGCCTTTTCTTTCTAAAAAGAACTTAGGTTTGAAAAGTTGCATCTCCACAAACGACGATGTCCTTTGGACAGACAAGACAAAAGTGGAGAAGTTTGGCCATAATGCACAGCCCCACATTTGTCAAAAACCAAACAGAGCTTATCGGTACAAACAACTCATACCAACTGTCAAGCACGGTTGTGGAGGGGCGATGATTTGGGCTTGTTTTGCAGCCACAGGACCTGGGAACCTTGCAGTCATTGAGTTAACCATGAGCTCCTCTGGATACCAAAGTATTCTAGAGGCCATCTGTCCGATAGCTAAAGCCTGGCCGAAATTGGGTCATGCAACAAGACAATTATCCCAAGCACACCAGCAAATCTACAACAGAATGACTAAAAAAGAAAAGAATCAAGATGTTGCAATGGCCCAGTGAAGGTCCAGACCTCAACCTAGTTAAAATGCTGGGGAGGGACCTTAAGAGAGCTGTGCATAAACAAATGCCTGCAAACCTCAATGAACTGAAGCAACGTTGTAAAGAAGAGTGGGCCAAAATTCCTCCACAACGATGTGAGAGACTGATAAAGTCATACAGAAAATGATTACTTCAAGTTATTGCTGATAAAGGTGGTTCTACATGCTTTTGAATCAGAAGGTGTTCTTAGTTTTTCTCACATTTTGGCTTTATTTTTGTTAAATAAATCATGACATGGTGTAATATGTCATGTGGTGGTGTTCATCTGAGGTTGTATTTACCTAATTTTTGGACCTGCTAAGGAACAGATGATTGTTATTATGTCCTGATATGTAAAATCATAGACTTCAAAGAGGGTGGACTTTCCCTTTCACATGACTATATATTCCTTAGAGGGGCTGCACCTACAAATTTCGTTCTCCTCAAATGCTCCACTGTATATGGAAAAAATAAACAGACTGGTGCCCAATAGTGCAATAACCTCAAAACTTCCAAAGTAGATAAATGGGTACTCGCAGAGAGAGTTGTTAGCAGGTAGAATAGTTGCCGCATGCACAAGCGGAGAATATAACCCGTCTGTGCTCAGGTAGCTCTGGAAATTAAAGCTTCTTCCGTGACAAGGTAATCTAGACAGCTTCAGAGTCTCAAAAAATGTTTCAAAAGTTATTTGTATAAAATCAAAAAACAAGCCCAATAATATCTAAAACATTTTGTGGCTAAAAACTCTGCTTTATCAAAGAATGATAAATGTCACAATGAACCAGTCATAAACACATCTTTAACTACCCAGTTTGGGTGAGGCCCAGGGGTGCAAGAAGTCCTCTCACTGAATGAGATGAACAAGCCTCTCTGTTACATGTAGTGTAATGCTGACTAGGGATGGGCTAGTAATGTTTCAAAATAAAAGCAGCTCCAATTAATCTTCATAGTATTTGGGCCATGGAGAGTGTTATTTCAGTACTGTCAGAGTTGTAGTACAAGAGTAATTGAATGATAAAGTAACCCCCTCCCGCCCCTTTTACCTAGTGTAACACTGCTCACCTCAGATGTGGAATCTGGTCTCTTGAACGCACAGGTCACAGCAAGGGACAATCTTCTTACTGTGACCATAAGGAAACCCTGCCCCCCTTGACAGGCTTTTCAGGTTTTTCCTTATGATCACTGAAGATTGTCCCTCTCTGTGATCCATCCGGACAGTCTTGTTGCTCTGAGGTGAGCAGTGTTACATCAGTAAAAGGGGAGGGAGGGGGATACTTTATCATTCAATTACTATTGAACTACAACTCTGACAGTATTGAAGTAACACTCTCCATGGCCTAAATACTATGAAGATAAATTGGAGTTGCTTTTATTATGAAACATTACTATCCCTTTAACCCCTTGTTAAACCGGCATAGTGACAGACAGAGGCAGCATGAAAGCATGCTGTCTGTGTCTGTCTCGTCTGCCTCTGTCTCCCTTGCTCTCAAAGTAAGGGAGACAGAAGTAGACGGGAAACACCTAGTGGTTAAAAAAAAATACAGCAGTTGGGGGTATTAACCCCTTCACTGCTGGTGCAGGAGGCTGGCTAAATGCAGGTCAATTTTTGACCTGCAGTTTTACACATTTTTTTTTTTTTTACAAAAACATTTTTTTTTCATTTAAAAAAAATATATATCATTAAACAATATTGCAAGTTTGATTGTTGTGGAGCCATGTAATACACTTATATACACCACCAAATGCCAGGGACAAAAAAAGTGTCAAAATAGGGTGGGAAAAAGGGACATGGGGATTTTCACCCAGGGGGGACAGTGGCCACTTTAAACTGCGCATTTTGTAGGTATGACTGACCGGTCATACCTTTCATGCAGTCTCCATAAAAATTTAACCCTTTGTGGCCAATTGATCCCAAGAGAAAAATCAAAAATTGTGGGGTTTTTTTTACATTTTTTTACCTTTTTTTTTTTTTTTATTTTAATAAAGGTAATGGTGGGTTATCCATATAAATATGGTATCAAATAAAAGCCCTATTTATGCTTAAAAAAAACAGTATATAATTTATGGGGGTGGAATAAAAACCTAAGAGGGAAAACACTGTTTGTTGAACAAAGACATAGTCAAAAAGGTCAGAATAGCTCTGGTCCTTAAGGGAAAACGACCTCAGATTTTCCTGGTCCTTAAGGGGTTAATAACCCATGGTTAAGAGAGCCCACAAGGAGTCATCTGTATGGAGAAAACAGCATCCTAGCCATGTGGTATTTGATATGAGCACACATGAGGGATGCTTAGGATAAAAGACAAATGGTCTCAAATCCATACACAGGCCTTGTTAGTAGAAAGGCAATCTCTGGAAGTCAGAGATTAGTAGTATACATTAGATGGGCAAGGAGAATACAATGATATAATGTGGATGTGATATGCCATAAATGAATGGACAGGTAGTGCACCTCCACCTAATGAACACGAGGCTCACACTTCATGTGAAAACATATATTACATTATACTAGATATTAAGCATCATGAGAAATGCTGTTTAGTCACAAGTGGAGATGCTTTGGAGCAATATGAGTGTGTGAATTGTAGAGTGTAAGAATAACCAGGGATAGAGAAGCCCACAATGAGTCATCTTTGGGTAATAAAACCACATCCCAGTCACATAACATTAGGTGTATGTAAAATAGGTACAGCACAAGCAACTCCATTCCAACATGAGAATTTATTCGGCTGTAAGATCCTGTATTGAAATGCGTTGGAAGAAGATGGATATACCCTGGTCCAACATCATAGTCAAAACTAATTTAATTAGTAAAAATTAATATTTTAGTTCAATGGAACTTGGAAACTTCAGTTATTTTGTCTCTATATGGAATCCATGGCTAAACCGTAAGCTTTGCTATAACGATAGAATTCCTTGTAAACCTTAGTCCTCCCTCTTTTCCTTTCTTTTTGGCTTTATTATTATTATTTCTAGCAATGTGGGACGGCATTGGCCGTCATGTTATGACCGTTGGGTGCACGTGTGTGAAATGTAGACACACTGATAAACACAGACATATGCAACACACAGGCAGACACACACACACAGTGAGCGGCAGAGACATGCAAAAGACATGCACACACACAGACACACTGGAGATGCACACATGCACACAAATATGTAATAGAGATGTACACGCACACAACAGACATGCATAGACACATATGCACGCAACAGAAGTGCACACACAGGTAACAGACATGCACACACACAAACACACACATGCTACAGACACAGAGGGGACACTGACACAGTGATAGCTGCCCCCCCATGTGTGGAGATTCCGGCTGTTGCTGGTCCCCCGGATCTGTAGGATCTGAGTGTAGAAGTGGGGGCTGTGGCCACCCTGGGATTAGTGTAGGAGCGTTACAGTGCTGTCTAGGTAACAATCTTGTATTGAAGTGAATATCCGCAGTATTCAGAGCGTTAGAAGCCAAATGTAGCCTCTAAGGACCAGAGGATATCGCTTCACAATGTGTTGCCATCCCCCGTCTGGTCCTGAGACCGTTATATCAGTGATATTTGTTATTTCCTTTACTTTTGGGTAGAACTGCAGTATTATGTCTCTGTGTGTTTGACATGTAGAAGTGGAAAGCACAAAATAAAAGGAGATTATGTGAGAGAGACTTATCCCAGCATGTTCACCCATAGAGTGCCATGCAGTATACAGTTGTGTGTCATGTCAGTTAACCCTTTGAGTGCTGGAAAGGCATCCAATGCGTTGTGGTGCAATGCATTAGTTACCTCTCTGGCACTCAAATGGTTAAATAGAGTGCTGTTAATGTATAAAGTTGTCCTGATGACATAAATAATGTAGGTTCAGTGCCCCACGTTACTGTCCCCGGTACAGAGGATACACTCTTCTCCCCACGTTACTGTCCCCTGTACAGAGGAGACACTCTTCTCCCCACATTACTGTCCCCTGTACAGAGGAGACACTCTTCTCCCCACATTACTGTCCCCGGTACAGAGGAGACACTCTTCTCCTCACGTTACTGTCCCCGGTACAGAGGAGACACTCTTCTCCCCACATTACTGTCCCCTGTACAGAGGAGACACTCTTCTCCCCACGTTACTGTCCCCTGTACAGAGGAGACACTCTTCTCCCCACGTTACTGTCCCCTGTACAGAGGAGACACTCTTCTCCCCACATTACTGTCCCCTGTACAGAGGAGACACTCTTCTCCCCACATTACTGTCCCCTGTACAGAGGAGACACTCTTCTCCCCACATTACTGTCCCCTGTACAGAGGAGACACTCTTCTCCCCACGTTACTGTCCCCGGTACAGAGGAGACACTCTTCTCCCCACATTACTGTCCCCTGTACAGAGGAGACACTCTTCTCCCCACATTACTGTCCCCTGTACAGAGGAGACACTCTTCTCCCCACATTAATGTCCCCAGTACAGAGGAGACACTCTTCTCCCCACGTTACTGTCCCCTGTACAGAGTAGACACTCTTGTCCCCGGTACAGAGGAGACACTCTTCTCCCCACATTACTGTCCCCTGTACAGAGGAGACACTCTTCTCCCCACATTACTGTCCCCTGTACAGAGGAGACACTCTTCTCCTGACATTACTGTCCCCAGTACAGAGGAGACATTCTTCTCCCCACATTACTGTCCCCTGTACAGAGGAGACACTCTACTCCCCACATTACTGTCCCCTGTACAGAGGAGACACTCTTCTCCCCACGTTACTGTCCCCTGTACTGAGGAGACACTCTACTCCCCACATTACTGTCCCCTGTACAGCGGAGACACTCTTCTCCCCACATTACTGTCCCCTGTACAGAGGAGACACTCTTCCCCCCACATTACTGTCCCCTGTACAGAGGAGACACTCTTCTCCCCACATTACTTTCCCCTGTACAGAGGAGACACTCTTCTCCCCACATTACTGTCCCCGGTACAGAGGAGACACTCTTCTCCCCACATTACTGTCCCCGGTACAGAGGAGACACTCTTCTCCCCACATTACTGTTCCTGGTACAGAGGAGACACTCTTCTCCCCGCATTACTTTCCCCTGTACAGAGGAGACACTCTTCTCCCCACATTACTGTCCCCGGTACAGAGGAGACATTCTTCTCCCCACATTACTGTCCCCTGTACAGAGGAGACACTCTACTCCCCACATTACTGTCCCCTGTACAGCGGAGACACTCTTCTCCCCACATTACTGTCCCCTGTACAGAGGAGACACTCTTCCCCCCACATTACTGTCCCCTGTACAGAGGAGACACTCTTCTCCCCACATTACTTTCCCCTGTACAGAGGAGACACTCTTCTCCCCACATTACTGTCCCCGGTACAGAGGAGACACTCTTCTCCCCACATTACTGTCCCCGGTACAGAGGAGACACTCTTCTCCCCACATTACTGTCCCCGGTACAGAGGAGACACTCTTCTCCCCACATTACTTTCCCCTGTACAGAGGAGACACTCTTCTCCCCACATTACTGTCCCCGGTACAGAGGAGACACTCTTCTCCCCACATTACTGTCCCCGGTACAGAGGAGACACTCTTCTCCCCACATTACTGTCCCCTGTACAGCGGAGACACTCTTCTCCCCACATTACTGTCCCCTGTACAGAGGAGACACTCTTCTCCTGACATTACTGTCCCCAGTACAGAGGAGACATTCTTCTCCCCACATTACTGTCCCCTGTACAGAGGAGACACTCTACTCCCCACATTACTGTCCCCTGTACAGAGGAGACACTCTTCTCCCCACGTTACTGTCCCCTGTACTGAGGAGACACTCTACTCCCCACATTACTGTCCCCTGTACAGCGGAGACACTCTTCTCCCCACATTACTGTCCCCTGTACAGAGGAGACACTCTTCCCCCCACATTACTGTCCCCTGTACAGAGGAGACACTCTTCTCCCCACATTACTTTCCCCTGTACAGAGGAGACACTCTTCTCCCCACATTACTGTCCCCGGTACAGAGGAGACACTCTTCTCCCCACATTACTGTCCCCGGTACAGAGGAGACACTCTTCTCCCCACATTACTGTTCCTGGTACAGAGGAGACACTCTTCTCCCCGCATTACTTTCCCCTGTACAGAGGAGACACTCTTCTCCCCACATTACTGTCCCCGGTACAGAGGAGACATTCTTCTCCCCACATTACTGTCCCCTGTACAGAGGAGACACTCTACTCCCCACATTACTGTCCCCTGTACAGCGGAGACACTCTTCTCCCCACATTACTGTCCCCTGTACAGAGGAGACACTCTTCCCCCCACATTACTGTCCCCTGTACAGAGGAGACACTCTTCTCCCCACATTACTTTCCCCTGTACAGAGGAGACACTCTTCTCCCCACATTACTGTCCCCGGTACAGAGGAGACACTCTTCTCCCCACGTTACTGTCCCCGGTACAGAGGAGACACTCTTCTCCCCACATTACTGTCCCCGGTACAGAGGAGACACTCTTCTCCCCACATTACTTTCCCCTGTACAGAGGAGACACTCTTCTCCCCACATTACTGTCCCCGGTACAGAGGAGACACTCTTCTCCCCACATTACTGTCCCCGGTACAGAGGAGACACTCTTCTCCCCACATTACTGTCCCCTGTACAGCGGAGACACTCTTCTCCCCACATTACTGTCCCCTGTACAGAGGAGACACTCTTCTCCCCACATTACTGTCCCTGGTACAGAGGAGACACTCTTCTCCCCACATTACTGTCCCTGGTACAGAGGAGACACTCTTCTCCCCACATTACTGTCCCCTGTACAGAGGAGACACTCTTCTCCCCACATTACTGTCCCCTGTACAGAGGAGACACTCTTCTCCCCACATTACTGTCCCTGGTACAGAGGAGACACTCTTCTCCCCACATTACTGTCCCCTGTACAGAGGAGACACTCTTCTCCCCACATTACTGTCCCCTGTACAGAGGAGACACTCTTCTCCCCACATTACTGTCCCCTGTACAGAGGAGACACTCTTCTCCCCACATTACTGTCCCTGGTACAGAGGAGACACTCTTCTCCACACATTACTGTCCCCTGTACACAGGACACACTCTTCTCCCCACATTACTGTCCCCTGTACAGAGTAGACACTCTTCTCCCCACATTACTGTCCCCTGTACACAGGACACACTCTTCTCCCCACATTACTGTCCCTGGTACAGAGGAGACGCTCTTCTCCTCACAGTGTGCCTCGCAATGTCCAGATCCAGTGCGGGAGGAAGAAGCCGCTGTTGATTCTGAAGGAGCAGGCCTGAGCCTAGGGGCTGGCAGGGGTATCAGTCATCGAGAGGGCATGCTGGGTGTCTGTGAGTTGAGAAAAGAACAGGGATCTTCCTGGGCATCCACTGTCCATCTGAAAAAAAAAAAGAAAAAAAAAAAAGAAATTTGCGTGGCTTTGTCTGTTTGCCCATAGCTTGTCATTGTTGCTTCCTTTGTATATACTGAAGCAAGGAATGTATTTAGAGTGTCAGCCATAGTCTTATCCTCACTAATCAAGTCTCCTGTCTCAGTCCTAAAAGGACCAATATCAACCTTAATCTTTTTGTTATTAATATACTTGTGTGTATATATAATCCTACATACATCCATGTGATCCTTAATAGATTTAATTGTTGAAAATTAACCCTATTCATTTACAGACTCAATTTTCTCATGTAGACCTTGAGGAATAAGTGTCGACAGTCAAACAATCCAATAGGATTCCTGGCTGTTGAGTCTTTGTTGTCTGTTGTAATTACTAGATATGTGTCACAGTGCCTTACCTCAGCCTGCACCATTTGGCCGGGAGCAGGGTTCTGGACTGATGCTCTAGCATCACTAGCCGCGTCCCTCTTTGCCTGTGGCCTGGTCACATCTCATTCCTTGTTACTGGCATCATGGATCAGGTACTTGCTTGGATTCCTGTTATAGGTCCAGCCTGGGGGACCTACCTGGTCCTGCCTTCTCCTACTCCTTTATAAATCTCTCTGGGCCTGTTTATCAGTTACCCTTACGTTGTTGTTCAGTGCAGTTCTAGTTCCGATTGTTCCTGTGTCCTGTGTATGACCTGACTTGTTTGACTGTCCATTCTGGTGCAGACCTGGGGCTCTGTCCAAGTATCCTCCAGCGTTACCTACTCCTAGTGGACAGTCTATCTGGTGCAGACCTGTGGCTCTGGCTGACTACCCGCTTTGTGTATGAACCTGGCTTGTCTGACTACCCTAGCTGATGCTGACCTGTGGCTCTGTCTGTTCACTCCGCTGTGTGGCTTTGTTCCCCACAGGCATCCATCCTGGTGCAGACCTGGGGCTCTGGCAGATTCCGGCCTTACTGACTGCAGACGTGAGTCAGTAGTCTCCATTGTTGCCATCGTATTGGAGACGAGCTCTTCCTTACTGACTGCAGGCGTGAGTCAGTATTCTCCATTGTTGCTACATTACGGGAGATTGTAGGTTCTATGTTGCGTTCCACCTATTACCATGAGACTACCAGATGGCTTGGGCCTAGTCTCCAGCAGTTGTGGTTGACCCATTGGCAGGCTCCTAATTCTGATAGAGTCTCTAACCTCTGCAGTCACCCTCTGCCTATAGTATCTTCATTATTTTCCTACTATTTATTATTCTAATAAGGGTGATTTTAAGTATATAGTCTGACTCCTTGTCTTGTTTTACAAACCGTAACAATATGGGAATAGTCTCTAGAGGCGTGATGACTAAACCTTTGGGGGTTTTATCACTGTATTCTAAAAAGAGTTGTGACTCGTCATGCAACTGGAAACCAGTAGCAATATTTCTTCTTCTGTGTTGACCAAACCTAGTACTAAGATTTTGAGTTGTGCGGACTACATATTGTAGACAGCAAGCACATGTCAGTAGATAAATAACTGCCAATGTTTCCCCAGTAGCATGCAATGTGAATTGAGTTACTTTATTAGAACTTAATTAGTTAATTGGAAGATTGAACCAGAATACCCTCAGTACCAGACTGACACAGCATATGGGCAAACTTGAGGTGGAATTTCTTTATTTACGTATATTTAACTACTTAACGACCCATGACATTAAGGACTCTTGTTATGGCATCACAACTGCACACCGCTCTGCCGTCCCAGAGTCCATTAATGGTTGCTCGAGCCCCCTATGGGGTGGTTGTTAAGGGGTTAAAGAAAATAATATAATTACATCAAAAACATTTAGAAAAGAAACAACCTGCAATACACTTCTTCACTTCAACAGTCGCCATTTGCAATCGTAAAAGAGGGGGTCAGTTCTTACGGTTATGATGAAACTGTTCAAATGTTGATGATTTAAGGTTTCCTGAGAGATGTTACTCTAAGAAACAATTGATTGGATGTTGTAAACGAGCACTAAAATGGGATGGGGAGAGTTTATTATTTAACAATGTGAATAAGGATAGATCATGGTAAAATAATGGTGTTAGATTTATTTCAACCTTTGGCAACCAATGGCAATGTCTGAGAGAGATCTTAATGAAACTTTGGCATATATTGACAAATAATGCAGTATTAAAAAGAGATTGTGAGTGAGAGTCCTTCTAGGGTAGCAAAAAGGGCACACAGTCTTAAGGATTGTTAATGAGATCAGAGTACTGTAAATATTCTAAGATAAATTGGTTAACTCGGGCACAACCCTTTGGAATGTATAAATGTGGATCTGCAAGGCATGCAGATATGTGCACACTGGAAATAAATTCTATAATTATGGTACAAAGGAGTATACAGTTAGACCTTTTATTAATCGTAATATATCAGATTACATGTCCTTGTGGTCTAATATAAAATGCAAAACACCTTAAGACAATTGAGGGTAAGAAGCCTAGAACATGTAAGTGATATATTTCACAAGGGAACAGACAGTCCAATAGCCAGACATTTTGTGGAGAAACATGAAGGTTCTCCAAGAGAAGAGAGGATGAAGATAAATATTTGTTGCAGAAATAAATTATATAGATTTGTACACTGGGGCCATAAGCCCTAAAGGGTTAAATGAAGAAATGAAATGTTTCTATAGCACCTTGGTTACATACATGTCTAGGTATAAAGGGGAATTAGGATTATCTGTTATTTAGAATTAGCGAAGTTGGATATATTTAAATGTAGGATCTTTAAGAAGTTATGTTTTGATTCTTTGATTGTTTGGACATTTCTATCATATTACGTAGGGACGTGTTGGGCATTGTACCAAATTCTGAGGAGTCATTTGGTATTTTAAGATTTGACCTTCTGATTGCAGGAGAATGTCCTACTTTTGTCTTATTTTGAGGTTGCATTAGATTTTGATTTAGTACTTGAGGGGTTAAATGCTGGCTCAGCAGTCAGTAGTCATTTTTCTGTAGCCCTTTTTAGTTGATACTAGTATGATTTTAATTGATTGGTTGAAATCCACTGAACGATTTCCTATTCTAGACCTTTATTAGAGGAAAGAGAATCGGGACGCTTTACCTTAAAGCCCAGTATGTATGGGCGATATGCGTATTTGTTTGACCCTACCCACTTAAATATACACCAGAGAAACTGAGTCCTAGAGGGGATATGACAACACTATATAAATATGTTCAGGGCCCATACAAAGGGCTCTCCAAAGACCTGTTCATTAAAGGGATAATAATACTTAAAATGTAAAAAAAAATATGTTGTGTAGTTTATCCCCCTGAGTAAAACAAGAGTACTCCCACTGCTGAAAGGTGTTTCATTCAAAAGATAATAATTTTCAAATTTGAATTTTTTAGGTGCAATATCACAGTGGCCTGAAATTGTACAGTGGCGCTGTAGCTACACCATCCTATGGAGATTTATGGTCCCGGAACTAGAGCTGTCCATAGGATCGTGTAGCAACAGTGCCACTGTACAATTTCAGGCCACCGTGATATTGCACCTAAAAAATTCAACTTTGAAAAGTTGAAAGTACTCTTGTTTTACTCAGGGGGATAAACCCTACAACATATTTTTTTTTTACATTTTAAGTATTACTATCCCTTTAACAGAACAGTACACAGGACAAGGGGTCACCCGCTTAGACTTGAGGAAAGGAGATTTCATCTACAACAGCGGAAGGGTTTCTTTACAGTAAGGACAATAAAGGTATGGAATTCACTGCCTGAGGAGGTGGTGCTATCAAATACATTAGATGCCTTTAAAAAGGGCCTGGATACTTATTTAAAAGAGCAGAACATAGAGGGCTATGTACGATAGTATTGTGATTAATATTTAGTTAGGGCTTGTTGATCCAGGGAGAAATCTAATTGCCATTTGGAATCAAGGAGGAATTTTTTTCCCCCCGTTCAAGGCAGAATTTGAAATTGCTGTATTGTGGTCTTTATTTGCCTTCTTTTGGATCAACGATGGTAAACAGGAATAGGAAAAGGGTTGGACTGGATGGACGCAAGTCTTTTTTCAACCTAAATTACTATGTTACATCTAATATCAGCACACTGTGTCGTGGTTAGAATGGTGAAGTGAAATGACACTAATGGATTTAATCATACATGAGGACACCAGATGATATTCAAGAACACGGGCTTACTCTGGAATACAGAGGGACAATACGTGTTAAAATTCAATATATAGTGATCCTAAGGAGTCACATTTAATAGTAAGATATTTCTGATTTACAAGATCAGATTGCAATGTGCGCTGCTCTTTACACTGTGTCCTGTTGACTGCTCTTTGTTGATACCAAGTTTCAGCTTTATAATAATAATAATAATAATAATAATAATAATAATAAAGTTGGAATTCATTCATCATTGGCGGTGGTGGTCTAACATAAGGCCGTGTTGGTATACATGAAGTACATCTATGTGCATTGTTTGAATATTCGTATACACATTGTTCCTTCACTCCATCCCTGAATGTGTCTTTATAGAACGTGTATTGGAAAGTGGATTATTATGAACTAACTTCATCTTAACACGGGTATCACTTCATTCATCTGTGTTTCACGTACCATAACTCTTACTAATATATCATTTTGTTGATATCCAACTAATATATACCCATGAGTTGCTATTTACTGCTGACTATTAGGGTGTAAGTATTCGGGTATTTCAGTGGTAAGTGTATTGATTTTAACCACAACGTTGTATTTTTATACCCTAGGGGGTGGCATGGAGATGTGTTGCCATGTTTCATGTTCCCTGTAGGTCTATTTTATCTCTTTGATTAATAAATAATTTTGGGTTTTACTAGTATATTTTGTAACTGGTCTTTGTTCATTTTTTTTTGAGGATTTTGGAGTGCCTGTTTATGATCCACTATTTTTCTTTCTATAATCTTTCAATTTAGAAAATCATCTCTGGAAAAGCCTCTTGTGTAACCTCAATCTGACCACAGGATGGCAGTGTTGGTCAGTGACTGAAAACAGGAACCATCAACCTGGTCTAGTTGATCAGAGTTTATCAGCCATTTACTACTAGTACTACTTAGGACACAGGCAGGGGTCTCCCCATAGTGAGGACCTGTCCTCAGTGTAGCTGTGCTGGACATCCGCAGACTTATACAAGATGTGACAGCAGCTGTGTCTGCAAATGGTGGCTGATGGTCAGCCCAGCCAGTGTTCTCTGGGGGTATGTCCTCTGGATTAATAAACCTTACACAACTACTCATTGGTGAGTGTGAGTCTGTGTGAGTGTGAGTCTGTGTGAGTGTGGCATTATTTTCTTTAAACTGAAACTAATTACACCTCAAAGAGTTCTTATTTATTCATTTCATTTAAAGGGACAGTAATGTCTGCAATAAAGCAGATTGCAGAGTCTTCTCTGCTGTAAATCTGACACATTGCACTATGTTTAACTACTTTGATGTAGTTCAAAAGACACTAAATGTTGAAAACTCCTCCTCCCACCCCTTCTGGTCATGTCACTGATCCTCGCATTCAGGTCCGGATGGAGAGCGGTGAGGGACAATCTTCAGTAAGTAAAGGAGAATCCTGTCCTCCTTCATCAATGGGTTTTCCTTATACATACCGACTTACCTTTGTCTCTCTCTGCATTCGCCAGTCCTGGGAACGGATTGTCGATTCAGTGGGAGGCGGCCAGAAGGGGAGGTAGAGGGATCTGTCTACATTTAATATCTTTTGAACTACATCGAAGTAAGTTGTTAAACATAGGTCAATGTGTTAGATTTACAATGAAGAAGACTATGCAGTTTCTCTTATTGCTGACAGTACTATCCCTTTAAGTAAATGAAGAGTTATAACACATTAAGAACGACTGTTTAGAATGAGATGTCTGATTGGGTGGATGGGGTGCGAGGGGGCGTGTCTGAGCAGGAAAGGGACACATTTTCACGCTTAGAATTGGCTTTAAGACGTATCTTGTACTTAGGATATGTAAAAATCGTTTCATACATCCCTGAAACAGCGTCCTAAACATGCTTTTTACACAGTGTGTATAGAGTATTTATGTAATGTTTGTATTGGGAGATAAAGTCAGTTAGCTGGTTGTGGTTAGTGCCCACCGCTGTCAGATCAGAACAGTTTCACATAATCCTGGACTATTAATGAGAGTTCTGGAAAAGGCAGGAAGGTCTGCTCCCTCAGAGCATGAGAGAACACTGAGCCGTGCAGGGGATTTGTGCGTACAAGTCCGGTTTAGATGTTAGTGTTCCTTTAATTTGTAGAGTCGGGGTTACAAACTGTAGAAGTGTCGTTACTGAACTCATTAAGGGCCACATGGTCAAAAGTGGAGGCGTTCTGGGACAAAGCATTGGAAATATAGGGGGGAACTAAAAATTCCCCTTGATTTAAATGAGGATTGTAACCCTATAAATGCTAGAGATGTCTCCAATTCATTTATTCACAATGCGATGGAGACTGTTCGTATTTAAGGGGTCGATGTCCTCATTTATGTCAATGGGGATTTTTAGTTCTCCCATAATGCAAATGGATTGCCTCAAGACGCCTCCACTTTTCTTCTGAACATTCAGCCCAAAGACTTAATGGGCTAAATGCACGGACACACACTAAGAGCAATTCTGGGGTAACCAACTACACTAAAAGTTATACCCAGACCTTCCCCGTTGCTTAAATGGGACTTTTATCCCTTGAATGCTAGAGCGGCCTCAGACATATTGTGAAGCCTCCTTAAAATCCCAGTTTTGGTCCTTTATGACTTGTTCCAGAATTGCTGCACTTTGTACAATGGCCTGCACCTAAACATCTGGAACACGTCTCATCGAGCAAATCTTAACAATATGTTTATCTAGATATTTATTCAATTAATCAGTTCTCACACTGAGGAGAGTATTATAACTTCTAAGAGTGATAGTCTTGTGAAAAGTCTGAGAGAGCAAATTATTGATCTTTCTCCAGATCAGCTCCACCTTCGGGCAGGACCACCAGATGTGTAAGAAGGTTCATATCATCCACAGAAACATGAGTCAGTGACACCTTTGTACACTAATGACAGTTTTGCTGGGACTAAGTAATACATGTGGGACATTTTGAAAGACTGCTCAGTTAGGTGGCGGTTGAAATGGCAGCTTGACTTGCTGGCTCCATCAGCTTCACCCCAAATTACCTGGACCCTCCTGTATTTTCCTCAGTTTACTACACAAAAACAATACCTTCAAATTCCTTGAGATTTCTCGATTTTTAAGATACCAAATTCACCTCTCTTTCATTTTAAATGTCCAGCAAAGAAATAGCTAAAAAAATCAAGGCCCTTCAGGCCTACTGGACCTAAAGTGGTTACTGGGAAAATGACCGTCTCTCTAGACTCTTCATCCTCCGGAGACCCCTCTGAAACAGGCAAGACCATCCCCCAACCGCAACAAAGTAGCAAATAAACCACAAAAGACATATTAACTCCTCAGCCACAGATTCGTGAAGTGTTACGGTTGGCAAGCAAAACCCGGAGTCAGACGGTATACTTAATCGAACCTTTATTCTGAGAATAATGACAGTAATACAATGTGACGGAATGGTTGTCACCCAGAGAATGAAATTTGTCTGTTTTCAGTGATGTCCATTGTCTTAACATGTGTTCCCATTCTTGAAACATTATTGTCCCCGTGTGTGCATGCATTAGAGAGTGTTGTCCAGTTACCAGCAGTGAATGGGTTGGTTAGTGTGTATGATGTACAGAGGGATGGTGCCATCCAGCCTAGCTAAACCCAGAGATTGTGTCATGAGATATCCAGTGTTGGTCAGATAGAGGGGGGTAGGGCAAATCTGTATGTAGAATATGTTTACCCTCCCCCTCACATCAGGATAAGCAGAAAGAGACCTGGTAGATGGTACCTGTGATATCAGATCCTGTAGAGGGGGGCAGGGCAAATCTGTGTGTGGAATGTCTGTATCTACCCCCTCACATCAGGCTAAGTAGAAAGAGACCTGGTAGATGGTACCTGTGACATCAGATCCTGTAGGGGGTGGGTAGAAAAAAGGCTAGGAAGAGAGAGAGAGAGATAGAGACAGATAGGAGAATGTAGGACCAGGAGAGAGCCCCTCTCCAGAACTGGGGAAGGCCTGGGGCCAGCCTGGAGTTGGACTGGTCCAGGTGCTTTCTACAGGCGTACTGGAGAACCTGGGACTAGTGAGTGCCCTCACCGGAAGAGTTAGAGTGAGCCGGCACTGTAGGGCCAGGTCCCCTTTTCAGTTGTGGGCTGTAAGTCAAGGCGGCTTCAGACACAGAGAGAGAGTACCCTGATGTTCCTACCACAAGGATCTTAGGATGTCTTCCCCAACTCCTCTGTCAGGACTAAAAGATACAAGGAACCTTCACGTAATCCAGCAGCATGTGTAGTGGGCGGCGTGCCCACTCTTGCCTCTAGTGGGACTATGAACGAGCTCCGGCATTAAGTTAAAATGGACTGTGAGTATTGTGTGTAACCCCTGGCAAGTTATGCAACCAAGGGGAGAACAGCAGAAGTGTTTAGTTTTATGTTTTACCCCTGTTTGTTTGCCTGTATTTGTTGCCCTATGTTTGTGTGCTGTAACTACTCTAATGAATGCAATTTATTATCTTTTTGTCTGGCTGGGTAAATTGCTTAACCCTCAGTCTACCAATCAGCAACCCCTGTACCCCCGTCACATGCAATATATAAATAAACACACAGTGGGTGATTGAAACGTTTTTGATATATACTGTTTGTTATGTGTTTAATTTGCGGAAGAGTTAAATAGCACTTTATAAAAATTGCCAATTGGGTAGAATTGAGAATTTATATTTTTTATGCACTATAGATATATGTGCACAGGTGCTATTAGTAATATTGTGATATTTCTCTGGTGGATGGAGTACAAGAGAGCCTAAGTAGAGCTGGGAGTGCGAATTGTATGGTGTACATGAGAGTATTTAGTTTACCCATGCTTCCCGTACATGCCTGGGTTCTTATGTATTCTCAAACTTATTATCTTTATTTGTACATATATGCACCCCTATGGGTAAATATAACTACTCTCGTATTTGTTCATGTGGGCCTCCACAGCTTATGGGGGTGCCAGGTGAACATTCTAGGTTCAAAAAAGTTTGGTAAAGTCCTGATCTTTTATGGGTGGGGTTGATGGGCCAGATCTGCAGGAGTAGTCCTCGTTTTGCACCTCTTGCTTGCCTTTGCTGCCTCATAGGCAGTAGTCAGCGTTGGGTTTAGGGCTGGGTGTCATCCTTACCTTTTAAATGAGCAGAAACACTATTTGTTTCATATCTCTGAACGTAAGAAGCTTTGCCTCAGCCAGAAAGAGGTGAAAGGCTTTCCTAGCTACTGAAAAATTCAAATCCGACTTTGTTCTCTTGCAAGAGACTAAATTTAAAAAGAAGAATCCCCCTAAATTTCTTACCAAAAAATATAGCAGATTTTACCTAAAAAGCAGCGAGAGCAGGAGGAATGGAGTCACTGTCCTTATAAGAAACCACGTCACTTTCTCAGTGGAACATGTCATTGAAGACAGTGATGGTTATTATCTAATATTAATTGGAAATCTTTGTGGTATAACTCTCACAACTGTTAATGTTTATGCTTCACAACTTGATAAAAAGTGTTTTTTCATTAACCTGAGAAGGATTATTCAAGAAAATAGAAGAGGCAGAATGATAATAGGCGGAGATCTTTGCCAACAAAATAGACTTGGCACGAACAGATCCAGGGACAGCCAGTCTTGGATTAAACATTTTATGGCTGCTTTGGGAGTAATCGACCCATGAAGGGAACTGAATTCTAGAGAAAGAGCCTTCATCTTCTTTTCCTCTGCACAGAAATAGCTTCTTCAAGAATAGACTACTTTCTAATTGACCAACTTCTTCTGGGTGGTGTGGTGGACACTTCAATTTCTCCACAAGCTTGGACTGATCACAGTCTGGTTTCTTTCCGATTCTCATGTGAGCCTGTTTCTGACAGTTTTTAGATGGAGATTGAATGAACACTTAATGAAGATACAAAGCTTAAGGCCACTAAACAAATAAACAGATACTTTGCGGAAAACTCATTTCTTCACACCAAGTTTGATGCATCCTCTGCCTGGCTTGCTCATAAAGCTGTTATTAGAAGTTTTTTGATTAATCTGGTAAGCTGGAACTCTGAGAGATTTGGAGAGGATTCTCTCTGACTTGGTTCATGATCAAGCGTCTAAGCCAACCCTTAGAAGAGCTAGGGAAATTTGTAAAGTTACAGAGCATCAACTTGATGCCTTCAAGCCTGCTCAGTCCATTAGAAGAATAAACTTTGATCCTCTAAAATGAAACACCTTGTTAGAGGTTTTGAGGATTATCTCTCTAAAATGTTTACTCTTCAGATACTTCCTGGAGAAAATAAGTTTCAGAATTTTATATCTACTCTGAATCTTCAAGTTTAAACGAGGAGGACCGTAACCATTTGAATCGACCGATCAAGGTGGATGAAATTGAGAAGACCATTGCCAGTCTAAAAAATTTGAAGAGCCCTGGCCCAGATGGCTATACTAACTTTTATTACAAACTCTTTGTGAAAGAACTTTCACCTTATCTGAAACATTTCTTCGACTCTCTCCTTGAAAGAGGAAATTTGAATAAAGAATCCAACTCATCGTTCATCACAATGCTTTGTAAAAGTGGCAAAGATCCTGAAGATATCAGCAATTAGAAGCCAATTAGCCTCATAAATACGGATCTAAAGATTCTTTCGAAATTGTTGGCGAATAGATTAAAAATGTTTCTACCTTACCTAATACACTGAGACCAGTGTGGATTTATCCAAGGAAGGAACACCAGTGACAGCATTAGAAAAGCCTTCAACATAATTCGACATCTGCATCCATCTCAAACTGAAGAACATGATTCTTTTATCCCTTGATATCTCTAAAGCATTTGATTCAGGCAACTGGTCTTACCTGAGAAGAATTGTACCACTCTTTGGTTTAAATAGTCTTATTTCAAAATATTTGACAGCCATACAGAAAAACGCCACAGGTATTATGAGGATGATGAGCCTGGAAAGCAGGGAAATCCCAAAAGAGAGAGGATCTAAACAAGGTTGCCCACTTTCATCACTGCTTTTTGCTCTATGTATTCTATTAATGGAATTGGTATGGGTCAGATTCCCAAAATTAATATATATATGCTGACGATATTCTTATGTCTATTTCTGACCCAATCTCCTCTGTTAATAATTAGTGATGAGCGAGCGTGCTTGGCCGATGCTCGGATCGGCTCGAGCATCGCTCTGCTCGGCACATGGCGGTACTCGTCGAGTACCGCCATGTGCTCTCCCGCCATGTTCGGGTGGCGGGGATCTGTGCCGGAAGAGGCACAGATCCGAAGACGCTCCGCTGGACCACCAGGGACTGGAGGTACGGGGGCATTGCGGAGATGAAGGAGGCATTGCGGAGATGAAGGGGGACATTGTGGAAGAGGGGCATAGACTCTATGCCCCTCTTCCACAATGTCCCCCTTCATCTCCGCTATGCCCGTCTTCCACAATGTGCCCCTTCATCTCCGCTATGCCCCTCTTCCACAATGTGCCCCTTCATCTCCGCTATGCCCCTCTTCCACAATGTCCCCCTTCATCTCCTCTATGGCATAGAGGAGATGAAGGGGGACATTGTGGAAGAGGGGCATAGCGGAGATGAAGGGGCACATTGTGGAAGAGGGGCATAGCGGAGATGAAGGGGCACATTGTGGAAGAGGGGCATAGCGGAGATGAAGGGGCACATTGTGGAAGACGGGCATAGCGGAGATGAAGGGGCACATTGTGGAAGAGGGGCATAGCGGAGCTGAAGGGGGACATTGCGGAGCTGAAGGGGGCATTCGGAGATGAAGGGGGCATAGCGGAGATGAAGGGGGCATTGACCAGGCACCCTCCCCTCATCAGAGCAGGGGGTGCCTGGTGTTGCCCCATTCATTTCAATGGGGCTCGGGTGCTCGGCCGAGCACTCGAGCCTCAGGGGGTGCTCGGTCAGAGCACCCGAGCACCCGAGCATCGGGGTGCTCGCTCAACACTATTAATAATCTTTGGTCACTTCCATTGAAGTTTGGTGAGATTTTTGACCTTTCCATCAATCAGAACAAATCTGAAATATTGACTCTACATTTGGATAGTAACATCAGATCTACTATTATTCAGTCTTTTCATTTAAGTGGAGAAAAGATTTCATTTTGTACCTTGGTGTGAAGATTCCCAGAATCCTGAATAAAGCATTTTCCTACAATTTCAAGCCTCTTTGGCGATCTCTGTCCGAAAAAATGTCAAACTGGGCCTCTCTTCCTTTATCCTTTTTTGGCCGCATCAATGCCTTAAAAATGAATATTCTTCCAGGGGTTCTCTACTTGTTCAGATCTCAACCAATCAAAATTAATAAGTCTAACATTATTAGTATACAAAATGAGCTTTTTGGTTTTGCCTGGTTGTACAAGCATCCCCGAATTAGAAGAGAGACCATATTTAGAGAAAAGCAACGTGGTAGTTCTCTTGGCTTGCTCAGCTCACTGCCTTATCTGCCAACTCTGAACTCCCTTGGCTGAGACCAGGTTGGATCAACTTGGAGACCCATTTCTGCCCTAGAAAACCACTTTTGGAGTGACTCTGGTTGCTTCCTCATCAGAGGGCTCCTCTTCCCAGCACCCCCTCATCATCATGAAGAATTACCTTTGGCTATGGGATAGGAGCAGGCACAAATTCAAGTTGATGGACTTCAGATCGAAGTTGATGTCCATTACCTCCCCCTTCTTTGGCTGGAATGCTGCTGAGCAGGCCTTTGTTGATAAACTGTTTGACAGTAACTTAGAGAACCTGAGGACCGTAAATCTGCACAGTGAGGCAATATGTACAAAGTTAAAAGTTTAGCACATCTGGAATAAGACAATTTCTCCATAGGGACAAATAAATAATTTAATTGGTTGAAATGGTACTTTTAACTCCTTGAATGCTAGTGGTCTCTCCAGTACATTGCAAAGCACTTCTCTAACATTCAATGGACATTTTTATTTGTCCCCTGTAGCCCCAGAATTGCTCCTCATTGCTGTTATACATGGGACCCAATACAGACCAGTGCAGACCAGTGCAGACCAGTACAGACCAGTACAGACCAGTGCAGACCAGTACAGACCAGTACAGACCAGTACAATGTGTATATTTTAGTAAGTGAATGTACAGTTTCTTAGCGAGAACAGAAGGATATCACTATATATGGAACGGAGCGATTCCGGTAGGTAAAGTCAGACGATGACCTGTGGTGGGTCCTTTATATGGCAGATGTTACTCTTTCACACACCCGAGTGAGTCTAAAAATAACAGGCAGGCCTGAATCTAAAACGATATGACATGCCCTATAAATACGCCTGGTATCCAGCGCTGGACGGTGAGGCCTCTCATGGGAATGGAAATATGGGATAAAGATACGATTCTCCGACGTGACAGTGCGAGACGGGATCCTGCTGCTCCGATAACACAGAGGGATTTATACATCTGCACTAGGAATTTGTCTTCTGTGTTTGAGCAAATACTTCTTTTATGGTTGATTTAAATGCCATCGGTCAAGAAAAATATAAATGAATACATTTTGTCTAAATGTAGTATCGTTTTTTATTTGCTAACAGAGACTAACTGCGCTTCTAAAATACAATGTATAGGGTGGGTGTAGCTTTCTAGCACTAATAGACTGACCTTAAAGTGTTACTGCCACCATATGACATTGATGATACAGGAAACTAAAACCTGGCTATATATTCTGTACTGCACATGTATGTGATATAAATATTGTCTGTGAGGAATGGACCTTATCTGAAAGTGGCACGGTCAGGCACTTTATGCTAATTACTCTCTGCGCTGGGCCAATATCCCCACACACTGTGATATGAGTGGATCTAGTCCACACACTGTGATATGAATGGATCTAGTCCATACACAGTGATATGAATTAATCTAGTCCACACACTGTGATATGAATGGATCTAATGCACACACTGTGATATGAATGGATCTAGTCCACACACTGTGATATAAATGGATCTAGTCCACACACTGTGATATAAATGGATCTAGTCCACACACTGTGATATGAATGGATCTATACAAAGTCCACGCACTGTGATAAGAATGGATCTAGTCCACACACTGTGATATGAATGGATCTAGGTAGAGTCCACACACACTGTGCTATGAATGGATCTAGGCAGAGTCCACACTATGTGAAATGAATGGATCTAGGCAGAGTTCACCTAGCTCATTGCATTGAAATCAGTAGGAAAAATTTTTTCTCAACTATACAAAAGTTTTCCACAGACATATAAAAAGGTGTCAGGGTGTCACAGCAGCCATTATGTATACAGACATATAAAAGGGTGTCAGGGTGTCACAGCAAGCCATTCTGTGTACAGACATATAAAAGGGTATCAGGGAGTCACAGCAGCCATTCTGTTTACAGACATATAAAAGGATGTCAGGGTGTCACAGCAGCCATTCTGTGTACAGACATATAAAAGGGTGTCAGGTTGTCACAGAGTGCCATTCTGTGTACAGACATTTAAACGAGTCTCAGGGTATCACAGCAGTCATTCTGTGTACAGAAATATAAAAGGGTATCAGGGTGTCACAGCAGCCATTCTGTGTACAGACATATAAAAGGGAGTCAGGGTGTAACAGCAGCCATTCTGTGTACCAACATATAAAAGGGTATCAGGGTGTCACAGTGTGCCATTCTGTGTACAGACATATAAAAAGGTGTCAGGGTGTCACAGCGTGCCATTCTGTGTGCAGACATATAAACGGGTATCAGGGTGTCACAACAGCCATTCTGTGTACAGACATATTAAAGGGTATCAGGGTGTCACAGCATGCCATTCGGTGTACAGCCATATAAAAGGGTGTCAGGGTGTCACAGCGTGCAGTTCTGTGTACAGACATATAAAAGGGTATCAGGGTGTCACAGCAGCCATTCTGTGTACAGACATATAAAAGGGAGTCAGGGTGTAACAGCAGCCATTCTGTGTACCAACATATAAAAGGGTATCAGGGTGTCACAGTGTGCCATTCTGTGTACAGACATATAAAAAGGTGTCAGGGTGTCACAGCGTGCCATTCTGTGTGCAGACATATAAACGGGTATCAGGGTGTCACAACAGCCATTCTGTGTACAGACATATTAAAGGGTATCAGGGTGTCACAGCATGCCATTCTGTGTACAGCCATATAAAAGGGTGTCAGGGTGTCACAGCGTGCCGTTCTGTGTACAGACATATAAAAGGGTATCAGGGTGTGACAGCAGCCATTCTGTGTACAGACATATAAAAGGGAGTCAGGGTGTAACAGCAGCCATTCTGTGTACCAACATATAAAAGGGTATCAGGGTGTCACAGTGTGCCATTCTGTGTACAGACATATAAATAGGTGTCAGGGTGTCACAGCGTGCCATTCTGTGTGCAGACATATAAAAGGGTATCAAGGTGTCACAACAGCCATTCTGTGTACAGACATATTAAAGGGTATCAGGGTGTCACAGCATGCCATTCGGTGTACAGCCATATAAAAGGGTGTCAGGGTGTCACAGCGTGCAGTTCTGTGTACAGACATATAAAAGGGTGTCAGGGTGTCACAACAGCCATTCTGTGTACAGACATATAAAAGGGTATCAGGGTGTCACAGCAGCCATTCTGTGTACAGACATATAAAAAGGTATCAGGGTGTCACAGAGGCCATTCTGTGTACAGACATATAAAAGGGTGTCAGGCTCTCACAGCAGTCATTCTGTGTACAGACATATAAAAGTGTGTCAGGGTGTCACAGCAGCCATTCTGTGTACAGACATATAAAAGGGTGTCAGGGTGTCACAGCAGCCATTCTGCGTACAGACATATAAAAGGGTGTCAGGGTGTCACAGCGGCCATTCTGTGTACAGACAAATAAAAGGGTGTCAGGGTGTCTATCATAGTGCCTGTGATTCCTGTCAGTCTCATCTATGGCAGATACTGATTTGCTGTGTTGGTTTGGCCCGCCCCCTGGTGACCTTTTTATACCTGGCTAGCACAGCTGTCAGTCGCCCTTTTGTGGTGTTTCTGTGCCAGTTATACTGTTGCTGTGTTCCGGATTCCTGTGTACCGACTCGGCTTGTCTTGACTATTCTCCTGTGTTCCTGCTCGTGTATGACCCGGCCCGTCTGACTACCACCCTTGGATCCTGACCCGGTTTGGCTGACGTTCCTGCTTGTGTACGACCTGGCTTGTATGACTGCCTTCTACGTGCTCCGACCCGGCCTGGCTGACTTCCCGCTCCGAAGACCGACTCCTGCTTTCTACAGTGACCTGTGTTCCAGTTGTCGCCGCCGCGACATTTCTATCTGCTGTTCCAGCTTTTGGTGTGACTGCCTTGCCTGGTGTACTCCGATCTGTGCAGTGTATTTTCCTTTGCAGAGTTGTGCGTATACGCGCCTCCTTCAGACTGCAGAGCCTTGCTATACAGCTGAAAAGCCTCGAGTAAAAGTGCTTATTAACCCTAGAAGTGCCGCCTGGGTTCCACTCTCTCGCTACTCCCGTAAGAGTCTCTTTCTCGGTGATACTGCTGCTGAGTTGGCCGCTCTCCGTCGGCAGCTCCACACATCCTTGCAGAGTATTCACATCCGTTTGGCCGGTTGGGCGCCTAAGACTCTCTCTCTTGTTCATTGAGCGATTCCGCTTTACCGAGTGGTGGCAGGCACAGGCATCAACATTCGTATTCCGGTAATTACGCCCGTGGGGGCTGTCGGCTCTAGCGTATGTTATCCCGTTGTCCGGTTAAGTCTGAGGAGGCTTGGCAGCTCTCGCATTGAAGGCCGGTTCCAATCACGCCCGTGGGGGCCTTTTGCACTTGCACTAGTTGAAGCAGTTCCAGTAGGTACGCCCGAGGGGGCTACGTGGACTCTTGTGCTTCTTCTTACTGAACACCGTGGCGAGGCAGTCCAGTATCCAGCCGGTGATAGTCTTGGTCTCCAGCACAGCCTTATAACACCCTGGGCGTTCCAAACATCCACATCTGAGACTGACTGTTATCAAGGACTTAACCCCTTAGGGGTATACGCTATTCTACTGCTGTGTAATTGTACTTATAAGTCATTTGTGCATTTACCATTGTATCTATATATATATATTACCACTGTCGTATATCTACCGCCACTAGAGTGCGTGTTATTGCCTTATTTTATTTTTAATAAAATTGTGTTCTTATTCACACACTGGTCTGAGAGTCTTAAAAAACCGTGACAGTACGAAAGGGCCATGACCTCAGACGGTAAGGGTGAAAGTCAAACACAGAACATCCATTGGAGAATGGATGTTCATGAGCAGCGCATGGACCAATTGGCACTGGCTTTACAGATGTTACTCGAACGTACAGTACATTTGGACAAGCCTAGTCCTAATCCGGTGGTCACCCCAGTCCTGACACCGGATAATCAGTCCATAGTCCCATCAGCTAATTCGAAAGGGCTAACGGCATCCGCACCGCTACCGTTAAGGTATGATGGCGAACCTTCCCTTTGCAGGGGATTTATTAATCAACTAGAGATATTTTTGGAGTTGGCACCCCAGGCATTTCCTAATGACCGTAGCAAGGTCGGTCTTATGATATCTCTGTTGACTGGCAAGGCATTGGCATGGGCGAATCCGTTGTGGGAAAATGCTAGACCCTGCACTCTGAACTTTAGAGAATTCGTCAGAAAGTTCAGACGAGTGTTTGAGGTTCCTGGCAGGGCTGCCTCTGCTGCCAAAAGGCTGATGGAGATTCAGCAGGGCGAACGCACACTGGGCGATTATGCTATTGAATTCAGGACCTTGGCAGCAGAGGTGGGCTGGAACGAGGAGGCCTTACTGGCTGCCTTTACTCAGGGTCTCTCCGAACAAATTAAGGATGAGATAGCCGCTCGTGATGTACCCAGTGACCTGTATGAATATATCGATTATGTCTTATTAATAGACTCTCGCATCCGAGAGAGAAGGTTGGCTAAAAGGGCTAAAGCAAAGAACTATGGCCAGACCAGCTTCCTTAACCCACCCACACCACCCGTTCTTCCTGAGCGACCAATCGATAATTCTGAACCTATGCAATTGGGGTTCACTAGGCTCTCTAAAGAGGAGAGATTATATCGTAGGAGGCAAGGTCTATGCCTTTATTGTGGCAAAGCAGGGCATCTGTTGCGCAATTGTCCAGTTCGGCCGGGAAACGAACGCACCTAGGGTACTTTGGGGGACAGGCCCTAGGTGGTGTAGAACAGTCCCTAGATTCTAGCACCACTAAACCCACCATTCAGGTGGTCTTCGAAGGGCGGACAAGGTTATCGAGGTCCTCGCATTGGTGGACTCCGGGGCAGCAGGCTATTTCATGGACCAGTCATTTGCCAACCTGCAAGGCATTCCTTTATGTAAAAAGGACTCTCCGGTTGCAATTGAGGCCATCGATGGCAGACCCCTGGAGCCGGCATTTATTACGCTTGAAACTATTCCAGTGACAATGACAGTGGGGGCTTGTCACAAAGAGCAGATACGATTTCAAATCATTCGTTCCCCGCACCATTCAGTTATTTTGGGGTTTCCATGGCTACAGGTACATAATCCCCAATTTGACTGGCAGAGATGTGAGGTTAACTCCTGGTCACAATACTGTAATAAGAACTGTCTCTCCTTACCTGTCAAGATTATGTGTACCTCTCCGGCTGTGCCAGCTGAATACGAACAATTCAGTGACTTGTTTAGTAAAGGAGAGGCCAGCGCATTGCCTGAGCATAGGGCGTATGATTGTGCCATTGATTTGCCTCCTGGTGCGGTGCCTCCCAGGGGGCGCACTTACCCACTGTCCTGTGAGGAGAATAAAGCTATGGAGGACTATATTGCTGATGCCCTTGAGAGGGGTATCATTCGGAAATCTACTTCTCCGGCAGGTGCCGGATTTTTCTTTGTGAAAAAGAAAAGTGGTGAACTTAGGCCATGCATTGACTATCGTGGGCTGAACAAGCTTATGCCTAAGAATGCCTATCCGATTCCACTTATTACCGAATTGTTTGACAGATTGAAGGGCTCGTCGATCTTTACTAAACTTGACTTGCGAGCCGCCTATAATCTGGTCAGAATTAAAGAAGGTGACGAGTGGAAAACGGCGTTTAATACCAGAACAGGGCATTACGAATATCTGGTGATGCCATTTGGCTTATGCAATGCGCCTGCAGTATTTCAGGAGTTTACTAATGACATTCTACGAGACCTACTCCAGTCTTGTGTAGTCGTATATCTAGATGATATATTAATTCACTCTGCAAACCTCTCACAACATATCAAAGATGTTTCAGAAGTCCTGCTCCGACTTCGCAAGCAAAGGCTATTCTGTAAGATAGAGAAATGCGAATTCCATACATCTCAGGTGCCATTCCTGGGTTTCGTTATCTCTAATAATGGCATTGCCATGGATCAGGAGAAGTTGGCAGCAGTTCTGCAATGGCCTCGTCCTAAAGGGTTAAAGGCCATTCAAAGATTCTTAGGTTTTGCGAACTATTATAGGAAGTTCATCCAGAACTTTTCCACGATTGTCAAACCATTGTCAGATTTGACTCATAAGGGCGCTTCTCCCTCTCAGTGGTCCGAGGCGGCGGAGACCGCATTTGTTACCCTGAAATCTGCCTTTGCATCTGCTCCGGTGCTGTCCCACCCTAATCCCTCCCTGCCCTTCACGTTGGAGGTTGACGCTTCTGAGGTTGGGGTTGGAGCAGTACTCTCCCAACGTCCTGTGGGAGGTGGCGCCTTGAGGCCTTGCGGTTTCTTCTCTAAAAAATTGTCCAGTGCGCAGAGCCATTATGAGATTGGGGACAGGGAGCTGTTGGCCATAATTCTAGTTCTGAAAGAGTGGCGTCACCTTTTGGAGGGCACTCGGACTCCAGTACTAATTCTTACGGATCATAAGAATTTAACTTATCTCTCCGAAGCCAAAAGACTGTCTTCTCGACAAGCTAGATGGGGACTTTTTTTGTCACGATTTAATTTCCTAGTGTCTTATCTTCCTGGCTCAAAAAATATTAAAGCCGATGCGTTGTCTCATCAGTTCGCTTCTGACACTGAGAGGGAGGAGGAATCTGTTCCCATCATTCAGCCAGATCGCATTCTGGCCAATATCCGTACCACCATTACCTCGCCTCTGGGGGAGGAGATATTGGCATCACAATCGAGGGCACCCCCTGAGACCCCTGTGGGGAAGTGTTTTGTAGATGTGCCATTCCGTGTCCGTTTGTTGGAAACTTACCATGCTTCTAAAGCGGCTGGGCATATTGGTAGGGACCAACTAGTCTGGTCTCTGTCGCAATTATTTTGGTGGCCTACCTTGAGAGCCGATTGCGCCGCTTTTACTGCAGCCTGTACCACCTGTGCCCGTGCTAAGACCCCTAGGCATCTCCCTGTGGGCTTATTGCAACCTGTGCCCAACGGAGACTGTCCTTGGTCTCATATTTCTATCGACTTTTTGGGAGAATTACCAGCGTCTAGGGGATTTACGTTCATTCTTATGGTGGTCGATAGATTCTCTAAAATGGCACATTTTGTGCCTCTGACTGGCCTTCCATCGGCCCAGGAATTGGCTGTAGTCTTTTCTAGGGAGGTATTCTGCCTGCACGGAGTACCCAGAGTGATTGTATCCGACCGAGGGAGCCAGTTCGTTTCTAGGTTTTGCAGGGCATTTTGTGGCCAGATGGGCATTCAATTGTCATTTTCCTCCACTTACCATCCCCAAACGAATGGGGCCGCTGAACGTGCCAATCAGGGACTGGAGCAGTTCCTGCGTTGCTTTGTCACTGATCATCATGACAATTGGGCTGACCTGTTGCCATGGGCTGAGTTTGCCAGAAACTGTGCGGTTAATTCATCGTCCGGGAGCTCTCCGTTTCTCGTTAATTATGGGTTCCAGCCTTGTCTGCTCCCGGACTCCTTTCAGGTGCAGCAGATTCCTGCTCTGGACGAGCATTTGGCACAGCTTCGTTCCACTTGGTCACAGGTTCAGAGGTCCCTCAGTCAGTCATTTCGGCGTCAGCAGATGCACGCTAATCGCAGACGTCTGCCAGCTGTCTCCTTTCAAGTTGTGGACAGGGTATGGCTGTCATCCAGAAACCTTAATTTACAAGTACCATCCAACAAACTGGCTCCCCGGTTTATTGGTCCATTTAAGATTATCCGCAAGATTAATCCGGTTTCTTATGCTTTGGAGCTTCCACCCTCAATGCACATTCACAATGTGTTCCATGTGTCCTTCCTGAAACCCTTGGTGTGTAATCGCTATACTACTACGCCAGTGATTCCTGGGCCGGTGGACGTCCAGGGCCAAGAAGAGTATGAGGTGCAGAGCATTATTGATTCTAGGAGATTTAGAGGAAAGCTGCAATACTTGGTTCATTGAAAGGGCTATGGTCCTGAGGAACGTTCTTGGGTTGATCAAGGGGACCTCCACGCACCTAGATTACTACGCAGCTTTCACTCCAAATACCCTTCTAAACCCAGACCTCGAGCGGGGAGAGGGGGTCTTTGAGAGGGGGGTACTATCACAGTGCCTGTGATTCCTGTCAGTCTCATCTATGGCAGATACTGATTTGCTGTGTTGGTTTGGCCCGCCCCCTGGTGACCTTTTTATACCTGGCTAGCACAGCTCTTAGTCGCCCTTTCGTGGTGTTTCTGTGCCAGTTATACTATTGCTGTGTTCCTGTGTTCTGGATTCCTGTGTACCGACTCGGCTTGTCTTGACTATTCTCCTGTGTTCCTGCTCGTGTATGACCCGGCCCGTCTGACTACCACCCTTGGATCCTGACCCGGTTTGGCTGACGTTCCTGCTTGTGTACGACCCGGCTTGTATGACTGCCTTCTACGTGCTCCGACCCGGCCTGGCTGACTTCCCGCTCCGAAGACCGACTCCTGCTTTCTACAGTGACCTGTGTTCCAGTTGTCGCCGCCGCGACATTTCTATCTGCTGTTCCAGCTTTTGGTGTGACTGCCTTGCCTGGTGTACTCCGATCTGTGCAGTGTATTTTCCTTTGCAGAGTTGTGCGTATGTGCGCCTCCTTCAGACTGCAGAGCCTTGCTATACCGCTAAAAAGCCTCGAGTAAAAGTGCTTATTAACCCTAGAAGTGCCGCCTGGGTTCCACTCTCTCGCTACTCCTGTAAGAGTCTCTTTCTCGGTGATACTACTGCTGAGTTGGCCGCTCTCCGTCGGCAGCGCCACACATCCTTGCAGAGTATTCACATCCGTTTGGCCGGTTGGGCGCCTAAGACTCTCTCTCTTGTTCATTGAGCGATTCCGCTTTACCGAGTGGTGGCAGGCACAGGCATCAGCATTCGTATTCCGGTAATTACGCCCGTGGGGGCTGTCGGCTCTAGCGTATGTTATCCCGTTGTCCGGTTAAGTCTGAGGAGGCTTGGCAGCTCTCGCATTGAAGGCCGGTTCCAATCACGCCCGTGGGGGCCTTTTGCACTTGCACTAGTTGAAGCAGTTCCAGTAGGTACGCCCGTGGGGGCTACGTGGACTCTTGTGCTTCTTCTTACTGAACACCGAGGCGAGGCAGTCCAGTATCCAGCCGGTGATAGTCTTGGTCTCCAGCACAGCCTTATAACACCCTGGGCGTTCCAAACATCCACATCTGAGACTGACTGTTATCAAGGACTTAACCCCTTGGGGGTATACGCTATTCTACTGCTGTGTAATTGTACTTATAAGTCATTTGTGCATTTACCATTGTATCTATATATATATTACCACTGTCGTATATCTACCGCCACTAGAGTGCGTGTTATTGCCTTATTTTATTTTTAATAAAATTGTGTTCTTATTCACACACTGGTCTGAGAGTCTTAAAAAACCGTGACAGTGTCATAGTATGCTATTCTGTGGACAGACATATACAAGGGTGTCAGAGTGTCACAGAGTGCCATTCTGTGTACAGACATATAAAAGGGTATCGGGCTGTCACAGCAGCCATTCTGTGTACAGACTTATAAAAGGGTATCAGGGTGTCACAGCAGACATTCTGTGTATAGACATATAAAGAGTGTCAGGCTCTCACAGCAGCTAGTTTGTGTAGAGATATATAAAAGGGTGTCAGGGTATCACAGCAGCTATTCTGTGTACAGACATATAAAAGGGTGTCAGGGTGTCACAGCAGCCATTCTGTGTACAGACATATAAAAGGGTGTCAGGGTGTCACAGCAGCTATTCTGTGTAAAGACATAAAAAAAAGGTATCAGGGTGTCACAGCGGCCATTCTGTGTACAGACATATAAAAGGGTGTCAGGCTCTCACAGCAGTCATTCTGTGTACAGACATATAAAAGGGTGTCAGGGTGTCACAGCGGCCATTCTGTGTACAGACATATAAAAGGGTGTCAGGGTGTCACAGCATGCTATTCTGTGGACAGACATATACAAGGGTATCAGAGTGTCACATAGTGCCATTCTGTGTACAGACATATAAAAGGGTATCAGGCTCTCACAGCAGCCATTCTGTGTACAGACATATAAAAGGGTGTCAGGGTATCACAGCAGCCATTCTGTGTAGAGACATATAAAAGGGTGTCAGGGTGTCACAGCAGCTATTCTGTGTACAGACATATAAAAGGGTGTCAGGGTGTTACAACATGCCATTCTGTGTACAGACATATAAAAGGGTGTCAGGGTGTTACAACGTGCCATTCTGTGCACAGACATATAAAAGGGTATCAGGGTGTCACAGCAGCCATTCTGTGTACAGACTTATAAACGGGTATCAGGGTGTCACAGCAGCCATTCTGTGTATAGACATATAAAGAGTGTCAGGCTCTCACAGCAGCCATTCTGTGGACAGACATATACAAGGGTGTCAGGCTCTCACAGCAGCTATTCTGTGTACAGACATATAAAAGGTTATCAGGGTGTCACAGCAGCTATTCTGTGTACAGACTTATAAAAGGGTATCAGGGTGTCACAGCAGCCATTCTGTGTATAGACATATAAAGAGTGTCAGGCTCTCACAGTAGCCATTCTGTGTACAGACATATAAAAGGGTGTCAGGGTATCACAGCAGCCATTCTGTGTACAGACATATAAAAGGCTGTCAGGGTGTCACAACGTGCCATTCTGTGTACAGACATATAAAAGGGTGTCAGGGTGTCACAACGTGCCATTCTGTGTACAGACATATAAAAGGGTGTTAGGGTGTCACAGCATGCCATTCCGTGGACAGACGTATACAAGGGTGTCAGAGTGTCACAGAGTGCCATTCTGTGGACAGACATATAAAAGGCTGTCAGGCTCTCACAGCAGCTATGCTGTGTACAGACATATAAAAGGGTGTCAGGGTGTCACAGCAGCCATTCTGTGTACAGACATATAAAAATGTATCAGGGTGTCACAGCGGCCATTCTGTGTACAGACATATAAAAATGTATCAGGGTGTCACAGCGGCCATTCTGTGTACAGACATATAAAAGGGTGTCAGGCTCTCACAGCAGTCATTCTGTGTACAGACATATAAAAGGGTGTCAGGGTATCACAGCAGCCATTCGGTGTACAGACATATAAAAGGGTGTCAGGGTGTCACAGCATGCCATTCTGTGAACAGACATATACAAGGGTGTCAGAGTGTCACAGAGTGCCATTCTGTGGACAGACATATAAAAGGGTATCAGGGTGTCACAGCAGCCATTCTGTGTACAGACTTATAAAAGGGTATCAGGGTGTCACAGCAGCCATTCTGTGTATAGACATGTAAAGATTGTCAGGCTCTCACAGCAGCTAGTCTGTGTACAGATATATAAAAGGGTGTCAGGGTATCACAGCAGCCATTCTGTGTACAGACATATAAAAGGCTGTCAGGCTCTCACAGCAGCTATTCTGTGTACAGACATATAAAAGGGTGTCAGGGTGTCACAACGTGCCATTCTGTGTACAGACATATAAAAGGGTGTCAGGGTGTCACAACCGCCATTCTGTGTACAGACATATAAAAGGGTATCAGGGTGTCAGAGCATGCCATTCTGTGTACAGGCATATATAATAGTGTCAGGCTCTCATAGCAGCCATTCTGTGTACCGACATATAAAAGACTTTCAGGCTCTCACAGCAGCCATTCTGTGTATAGACACATAAAAGGGTATCAGGGTGTGACAGCAGCCATTCTGTGTACAGACATATAAAAGGGTGTCAGGTGTCACAGCAGCCATTCTGTGTACAGACATATAAAAGGGTGTCAGGGTGTCACAGCAGCCATTCTGTATGCAGACATATAAAAGTGTATCAGGGTGTCACAGCAGCCACTCTGTGTACAGACATATAAAAGGGTGTCAGGGTGTCACAGCATGCCATTCTGTGTACAGACATATAAAAGGGTGCAGGTGTCACAGCAGCCATTCTGTGTACAGACATAGAAAAGGGTGTTAGGGTGTCACAGCGTGCCATTCTGTGTAGAGACATATAAAAGGGTGTTAGGGTGTCACAGAGTGCCATTCTGTGTACAGACATATAAAAGGGTGTCAGGGTATCACAGCTGTCATTCTGTGTACAGACAAATAAAAGGGTATCAGGTTGTCAAAGCATGCCATTCTGTGTACAGACATATAAAAGGGTGTCAGGGTGTCACAGCAGCCATTCTGTGTACAGACATATAAAAGGGTGTCAGGGTGTCACAGCAGCCATTCTGTGTACAGACATATAAAAGTGTATCAGGGTGTCACAGCAGCCATTCTGTGTACAGACATATAAAAGGGTGTCACATCATGCCATTCTGTGTACAGACATATAAAAGACTGTCAGGCTCTAACAGCAGCCATTTTGAGTACAGACATATAAAAGGGTGTCAGGGTGTCACAGCAGCCATTCTGTGTACAGACATATAAAAGAGTATCAGGATGTCACAGCGTGCCATTCTGTGTACAGACATATAAAAGGGTGTCAGGTGTCACAGCAGCCATTCTGTGTACAGACATATAAAAGGGTGTTGGGGTGTCACAATGTGCCATTCTGTGTACAGACATATAAAAGGGTGTCAGGGTGTCACAGAGTGCCATTCTGTGTACAGACATTTAAACGAGTGTCAGGGTATCACAGCAGTCATTCTGTGTACAGAAATATTAAAGGGTATCATGGTGTCACAGCAGCCATTCTGTATGCAGACATATAAAAGTGTATCAGGGTGTCACAGCATCCATTCCGTGTATAGACATATAAAAGGGTGTCACATCATGCCATTCTGTGTACAGACATATAAACGACTGTCAGGCTCTAACAGGAGCCATTTTGAGTACAGACATATAAAAGGGTGTCAGGGTATCACAGCATGTCATTATGTGTACAGACATTTAAAAGGGTGTCAGGGTCTGACAGCAGCCATTCTGTGTACAGACATATAAAAGGGTGTTGTGTGTCACAGCATGCCATTCTGTGTACAGACATTTGAAAGGGTGTCATGGTGTCACAGCAGCCATTCTGTGTACAGAGATATAAAAGGCTGTCATGGTGTCACAGCAGCCATTCTGTGTACAAACATATACAATGGTGTCAGGGTATCACAGAAACCATTTTGTGTACAGACATATAAAGGGTGTCAGGGTATCACAGAGTGCCATTCTGTGTACAGACATATAAAAGGGTATCAGGGTGTCACAGCAGCCATTCTGTGTACAGACTTATAAAAGGGTATCAGGGTGTCACAGCAGCCATTCTGTGAATAGACATATAAAGATTGTCAGGCTCTCACAACAGCTAGTCTGTGTACAGATATATAAAAGGGTGTCAGGGTATCACAGCAGCCATTCTGTGTACAGACATATAAAAGGCTGTCAGGCTCTCACAGCAGCTATTCTGTGTACAGACATATAAAAAGGTGTCAGGGTGTCACAACCGCCATTCTGTGTACAGACATATAAAAGGGTATCAGGGTGTCAGAGCATGCTATTCTGTGTACAGGCATATATAATAGTGTCAGGCTCTCATAGCACCCATTCTGTGTACCGACATATAAAAGACTTTCAGGCTCTCACAGCAGCCATTCTGTGTATAGACACATAAAAGGGTATCAGGGTGTCACAGCATGCCATTCTGTGTACAGAAATATAAAAGGGTGTCAGAGTGTCACAGCATGCCATTCTGTGTACAGACATATAAAGGGTGTCAGGGTGTTACAGCAGCCATTCTTTGTGCAGACATATATAAGGGTGTCAGGGTGTCACAGCATGCCATTCTGTGTACAGACATATAAAAGGGTATCAGGGTGTCACAGCAGCCATTCTGTGTACAGACATATAAAAGGGTGTCAGGTGTCACAGCAGCCATTCTGTGTACAGACATATAAAAGGGTGTCAGGGTGTCACAGCAGCCATTCTGTATGCAGACATATAAAAGTGTATCAGGGTGTCACAGCAGCCACTCTGTGTACACACATATAAAAGGGTGTCAGGGTGTCACAGCATGCCATTCTGTGTACAGACATATAAAAGGGTGTCAGGTGTCACAGCAGCCATTCTGTGTACAGACATGTAAAAGGGTGTTAGGGTGTCACAGCAGCCATTCTGTGTACAGACATATAAAAGGGTGTTAGGGTGTCACAGAGTGCCATTCTGTGTACAGACATATAAAAGGGTGTCAGGGTATCACAGCAGTCATTCTGTGTACAGACAAATAAAAGGGTATCAGGTTGTCAAAGCATGCCATTCTGTGTACAGACATATAAAAGGGTGTCAGGGTGTCACAGCAGCCATTCTGTGTACAGACATATAAAAGGGTGTCAGGGTGTCACAGCAGCCATTCTGTGTACAGACATATAAAAGTGTATCAGGGAGTCACAGCAGCCATTCTGTGTACAGACATATAAAAGGGTGTCACATCATCCCATTCTGTGTACAGACATATAAACGACTATCAGGCTCTAACAGCAGCCATTTTGAGTAGAGACATATAAAAGGGTATCAGGGTGTCACAGCAGCCATTCTGTGTACAGACATATAAAAGAGTATCAGGATGTCACAGCGTGCCATTCTGTGTACAGACATATAAAAGGGTGTCAGGTGTCACAGCAGCCATTCTGTGTACAGACATATAAAAGGGTGTTGGGGTGTCACAGTGTGCCATTCTGTGTACAGACATATAAAAGAGTATCAGGATGTCACAGCGTGCCATTCTGTGTACAGACGTATAAAAGGGTGTCAGGTGTCACAGCAGCCATTCTGTGTACAGACATATAAAAGGGTGTCAGGGTGTCACAGAATGCCATTCTGTGTACAGACATTTAAACGAGTGTCAGGGTATCACAGCAGTCATTCTGTGTACAGAAATATTAAAGGGTATCATGGTGTCACAGCAGCCATTCTGTATGCAGAAATATAAAAGTGTATAAGGGTGTCACAGCATCCATTCCGTGTATAGACATATAAAAGGGTGTCACATCATGCCATTCTGTGTACAGACATATAAACGACTGTCAGGCTCTAACAGGAGCCATTTTGAGTACAGACATATAAAAGGGTGTCAGGGTATCACAGCATGTCATTATGTGTACAGACATTTAAAAGGGTGTCAGGGTCTGACGGCAGCCATTCTGTGTACAGACATATAAAAGGGTGTTGGGTGTCACAGCATGCCATTCTGTGTACAGACATTTGAAAGGGTGTCATGGTGTCACAGCAGCCATTCTGTGTACAGAGATATAAAAGGCTGTCATGGTGTCACAGCAGCCATTCTGTGTACAAACATATAAAATGGTGTCAGGGTATCACAGAAACCATTTTGTGTACAGACATATAAAGGGTGTCAGGGTATCACAGCAGCCATTTTGTGTACAGACATATAAAAGGGTGTCAGGGTGTCACAGCATGCCATTCTGTGTACAGACATATAAAAGGGTGTCAGGGTATCACAGCAGCCATTCTGTGTACAGACATATAAAAGGGTGTCAGGGTGTCACAGCAGCCATTATGTGTACAATCATATAAAAGGGTGTCAGGGTGTCACAGCAGCCATTCTGTGTACAGACATATAAAAGGGTGTCACAGCAGCCATTCGGTGTACAGACATATAAACGGTTGTCAGGGTGTCACAGCAGCCATTCTGTGTACAGACATATAAAAGGGAGTCAGGATGTCGCACCAGCCATTCTGTGTACAAACATATAAAAGGTTGTCAGGGTGTCACAGCAGCCATTCTGTGTACAGACATATAAAAGGGTGTCAGGGTGTCACAGCAGTCATCCTGTGTACAGACATATAAAAGGGTGTCAGGGTGTCACAACAGCCATTCTGTGTAGAGACATATAAAAGGGTGTCAGGGTGTCACAGCAGTCATTCTGTGTACAGACATATAAAAGGGTGTCACGGTGTCACAGCAGCCATTCTGTGTACAGACATATAAAAGGGTGTCAGGGTGTCACAGCAGCCATTCTGTGTACAGACATATAAAAGGGTGTTAGGGTGTCACAGAGTGCCATTCTGTGTACAGACATATAAAAGGGTGTCAGGGTGTCACAGCAGCCATTCTGTGTACAGACATATAAAAGGGTGTCACATCATGCCATTCTGTGTACAGACATATAAACGACTGTCAGGCTCTAACAGCAGCCATTTTGAGTACAGACATATAAAAGGGTGTCAGGGTGTCACAGCAGCCATTCTGTGTACAGACATATAAAAGAGTATCAGGATGTCACAGCGTTCCTTTCTGTGTACAGACATATAAAAGGGTGTCACATGTCACAGCAGCCATTCTGTGTACAGATATATAAAAGGGTGTTGGGGTGTCACAGTGTGCCATTCTGTGTACAGACATATAAAAGGGTGTCAGGGTGTCACAGAGTGCCATTCTGTGTACAGACATTTAAACGAGTGTCAGGGTATCACAGCAGTCATTCTGTGTACAGAAATATTAAAGGGTATCATGGTGTCACAGCAGCCATTCTGTATGCAGACATATAAAAGGGTATCAGGGTTTAAAAGGGTGTCAGGGTCTGACGGCAGCCATTCTGTGTACAGACATATAAAAGGGTGTTGGGTGTCACAGCATGCCATTCTGTGTACAGACATTTGAAAGGGTGTCATGGTGTCACAGCAGCCATTCTGTGTACAGAGATATAAAAGGCTGTCATGGTGTCACAGCAGCCATTCTGTGTACAAACATATAAAATGGTGTCAGGGTATCACAGAAACCATTTTGTGTACAGACATATAAAGGGTGTCAGGGTATCACAGCAGCCATTTTGTGTACAGACATATAAAAGGGTGTCAGGGTGTCACAGCAGCCATTCTGTATACAGACATATAAAAGGGTGTCAGGGTGTCACAGCAGCCATTCATTGTACAGAAATATAAAAGGGAGTCAGGGTGTCACAGCATGCCATTCTGTGTACAGACATATAAAAGGGTGTCAGGGTATCACAGCAGCCATTCTGTGTACAGACATATAAAAGGGTGTCAGGGTGTCACAGCAGCCATTATGTGTACAATCATATAAAAGGGTGTCAGGGTGTCACAGCAGCCATTCTGTGTACAGACATATAAAAGGGTGTCACAGCAGCCATTCGGTGTACAGACATATAAACGGTTGTCAGGGTGTCACAGCAGCCATTCTGTGTACAGACATATAAAAGGGAGTCAGGATGTCGCACCAGCCATTCTGTGTACAGACATATAAAAGGTTGTCAGGGTGTCACAGCAGCCATTCTGTGTACAGACATATAAAAGGGTGTCAGGGTGTCACAGCAGTCATCCTGTGTACAGACATATAAAAGGGTGTCAGGGTGTCACAACAGCCATTCTGTGTAGAGACATATACAAGGGTGTCAGGGTGTCACAGCAGTCATTCTGTGTACAGACATATAAAAGGGTGTCACGGTGTCACAGCAGCCATTCTGTGTACAGACATATAAAAGGGTGTCAGGGTGTCACAGCAGCCATTCTGTGTACAGACATATAAAATGGTGTCAGGGTGTCACAGCAGCCATTCTGTTTACAAACATATAAAAGGGTGTCAGGGTGTCACAGCTGCCGTTCTGTGTACAGACATATAAAAAGGTGTCAGGGTGTCACAGCAGCCATTCAGTGTATAGACATAAAAGGGTGTCAGGATGTCACAGCAGCCATTTTGTGTTCAGACATATAAAAGGGTGTCGAGGTGTCACAGCAGCCATTCTGTGTACAGACATATAAAGGGGTGTCAGGGTGTCACAGCATGCCATTCTGTGTACATACATATAAAAGGGTGTCAGGGTGTCACAGCATGCCATTCTGTGTACAGACATATAAAAGGGTATCAGGGTGTCACAGCATGCCATTCTGTGTACATACATATAAAAGGGTGTCAGGGTGTCACAGCATGCCATTCTGTGTACAGACATATAAAAGGGTATCAGGGTGTCACAGCGTGCTATTCTGTGTACAGACATATAAAAGGATGTCAGGGTGCCACAGCAGCCATTCTGTATATATACATATAAAAGGGTGTCAGGGTGTCACCGCAGCCATTCTGTGTACAGTCATATAAAAGTGTGTCAGGGTGTCACAGCAGCCATTCTGTGTACAGTCATATAAAAGTGTGTCAGGGTGTCACAACAGCCATTCTGTGTACAGTCATATAAAAGTGTGTCAGGGTGTCACAGCAGCCATTCTGTGTACAGACATATAAAAGGGTGTCAGGGTCTCACGGCAGCCATTCTGTGTAAAGAGATATAAAGGGGTGTCAGCGTGTCACAGCACCATTCATTGTACAGAGATATAAAAGGGTGTCAGGGTGTCACAGCAGCCATTCTGTTTACAAACATATAAAAGGGTGTCTGGGTATCACAGCAGCCATTCTGTGTACAGAGATATAAAAGGGTGTCAGGGTGTCACAGCAGCCATTCTGTTTACAAACATATAAAAGGGTGTCTGGGTATCACAGCAGCCATTCTGTGTACAGACATATAAAAGTGTATCAGAGTGGCACAGCAGCCACTCTGTGTACAGACATATAAAAGGGTGTCAGGGTGTCACAGCATGCCATTCTGTGTACAGACATATAAAAGGGTGCCAGGTGTCACAGCAGCCATTCTGTGTACAGATATATAAAAGGGTGTCAGGGTATCACAGCAGCCATTCTGTGTACAGACATATAAAAGGGTGTTAGGGTGTCACAGAGTGCCATTCTGTGTACAGACATATAAAAGGGTGTCAGGGTATCACAGCAGTCATTCTGTGTACAGACAAATAAAAGGGTATCAGGTTGTCAAAGCATGCCATTCTGTGTACAGACATATAAAAGGGTGTCAGGGTGTCACAGCAGCCATTCTGTGTACAGACATATAAAAGGGTGTCAGGGTGTCACAGCAGCCATTCTGTGTACAGACATATAAAAGGGTGTCACATCATGCCATTCTGTGTACAGACATATAAACGACTGTCAGGCTCTAACAGCAGCCATTTTGAGTACAGACATATAAAAGGGTGTCAGGGTGTCACAGCAGCCATTCTGTGTACAGACATATAAAAGAGTATCAGGATGTCACAGCGTTCCTTTCTGTGTACAGACATATAAAAGGGTGTCACATGTCACAGCAGCCATTCTGTGTACAGATATATAAAAGGGTGTTGGGGTGTCACAGTGTGCCATTCTGTGTACAGACATATAAAAGGGTGTCAGGGTGTCACAGAGTGCCATTCTGTGTACAGACATTTAAACGAGTGTCAGGGTATCACAGCAGTCATTCTGTGTACAGAAATATTAAAGGGTATCATGGTGTCACAGCAGCCATTCTGTATGCAGACATATAAAAGTGTATCAGGGTGTCACAGCATCCATTCCGTGTATAGACATATAAAAGGGTGTCACATCATGCCATTCGGTGTACAGACATATAAACGACTGTCAGGCTCTAACAGGAGCCATTTTGAGTACAGACATATAAAAGGGTGTCAGGGTATCACAGCATGTCATTATGTGTACAGACATTTAAAAGGGTGTCAGGGTCTGATGGCAGCCATTCTGTGTACAGACATATAAAAGGGTGTTGGGTATCACAGCATGCCATTCTGTGTACAGACATATAAAAGAGTATCAGGATGTCACAGCGTGCCATTCTGTGTACAGACATATAAAAGGGTGTCAGGTGTCACAGCAGCCATTCTGTGTACAGACATATAAAAGGGTGTTGGGGTGCCACAGTGTGCCATTCTGTGTACAGACATAAAAAAGGGTGTCAGGGTGTCACAGAGTGCCATTCTGTGTACAGACATTTAAACGAGTGTCAGGGTATCACAGCAGTCATTCTGTGTACAGAAATATTAAAGGGTATCATGGTGTCACAGCAGCCATTCTGTATGCAGACATATAAAAGTGTATCAGGGTGTCACAGCATCCATTCCGTGTATAGACATATAAAAGGGTGTCACATCATGCCATTCTGTGTACAGACATATAAACGACTGTCAGGCTCTAACAGGAGCCATTTTGAGTACAGACATATAAAAGGGTGTCAGGGTATCACAGCATGTCATTATGTGTACAGACATTTAAAAGGGTGTCAGGGTCTGATGGCAGCCATTCTGTGTACAGACATATAAAAGGGTGTTGGGTGTCACAGCATGCCATTCTGTGTACAGACATTTGAAAGGGTGTCATGGTGACACAGCAGCCATTCTGTGTACAGACATATAAAAGGCTGTCATGGTGTCACAGCAGCCATTCTGTGTACAAACATATAAAATGGTGTCAGGTTATCACAGAAACCATTTTGTGTACAGACATATAAAGGGTGTCAGGGTATCACAGCAGCCATTTTGTGTACAGACATATAAAAGGGTGTCAGGGTGTCACAGCAGCCATTCTGTATACAGACATATAAAAGGGTGTCAGGGTGTCACAGCAGCCATTCATTGTACAGAAATATAAAAGGGAGTCAGGGTGTCACAGCATGCCATTCTGTGTACAGACATATAAAAGGGTGTCAGGGTATCACAGCAGCCATTCTGTGTACAGACATATAAAAGGGTGTCAGGGTGTCACAACAGCCATTATGTGTACAAACATATAAAAGGGTGTCAGGGTGTCACAGCAGTCATTCGGTGTACAGACATATAAAAGGTTGTCAGGGTGTCACAGCAGCCATTCTGTGTACAGACATATAAAAGGGTGTCAGGGTGTCACAACAGCCATTCTGTGTACAGACATATAAAGGGTGTCAGGGTATCACAGCAGCCATTTTGTGTACAGACATATAAAAGGGTGTCAGGGTGTCACAGCAGCCATTCTGTATACAGACATATAAAAGGGTGTCAGGGTGTCACAGCAGCCATTCATTGTACAGAAATATGAAAGGGAGTCAGGGTGTCACAGCATGCCATTCTGTGTACAGACATATAAAAGGGTGTCAGGGTGTCACAGCAGCCATTCGGTGTACAGACATATAAACGGTTGACAGGGTGTCACACCAGCCATTCTGTGTACAGACATATAAAAGGGTGTTAGGGTGTCACAGCAGCCATTCTGTGTACAGACATATAAAAGGGTGTCATGGTGTCACAGCAGTCACCCTGTGTACAGACATATAAAAGGGTGTCAGGGTGTCACAGCAGCCATTCTGTGTAGAGACATATAAAAGGGTGTCAGGGTGTCACAGCAGTCATTCTGTTTACAGATATATAAAAGGGTGTCACGGTGTCACAGCAGCCATTCTGTGTACAGACATATAAAAGGGTGTCAGGGTGTCACAGCAGCCATTCTGTGTACAGACATATAAAATGGTGTCAGGGTGTCACAGCAGCCATTCTGTTTACAAACATATAAAAGGGTGTCAGGGTGTCACAGCTGCCGTTCTGTGTACAGACATATAAAAAGGTGTCAGGGTGTCACAGCAGCCATTCAGTGTATAGACATAAAAGGGTGTCAGGATGTCACAGCAGCCATTTTGTGTTCAGACATATAAAAGGGTGTCGAGGTGTCACAGCAGCCATTCTTTGTGCAGACATATAAAGGGGTGTCAGGGTGTCACAGCATGCCATTCTGTGTACATACATATAAAAGGGTGTCAGGGTGTCACAGCATGCCATTCTGTGTACAGACATACAAAAGGGTATCAGGGTGTCACAACGTGCTATTCTGTGTACAGACATATAAAAGGGTGTCAGGGTGCCACAGCAGCCATTCTGTGTACATACATATAAAAGGGTGTCAGGGTGTCACCGCAGCCATTCTGTGTACAGTCATATAAAGTGTGTCAGGGTGTCACAGCAGCCATTCTGTGTACAGTCATTTAAAAGTGTGTCAGGGTGTCACAACAGCCATTTTGTGTACAGTCATATAAAAGTGTGTCAGGGTGTCACATCAGTCATTATGTGTACAAACATATAAAAGGTTGTCAGGGTCTCACAGCAGCCATTCTGTGTACAGACATATAAAAGGGTGTCAGGGTCTCACGGCAGCCATTCTGTGTACAGAGATATAAAAGGGTATCAGCGTGTCACAGCAGCCATTCTTTGTACAGACATATGAAAGGGTGTCAGGGTGTCACAGCAGCCATTCTGTGTACAGAGATATAAAAGGGTGTCAGGGTGTCACAGCAGCCATTCTGTTTACAAACATATAAAAGGGTGTCTGGGTATCACAGCAGCCATTCTGTGTACAGACATATAAAAGGGTGTCAGGGTGTCACAGCAGCCACTCTGTGTACAGACATATAAAAGGATGTCAGGGTGTCACAGCAGCCATTCTGTGTACAGACATATAAAAGGGTGTCAGGCTCTCACAACAGTCATTCTGTGTACAGACATATAAAACGAAGTCAGGGTGTCACAGCAGCCATTCTGTGTACAGGCATATAAAGGGTGTCAGGGTGTCATAGCAGCCATTCTGTGTACAGACATATAAAGGGTGTCAGGGTGTCACAGCAGCCATTCTGTGTTTGTTAGAGTAGAGAGAAGCATGTTTTTGAGCTAGAGGAGATAGGCAAATAAAGGGGAATTGAAGCTTTGTTTAGGGAATCTTTTAGGTAGGACATTTGTTCTCTGTATTAGGTGTGTCTGGGGGCACTCTGGGGGAGCAGAAGGGAGGAAGAAGGAGACCTCAAATACCACAAAATTTGGTGTGACAGAATGAAAAGACACAGGCAGCTGGGGTCCAAATTGCTTGCTTATTTTGCTTTGATTGTCTCTGTGTTGGGGAAGTCTAGGGAAAGTTGTTGATTTTATTTTTCAGTTATAATTATTTTTTGGACAGTTTGTTATAAGATAGATGGACAACGTAACAAATAAATAAATATTTAAAATAAAATTAAGCAAATAATAAATAAATAAATATTAAATGTATTAAGTGACAGGCAGCTGACTGTAAGCCTGATGTGAGCTCTGTGACTGAGGTCAACTTGATAGACAGCAGACAACATTAAAGGGATAGTAACACTTCGTTTTAACTTTATTTTATTTTGTAGGCATTAAAAAAACATGAAGAATGATATAAGTCTTATCGCTCAAACCTTTATGGTTTATGAGATATTCACAAGCAAAGTTCCCCTCCCCGCCCCTTTTACCTAGTGTAAACAATCTCTTCTCAGATGTGAGTCTGGTTGTATGACAGTACAGATAACAGAAGGGGACAATTTTCTTTGTATGAAAACAATGAAAGCCCTTCCCCCCTTGATAAGTTTTTCAGCTTTTTCCATTATCTTAATTGAAGATTGTCCCTCTCTGCAGTCTACCTGGGCATCTCCCTTCTGATTTGGTTGAACAGGGGGGGGATACTTTGTTTGTGAATATCTCTTAAACCATAAAGGTTTCAGAGATAAGACTTATATCATTCTTCATGTTTTTTTAATGCCTACAAAATAAAATAAAGTTAAAATGAAGTATTACTATCCCTTTAAGAATTTTGTTGAGGCCTAAGGCAAGACATCGCACTCCATCAGCTGTGTACTGTACAGAGTAAAAAAACACACACAGTAGTTGAGTAATCTCCAGCAAACTCCCAGGGAAGATACAGTTTGTCAAGGTCCCACCAAAAGTTCCACCACCATCAGTGCCAATTCAAAGAAAAAGAAACACATAAGAAGAACACAGAAGATGACAACAAGTCGCATTCTAGTGTTGATGATGGCAATGGCATAATGGAGGAAGGTGTAGCAGCTGAACCAACTGTTTCATCTGAGAGTGAGACAAACAAGCACCAAAACACCTGTCCTCAAACTAGTTGCAAAGTTTGTGAAAGTAAAAGTAAAAATAAACTGTTTGACACCTCTAAAAGCTTAGAGGAATATAAAGGTAGTAGTAGGCAGGAACTGTCAGGTTATGCTGATGCTGTTGATGAAGATGACTTAATGATGACTGATAATGATACAGATCTAGAACATATCCCTCCAGCATCCTTCTCTTGTTCAGATACAGGTGAAGCTGATAGTGAGGATGATGACAGGGTTATAAGGTTAGCAGAAAGGCAAAGGCTCAATCTTCCAACACTGAAACGGAGCACTGTCCTGTCTATAAACCGTTTCAGAAAACAATTGGAAACTCTGACCTTGGACAAGCAAAGATGGTAAAAAGTACACAGTCATCCTGTCAGTCATCATCGGCATCATCGTCTCTTCCAAGTCCAAGTCCCACTCCACCACATACAATTGTGTTGAGTACCAATCAGCAACAACAACAGCAACACAGGTTATTAACATCCACAACCTTATCTATGACGAGTGCCTCTGCTGCTGCTGGAAGTGATGCACTTCTGATACCTAGTAGTAGTAGCAGTAGAATTGCATCAACATCTATCCCCAGTAGTTGTAGTAGCAGAATCGCCTCAGGAACCCCTCAGTCCATGAAGTGCACAGTATGGAGATACTTCACTCTGGATCCAAAAGCTATGATACAGAAAGCCAGGCCAAATGTATTAATAACAGCACAGATGGGGTGGAGGAGGGATGAGAAGAAGCGTTGCTACCATCTGCCGGACTTGGGACCACTGCTATAAGTAATGTGTATCAGTAATCTGAAAAGAAGTAGAGCTTACAATTGATACAAACATGATAATGGTAAAAAAAACTGCTGTAGGAATATTTATATACATACAGACACCACCATTACCATACACGTTCTCCGCATCGTAGGTTATACTTTTTTTTTTTTTTTTTTTTATCTCTTGACATCATCATAAATATGTGCCAATGTCCGAAGTAATGTTGTGGTGGTAAATGTTGCACAATAGGAAACATAGGTGAAAATTTTGTTAAAATTGGCAAAAAGAAGGCAGTCAGGTGTATCTATATATTTCATGGATTTTCCTAACTATAGTGAAGAAAAGTCAGAATTTTATTAAAGACACGGAGGCGAATATTATGCTTTAAACTCTCTTCACTGCATCCTAGCAGCAAAGACAAACTTTATTTAACAGAACAATAAAGAGACAAAAAACTTGCTAGCTTCTGAAGCTGTAGTCTACCAATAGCACTGAGACCTCTATAATAAATTGAGGTGCAATTATCTCCTCTCCCTCTTTCTTGCGTGTCGTTCTTTTCCGATAAGTATCTCCATTGGTATAGTAACATTAAACATTCCTTTAAACCAGACAGCCCATAAGAAAATTTAAACATGGAAGATTCAACATGTCCACGAACGTCTTTGAGGTGTAATGAAGAACTTCTTGATATGTAATTCTTTCAACCTAGAGAAGACACAGAGAATATTATACGTGAGAAGGGAGGGGAAACATAGGGAGGCATAATATTCTCCTCCGTGTCTTCAATAAAATTCTGACTTTCCTTCACTATAGTTAGGAAAATCCACAAATTTTATGGCATTTCCACGGAGGCTTCATATTATGCACATTCAAAGCTAAATAGGCAAACACTATTAAAGCTTATTTAATACATTATTTGAAACATGATCAATAGGTTTATGGTAAAAATCTCTAAATGTAGACTCTCTCGACCAATCCGCAGCCCTAAGGATATCCTCCAACCTTCCCCCTGATTGGAATGTCATAGATGCCATTGCACCTCTAGAGGAATGAGCTCCGAACAAAGTGACATTAATGCCGGCTAATTGCATAATCCATCTGACCCATCTAGCTAAGGTAGCTGCCGAAACCGGAAGGAAAGGTTTACAGAAAGAAATTAGTAACTGGGGCCATTCAGATCTGCGGAGTGGAGCGGTTCGTTTCTCATACTCTTGTAAGCATTGTACAACACATAGTTGTGGTTGAGAAGGGAAAGACGGGTAAGAAACCACGCAGATCTCTGTCTTAGTGCGACACGAAATTCGAAACTGGACTCCAAAGGGAGTGAAAGATCTAGAATGCAGATCCAGAGCTTTAACATCAGAGACTCGTCTGAAAGATATTAGGCAAAGGAGAATAGTCAATTTTGCCGATAGTAGTTTCAAGGACAAAAGGTCGTTGGTTGGCCAATTTTCTAAAAATCGCCAAACATCATTAACATTCCACAACGAATGATATCTTGATTGGGGAGGTCTGGAAAAACAAATCCCCCGCATAAGGCGACAAACCACAACCGATTGGCCCACCGGAATACCATCTACTGTGACATGACCCGCGGATATAGCGGAACGATACGTATTAATCGTACGGTATGCTTTACCCATATCGAAAAGATGAGAAAGAAAATTAACTACTTCTATTAAAGATACTGAAATGGGATCCAAATCCCATTCCAGGCACCAACTACGCCATGAAGACCAGGAATTTTATACATGGTTCGGGTACCTGGTGCCCAAGATTCTGCCAATAGAGAGCAAGCTGAATCCGAAAATCTTTCGATACTGAAGGGATTCCTGAAATGAACCAAGCTAGAAGTCGGAGTTCCCCGGACACTAGAAAATCGTGTGAATCTCCGGAGGGGTTCGTTAGAAGATCTGGTAGAGAGGGAAGGAGGCGTGGAACGTCTGCAGATAACTCCAGAAGTGGAGGGAACCACGGTTGCATCGGCCAAAAGGGCATGATTAAAACTACTGTTGCTAATTGACGACGGATCGATAGAAGGGTCCGCGGAATCATAGCAAAAGGTGGGAAAGCATAATTTGTTCACGGAGTCCACGACTGTAGGAAAGGGTCTGTGGCTACCGCCTCCGGATCTGGCCTCCAACTGAAAAATCTGGGAATCTGTCGATTTAGACGGGAAGCAAAGAGATCAGTCTGAAAAGGTCCCCATAATTGAAGTATTTGGGAGAAAACTCCTTTGTGTAACATCCAATCGCTGCGATCTGAGAAGTATCTGGAATTCCAATCCGCTACTGCGTTGGAAAGTCCAGGAAGGTGTTGGGCAAGAATGGTCACATTGCGGTCCAGGCAGAAATGACAAAAGTCCTTGGCCAATTCTGCCAATTGTTTGGACTTCGTGCCTCCAAGGCGAATGATGTATTGAACCGCCGAGATGTTGTTCATCTTTAGAAGGACACAACAATTGACCCGATCTTTTGCCAGACTTTTCAGAGCGAAAGATCCCGCTAGTAACTCTAGACAGTTGATGTTGTTTCTTGTGGAGACTATTTGTCACTGGTAGAAATATCGCCTAGTCGCGCACCCAAGCCTAAAAGACTGGTATCTGACTCGATGACTAGATCTGGCACCATACCAAAAATGGCCTTGCCATTCCAGGCATCTAAATGTTTTAGCCACCAAACGAGTTCTTCTTTTGCGACGGGAGAAAGAGTGATAAGATCTGAATAACCTAGACCTTTGCGTAAGTGGAGAGCTTTTAGACGCTGAAGTGCCCGATAATGTAAAGGGCCTGGAAAAATTGCTTGAATGGAGGCTGATAGAAGGCCTGCAACCCATGCCAGAATCTGTAAGGAAATGAGCTCCTTCAGAAGGATGGATCGAATCTCTTTGCGAATAGCTTGAACTTTCGCCCCTGGTAGGCTTAGAGATGCCTCCAGGGAGTTTACCACGAAGCCTAAAAATTCCATGGTCTGGGATGGAACTAAATGGGACTTTTTCCAGTTGATCAGGAATACCAGGTTCGAAAGAAGTTGAATTGTCCACTCGGTGTGAGTGTGTAGGAGATCTTGATCCTGAGACATAATTAGCATGTCGTCTAAGTAAATGATGAGTCGGATTCTGCGACTTCTCAAGTAAGCGATGACAGGCTTCAGGAGCTTCGTGAAGCACCAGGGAGCCGAGGACAAGCCAAAAGGAAGGCAAGTGAATTGCCAAATTCAACCGTGCCAAAGAAAACGTAGGTAAATCTGTGAGGAGGCGGCCATAGGTACCGTCAGGTACGCATCCTGTAGGTCTATCTTGACCATCCAGTGTGACGGAAGGAGTAGATCTCTCAAAAGGTGGATTCCTTCCATCTTGAAATGTCGGTAAAGAACATGTGCGTTCAACGACCTTAGATTGATCACCTGACGGAGGCCTCCGTCTTTTTTCTGTACTAGGAAAATATTGCTCATAAACCCTGGGTTGCAATCTGACGCTAATCTGATGGCCCCTTTTTTCTTTAATTCCTTGATTTCGGTATCTACCTGAAGAGCGTCTGCTCTTGAAAAACGGAAAGGAGGAGGTCTTATCCTTTGAACTGGGGGAGTATAAAACGCTATATGATACCCCTTCACTGTCTGTAGGACCCATGGGTCTGATGTTAGATTGCACCATTGATGGAAAAAATGGGAGAGTCTGCCCCCCCCACTTTTTCCTGGAAAGAAAGGATTGATGGGTGAATTCTTACCTGTAAAGGATCGGGAGCGGAAAGCTCTCCTACCCGAACATGATCTCCACGTTCTTCCACGGGAAGGGAAGAAAGGACTCTGATTCCCCGCATCTTGACTGAATTGAACCCTCTGTGTTGTTTGGAATGGGGTCTGAAATTTTTGTTGGGTGTATTGGGTAAGGCCGAGAGAGTGACCCCTGCCTCTCCCGGCCCTGGTGAAAACCTTAGGGTTGAACACTTTTTTCAGGGAAGATTGAGCCTTGTCTAAGGCAGTGAAACTTGAGACAAATTTTCCTAATTCCTTTATGAAGGATTCTCCAAATAATTGTCCGTTAGCGGACGGGCCAGGCTCTGTATTGGCCATATCTGCTAATTTCGGATCTATGCGTAATAAGATTGCTCTGCGTCGTTCAGCAGCTATAGCAGAATTTGTGTTACCTATAAGGCATATGGCCCTTTGTATAAATCCCCGGAGAACATGAGTATCTAGAGGGGTATTATTATGCAAAGCATTTTCTGAAAGCTCAAAAATTTTTGTTAGTGGTCCTAAGGTATCTAATAACTTATCCTGGCAAGATTTTAGGGCTCTATCTAACCCTTTCCTGGGATCCTTGCCCAATTTAGTTATGAATTGTACCATCTTGGTATCTAATTCTGGTGTCTCGCACACCTTATTCGCAACAATAGGGCGAGGGCACTTAGCTCTTAGTTTGTTTCTGGTGGCCCTATTCATGGGTTTGGGAACCCAGGCCTCCAAATATTGAGAAATGTGGGGCATAGGAGTCCACTCTGATGAATGGGGGTGTTTTATACCCTCTGGGTCAAAAAGGGGTTTTCCCATATCATCCAAAACAATGGGGTTAGCCGAATTGAGGTTAGAGGCTACAGAACTAGTTTCCAAAACTTTTTTCTTTTTGGGTACAGGAACCTCATAATCAGAATCTTCCTCTGTGTTAGAGGACAATTCCCAGTCCTCATCAGAGGAGTCCTCGCTAGACGAGGAATGATAGGAATTAGGTTTTAACCTCCTCAGGTTCTTTTTCCTCAAGTAACCTTCCTCTTGTGGTGAGGGTCGTTTTTGTGGGCCAGAGCCGCACAGTTCAATGTTATCACTATTAAGTGAAATATCATAGGAAACTAGCGACTTAGATAAAACATTTTCTGATGAGTCAAGAATATGTTTTTGTTTGCGGGTACATTTCCCTTGTTTAGTAAGCTGTTCACTTTGCTGAGAAGAAGTTTCCCCAGGGAGTATGGGGGTTAGAGAAGTATTCCCTGAATGGGATACACTGTCTGATATGGGTATATGGGACTTTAGTGCCAAAGCAAAGGACTCTGCTAAAGAGGTTGAAAGTTGTTTCATACTGGATTGAAGTGAAACCTCCATCAACTTTTGGAATTGATTGTGTTCACTCTGAAGAGAGGGAATATTTGCTGTGGCACCAGAGTCTCCTAAACCACGATCAGTGGGGTCACTAATAGTGTTTAATATAGAGTCTTGTTGGTCAAGCCCTGGAGAAATAGGGCTCTCATATTCAGAGCTATAATGAGACATAATGAAATAAATAAATGTATGAAGGAAAACAGTTTTAAAATAATATTAATAGTAGGGGAATGTGTATGAAGTTGTTTGAGAAAAACTGAGTGTGCAGAAAAAACCTGTGGGACCGCAGGCACAAGTTGCTGTTCCGAAGCGCAGGAATTTAAAACAAAAGTGGCGCTGTCAGAAAATGACGAGACGCCTGAAGTAATCGCGCATGCGTGCTGCAAGAAGTCAAAGGGTTCCGGTGGCGCGCTGAAGGAGACACCGCGCGCCACTCGGAACAGAAGGAGGAAGACTACACGCTATGGAAATATAGCGAGAGGGACATAAGGTGAAAACAAACAGAACAGAAACGAATAGGACGGTGGTTCACTCTCCCAGAGGTGAGAGGGATAAGCGAAACGGTATTGATAAGAGTGAATGAGGACTAAATGTAAAACGGAGCAAACAGTCAATTGTAATACGATAATACAACAATAATTGTTAATGAGACAATACTTATCTTGCTAGGAAAAAGCAGCAAAGAAAGAGGGAGAGGAGATAATTGCAGCTCAATTTATTATAGAGGTCTCAATGCTATTGGTAGACTACAGCTTCAGAAGCTAGCAAGTTTTTTGTCTCTTTATTGTTCTGTTAAATAAAGTTTGTCTTTGCTGCTAGGATGCAGTGAAGAGAGTTTAAAGCATAACATGAAGCCTCCGTGGAAATGCCATAAAATTACTGTGTGTAACAGAAGTACTTACCCAGGTTGGAGTCCATCACACAGCAGTCAGGCGTATCTATATAATTACTGTGTGTAACAGAAGTACTTACCTAGGTTGGAGTCCATCACACAGAAGTCAGGTGTATCTGTATAATTACTGTGTGTAACAGAAGCGCTTACCTAGGTAGGAGTCCATCATACAGCAGTCAGGTGTATCTGTATAATTACTGTGTGTAACAGAAGCACTTACCTAGGTAGGAGTCCATCACACAGCAGTCAGGTGTATCTATATAATTACTGTGTGTAACAGATGCACTTACCTAGGTAGGAGTCCATAATACAGCAGTCAGGTGTATCTATATAATTAGTGTGTGTAACAGAAGCACTTACCTAGGTAGGAGTCCATCATAGAGCAGTCAGGTGTATCTATATAATTACTGTGTGTAACAGAAGCACTTACCTAGGTAGGAGTGCATCACACAGCAGTCAGGTGTATCTATATAATTACTGTGTGTAACAGAAGGACTTACCTAGGTAGGAGTCCATCACACAGCAGTCAGGCGTATCTATATTATTACTGTGTGTAACAGAAGCACTTACCTAGGTAGGAGTCCATCAAACAGCAGTCAGGGGTATCTATATAATTACTGTGTGTAACAGAATCACTTACCTAGGTAGGAGTCCATTACACAACAGTCAGGTGTATCTGTATAATTACTGCATGTAACAGAAGCACTTACCTAGGTAGGAGTCAATCACACAGCAGTCAGGTGTATCTATATAATTACTACGTGTAACAGAAGCACTTACCTAGGTAGGAGTCCATCGTACAGCAGTCAGGCGTATCTGTATAATTACTGCGTGTAACAGAAGCACTTACCTAGGTAGGAGTCCATCGTACAGCAGTTGGGCGTATATCTATATAATTACTGTGTGTAACAGAAGCACTTACCTAGGTAGGAGTCCATCGTACAGCAGTCAGGCGTATCTGTATAATTACTGCGTGTAACAGAAGCACTTACCTAGGTAGGAGTCCATCGTACAGCAGTTGGGCATATATCTATATAATTACTGTGTGTAACAGAAGCACTTACCTAGGTAGGAGTCTATCGTACAGCAATCAGGCGTATCTGTATAATTACTGCGTGTAACAGAAGCACTTACCTAGGTAGGAGTCCATCGTACAGCAGTCGGGCGTATATCTATATAATTACTGCGTGTAACAGAAGCACTTACCTAGGTAGGAGTCCATCATACAGCAGTCGGGCGTATCTGAATAATTACTGCGTGTAACAGAAGCACTTACCTAGGTAGGAGTCCATCACACAGCAGTCAGATGTATCTATATAATTACTGTGTGTAACAGAAGCACTTACCTAGGTAGAAGTCCATCGTACAGCAGTCAGGTGTATCTGTATAATTACTGTGTGTAACAGAAGCACTTACCTAGGTAGGAGTCCATCATACAGCAGTCAGGCGTATCTGTATTATTACTGCGTGTAACAGAAGCACTTACCTAGGTAGGAGTCCATCGTACAGCAGACAGGCGTATCTGAATATTTACTGTGTGTAACAGAAGCACTTACCTAGGTAGGAGTCCATCACACAGCAGTCAGGCGTATCTGTATTATTACTGCGTGTAACAGAAGCACTTACCTAGGTAGGAGTCCATCGTACAGCAGTCAGGCGTATCTGTATAATTACTGTGTGTAACAGAAGCACTTACCTAGGTAGGAGTCCATCACACAGCAGTCAGGCGTATCTGTATTATTACTGCGTGTAACAGAAGCACTTACCTAGGTAGGAGTCCATCGTACAGCAGTCAGGCGTATCTGAATAATTACTGTGTGTAACAGAAGCACTTACCTAGGTAGGAGTCCATCACACAGCAGTCAGGCGTATCTGTATTATTACTGTGTGTAACAGAAGCACTTACCTAGGTAGGAGTCCATTGTACAGCAGTCAGGTGTATCTATATAATTACTGTGTGTGACAGAAGCACTTACCTAGGTAGGAGTCCATCACACAGCAGTCAGTTGTATCTATATAATTACTGTGTGTGACAGAAGCACTTACCTAGGTAGGAGTCCATCACACAGCAGTCAGGTGTATCTATATAATTACTGTGTGTGACAGAAGCACTTACCTAGGTAGGAGTCCATCACACAGCAGTCAGGTGTATCTATATAATTACTGTGTGTAACAGAAGCACTTACCTAGGTAGGAGTCCATCACACAGCAGTCAGGTGTATCTATATAATTACTGTGTGTAACAGAAGCACTTACCTAGGTAGGAGTCCATCACACAGCAGTCAGGTGTATCTATATAATTACTGTGTGTAACAGAAGCACTTACCTAGGTAGGAGTCCATCAAACAGCAGTCATGTGTATCTATATAATTACTGTGTGTAACAGAAGCACTTACCTAGGTAGGAGTCCATCACACAGCAGTCAGTTGTATCTATATAATTACTGTGTGTAACAGAAGCACTTACCTAGGTAGGAGTCCATCATACAGCAGTCAGGTGTATCTGTATAATTACTGTGTGTAACAGAAGCACTTACCTAGGTAGGAGTCCATCACACAGCAGTCAGGTGTATCTATATAATTACTGTGTGTGACAGAAGCACTTACCTAGGTAGGAGTCCATCACACAACAGTCAGGTGTATCTGTATAATTACTGTGTGTAACAGAAGCACTTACCTAGGTAGGAGTCCATCACACAGCAGTCAGTGTATCTATATAATTACTGTGTGTAACAGAAGCACTTACCTAGGTAGGAGTCCATCACACAACAGTCAGGTGTATCTGTATAATTACTGTGTGTAACAGAAGCACTTAC